>PUQB01000292.1:231360-309847 GCA_003024785.1 Selaginella tamariscina
TGCTCGATTGTGAGATTCAGCTTAGCTAAAAAACGCCGATCTTTTTGTCAGCTTCTCACGGGTATGCTCGGAAAGTTTTGTTGCCATCGTTCCTTTGTTGTGTTCATCGAGAAGTCGTTGGGCTGCCGTTATTGTGTGCTGGCCACTAATGATGTAGTACTTGATAGATTTTTATTCTCCGTCTGAATCTTCATGAGTTGTTCTGGTGTTGTGATCCAGACTTTGTCAGCGCCCTTCTTCTTTCATAGTATGGACACAAAACAGCATTATGTGGAACGGTATAAGAATTGTCGTCCTTCATCTTCTCCATGAGCTCAGCTACACGTTCCTGGTTGAGTGGCCTGTAATTGAAGTTTGGGTTGACGCTGCAATATTTAACCCTACAAGGATAAATCTTATCATCCAACATCATTTCCTTGTGACTTATTGCAGCATGAGATGCCACAGGTGCAGCTGACAAAACGATTGATGATTTTCTTTTGCGATCCGAATCAACATGTGTGATCCCCGACTGCAGCTTGTTCTAGTGTTCTCGGTACACTCTTCCAGCTCCCAAAGCTCCCTAAGCAAATTGAACGTGATCTGTAGAGAACCTGAGACCGAGCCACCCTCTCAATCTCCATTATGATGTCGCTGTGTTCTTCTTCAATGTGAAGAGGGAAGATTGCTTCACTTGCTGATTTTCTGTATTGTGAAGCAATATCTCCTGACAATACACCTACTCGATGAGTCTGAAGATTTTCGAAGTAGACATCCAGATGGATCCCTCCATAGATGGGCTTTCGTTGAGTTGAAGAAGAACTCCAAGGTCAACATCATTAGTGAACACGTGAACGTCATTATCCACAAGTCGACAAAACCACCCGAAATTAATGTTGTAACTGACGACCTCTGGATCCGAGAACGTGACATTGGATGGAACAAGGCATATGTGTCGAGAATCGTCCAATCTGGGTTCGCAGCCTGCTTTCGGGTGCTTGACTAGCGAATCTACTTTCCATTGTTTTGCTTGTCCATGAGATGTGACAGAGGTTAATTTGACAGCAGCCATGGTTGCTCCAATGCGCTTCCCATTTATCTTAAAATATGGCCAAGTTGATTCCAGAATCCCCCTGCCCATCTCTTCTCCTGCTCTTGTCTTTAATGTCACCTCAATTCCACATCTGAATACAAAAATGATTAGTTCAAGTATCCGAGTATAACAGATTTTATTTTAATTCTTACCCAGAATTTGACGACGACTCCATACTAATGACTCGATCTCCTTGTTTGATCAAATCGTCCTTCTGCAAAATAATACACTATGAATACAAATCATATAAAAACGCACACACACTTGTATAAACCCGAATATACAAAAATAATACACAGAGAGAAGTAGACGTAATTAACTGTCCGAAGCTCACATTTGTGCTAGTGCAAAAAAAGATAACATTTCGTTTTAGAACCACCACAAATGTGAGCTCTGGACAGTTTTACATAGATTCCTAGCTTTTACTCGAAATATTATAATAAGATGATAAAAGTAAATAAAATGAGATATGCAACTTATATATACTAATACATATATATTCACATGGAAGGTGCGGCGGGATTAATCTCGCCACCCCTTCAATGCCTCCTGAAAGAGTGGGCGGGATTAATCTCGCCACCTTTCTGGAGGCCTTGAACGGGAGTGCGGAATTAATCTTGCCACCCTTCTCGGTCTCAGAGAGAACTGGGCAGGATTTATTTCTCACACCCCTTCAGTGACTCCAGAAAGGAGGCGGGATTAATCTCGCCCACATGTAAGGGATGGTTAAATGAATTTCCCACCCTTCCCAATTCCTCCATTGGTATGTTGTAAACCTTCTACGTCTCAGACAGAAACGTTTAGGATTGGTCCAACTCACCAATGGAGAAAAAAGGAAGGGTGGCGATTCATTCCTCCAACAGGCATTGAAGACTCGGCGGGATTAATCCCGCCGCCCAGGGCCTTCACTCGGTCCCTATGCGGCGGGATTAATCCCGCCGGACGCCAATTCCCTGCGCGGAATCGGGCGGGATTAATCCCGCCGCCTAGGCACTTCAGGCAGCCAATGGCGGCGGGATAAATCCCGCCCGATTCGCAGGGAATTGGCGTCCGGCGGGATTAATCCCGCCTCCCAGGCCCTTCACTCGGGCCTTAGTCGCGGGATTAATCCCCGAACGCCAATGCCCTGTGCGAAATCTTGCGGGATTAATCCCGCGCTAGGCCCTTCAGGCAGGCCAATGGCGGCGGGATAAATCCCGCCCGATTCCGCACAGGGCATGCGTACGCGGCGGGATTAATCCCGCCCACCATGTAAGGGATGGTGAAATTAATCCCACCACCCTTCTCAGTTCCCTCCATTGGTATTTTGTAAACCTTCTCTGTCTCAGACAGAGTTAGTCGGGATTGATTCAACATACCAATGGAGGAAAAAAAGAAGGGTGGCGGGATTAATCCCGCCACCGGGCAATGAAGGTTCGGAGAGACTAATCCCGCGCCCTCTCGTAAATCATGCGCTCACACATATATATTGGCTGCGGCATTTTGAACAGGGATGGGTGGGGGCGGGATTAATCCGCCGCTTATATCCTGCGGAAGTGCCTGAGCGGCGGGATTAATCCCGCCGCCCTCCGCGAAGGGCATGAGCGTGGGGCGGGATTAATCCCGCCGTTCATGTCCTGCGTGAATTCCCTGGGGCGGGATTAATCCCGCCGCCTTACGCGCAGGACATGTCATGCAGGCTCTTCGGTTAGCCTTCCGTGCAGGATCTTTCATGCAGGCTCTTCGGTTAGCCTCATGAGCGGCGGGATTAATCCCGCCGCCCATCCCCTGTAAATGCCCTGCGCGGAATCCGGCGGGATTAATCCCGCCCATTAGGGCCTTCACACAGGCCATTGCCGGCGAGATAAATCCCGCCGCATTCCGCGCAGGGCATGGGTGAGCGGCGGGATTAATCCCGCCGCCGAGGCCCCTCACGCAGGCCATGGGCGGCGGGATTAATCCCGCCGCTCTTCGGTTTGTCCTAGAGCGGCGGATTAATCCCGCCGCTCCTTCGTTTGTCCTCGAGCGGCGGGATTAATCCCGCCGCCATGGCCCCGTGAAGCCTCGGCGGGATTAATCCCGCCGCCATGGCCAACCATATAGCGGCGGGATTAATCCCGCCGCTCGAGGGGCTTAGCGTGTGTGCGAGAGATAAAATTAATAAATAAAAAAATTATACAGATAAAACACACACACATATATATGTGTGTGTATATATATATATATATATATATGTATGTATGTATGTATGTATGTATAGGAGTGTACGTGTGTGTGCAAGAGATAGATAAATAAATAAAATTATACAGTACTGGTACACATAATATATGTGTGTACATAGGTATATATATGTGTGTATATGTATATCGTGTGTATGCGTGTGAGCGAAACAAATAAAATCATACAGATAAACAAACACACACACACACATATATATACACAGGAGTGTGCGTGTGTGTGCGAAAGATAAAACTAATAAATAAATAAAATTATACAGATAAACACACACATATATATGTGTGTATATAGATATATAATCCATAGAGAAAGAGAGAGAGTCTGTGAATATATAAGCATATATATAAACTAGTGTTGTATATATTTGTTAATATGCATTGATTATATATATATATATATATATATATATGTAAAGCAGTGTGCGTGTGTGTGGGAGAGATAGATCAATAAAAAAAATTATATAGATACTGGTACACATAATATATGTATGTATATATGTATATAGGTATATATATATGTGTATATGTATATTGTGTGTATGCGTGTGTGAGCGAAACAAATAAAATCATACAGATAAACAAACACACACACACATATACATACACAGGAGTGTGCGTGTGTGTGCGAGAGATAAAACTAATAAATAAATAAAATTATACAGATAAACACACACATATATATATGTGTGTATATAGATATATAACCCATATGAATATATAAGCATATATATAAACTAGTGTTGTATACTATTTGTTAATATGCATTGAATTATATATATATATATGTGTGTGTGTGTGTGTGTGTGTGTGTGTGTGTGTGTGTGTGTGTGTAAAGCAGTGTGCGTGTGTGTGGGAGAGATAGATCAATAAAAAAAATTTATAGATACTGGTACACATAATATATGTATGTATATATGTATATAGGTATATATATATATGTGTATATGTATATCGTGTGTATGCGTGTGTGAGCGAAACAAATAAAATCATACAGATAAACAAACACACACCCACACACACATATACATACACAGGAGTGTGCGTGTGTGTGCGAGAGATAAAACTAATAAATAAATTTATACGCACACTCCTATACATATATACATACATACACACACACACACACACACACACACACACAGATCTCACCTGTGTGCACAGCCGCCCCGCCGATTTCACAGCCGCCGCCTCTTGAAACCCTAAGAATATACCTAAACCCTAAAGGAATTAAATATATATATTAACCCTAATAGAATATTCCTTTGAGAATATACTTAAACCCTAAAAAGAATAAAATATAGATTCGCCCTAAACGAATATTCTTTCATTATATTATTAGCGCGTGCGTGTGCGTGGGTGTATCACATACACCCCAAAAATAAATCATGCAGGGATTTAACATGTGTGTGTCCATGAGAGTGTTAAAGTTTCATGTGTATCAATACATACATACACATTGCATATATTAATACACATAATATATACATACACACGTGTATACACACAGACATACATACATATTACATGGGTTTAGGGTTTAGGGTTTAGGGTTTTGGATTTAGGATGGATCATGCATGGTGTGTATGTATGAGAGAAGAAGAGAGTGTTGAAAAATTATTTTTGTACACATTGCATATATTAGTACACATATATACTTACACATATTATACACAGATATACATACATAGTATATGAGAGAAGAGAGACAGTACATATTATGGATCATGCATGGTGTGTATTATACACACAGACATACATACATATTAGTACATAATATTAGAGAGACGAGTACATATTATAGATCATGCATGGTGTGTATGTTTAAGAGAAGAGAGACAATACATATTAACATGGATCATGCATGGTGTGTATGTATGAGAGAAGACAGAAAGTACACATATATACATACAGAGTACACATATATACATACACACGTGTATACACACAGACATACATACATATTACATGAGTAAATTCATTGTGTTACATATTAGGGTTTAGGGTTTAGGGTTTAGATGGATCATTGGTGTGAAGAGAGAGTGTTGAAAAATTATTTTTGTACACACATGTATACACAGGGTTTAGGGTTTAGGGTTTAGGGTTTAGAATGGATCATTTTGGTGTGAAGAGAGTGTTCCACATGTATACACAGTTTAGGGTTTAGGGTTTAGGTTTAGGGTTTGCTCCCAACAAGCTTAATATAAATATTACACATGTAAATTCAATGTGTTACATACACACAGATTGAGTACATATATCATACATGCGTTGAACATGATGTTTTCAATAAAGAAGCAACATATTTCTTCAGTTTGGTTTAGGGTTGTGCATGTGTGTGCATATGTGTTTTTGTAAGTTCTTGTAATGCGTGTGTAAATTTATGATTGTGTTTATATATGTGTGCAAAACAAACATCGAATAATTAAGAAAATAATATTAATAAACACACTATGAACATATTTTAAATTATACATAATAATATATGATTTTATCTTATATAGCCATATAGTTTTAATAATATATTAATTTAATATTGATAAAAAGGTTTAACATTGAAATATTCTTGAAATAATAAGAAATTAATTGAGAAAATCCCATTAATATATACAAATGTAAATTAAGTACTCAAATAATTAACTAAATTAATTATCATAATCATGTTTAATATTGGAATATTCTTGGAATAATAAGAAAATAATAAAGAATATCCCATTAATATAAAGAAGATTAATTACTCAAGTAATTAAGGAAATGATATTAATATATATATTATTAAAACTATATATGACTATATATTAGATAAAATGATGTATTATTATGTATAATTTAAAATATGTTCATAGTGTGTATTAATTTAATATTGATAATAAGGTTTAACACATGAATATTCTTGAAAATAATAACAAATTAATTGAGAAAATCCCATTAATATATACAAATGTAGAATAATTACTGCAATAATTAAGAACAAGACTAATTTAATTATGATAATCAGGTTTAATATTAGAATATTCTTCAAATATTAATAAAATAATAAAGAATATCCCATTGATACTAGGAAATGAAAACTAAATACTCGAGTAATTAAGAAAATAATAATAATAAACAGACTATGAATATATTTTAAATGATACATAATAATATATCAATTTATTTATTGTATAAGTATATATTTATTATATATATAATATAAATATACTTGAATACTAAGAATGTAGAATATAGTCTAAAATTTCGTAATATTAAACAGCTTGAATCACTTGAATAACATTAAATGCAATTTTAAAATACTCATTGGAACTGGAGAGTATATATGTCAGAGTGTCGGATATTTGTGTCAACTCATCTTAAATTTTATTTTCTGTTCTTTTTAAAAATTTGAATTTCTGACATATGTATTGTCGGTCTGACATGTAAATTTGAAAATGCATTTAATTTCCCACTCAAATTCAGATCTGGTTCTTTCTCCGGCAAGGGTTTCTTCATTTCTGTATTTTTCACTCTTTAGATCTTCTTTTTTCTTCATAGTGATCATCTCAGGAGCGAGATTAAATTGGGTGCTATTCTTTATAGGAAAGCACGGCGCCTTCAGTGCTGTTTACAAGTAAGTATTATAAACAAATTTAAAAATACTTATAAAGATTCACTCTCTTACATTCTCTCTTAAAATTACAATTTAGGGGTTTAGGAATGCATTAGGATTATAATATATTCCGTTAGGGATTTATCCGTTTAAATATCCTTTTAACTTAATATTCTAGGTTAACCGGGGCGGGGATTAATCCGGCCATTTCTTTTTCGCCTCTTCGAAGAGTGGCGGGATTAATCCCGCCACCATCTCGGGCAATGCTTCTCCGCCACTGAAAAAGAGTGGCGGGATTAATCCTCGATAACCTTCTCAACTGATGAAGAGTTACCAGAATTTATTAGAAAGAGTTGTCGGCGGGATTAATCCCGCCAACCATTTTAGGAGGCAGGGAAGGGGTGGCGGGATTAATCTCGCCACCACTCCTGTTTTAAAGATTTGGGGACAGGATTTATCCCGAGATCTCTTTGAAATCATAGTTTTGGAGAGAGTTATGTGCGGGTTTAATCCCGCCACCCATTCCCCGTCGTAAGAATTGTGGGCGGGATTAATCCCGCCTTGGACTCCCTCCGACAAGGAAGAGCCGGCGGGATTAATCCCGCCGCCTCTTCCTCCTCGGGGGAGTCCGGCGGGATTAATCCCGCCGACTCTCTCCGGCGAGGATGAGTCGGCGGGATTAATCCCGCCGGACTCCTTCCTCGTCGGAGAGAGTCGGCGGGATTAATCCCGCCGGACTCCCCCGAAGGAAGAGGCGGCGGGATTAATCCCGCCGCTCTTCCTCCGGGGGGAGTCCGGCGGGATTAATCCCGCCGACTCTCTCCGAAGGGGTTGAGTGGCGGCGGGATTAATCCCGCCGACTCTCTCCGAAGGGGTTGAGTCGGCGGCGGGATTAATCCCGCCGACCGTTCCTCGTCGGAGGGATTCGTGGGCGGGATTAATCCCGCCCATCAGTTGTATTAATCAAACATGAGATATTATCTCTAAACATAATTATGTATTATTGCATATGCATATTATTAAGTAACCGTAATTCAGATTTCTTAAAATATTGCATAAACAGATATCATAAATAATACAATTATTTATGTGCAGGACAATATGTTTAATACTGGAGATAAAGTATGTCTTCTTCGGAACAACGAGATAGTTGGCACTGGAACTGTGGAAGTTCGAGATAATAATGCATCATGTCACAATATTGCCCAAGGATCTTGTGTGTACGTATGGGTGAACACCATTTACAAGCATGTTGAGGTTCTGGGAATGGAATTTGAGGAGGGTTCTCCTGTATTGTGGAATTTGGATGAAGTCAAGGCTGACACAGAATATGCAGAGTCACAAACAAATAGTAGCACGAGTTTACCAGATGATGGCTTGCCTGCTGTGATGGATGAGGTGATTCTCTTTCTTCGTGAGATTGAAGTCGGAAGAGGCATCATCACAGCTATAAATCCAATGGAAGCAGTGTCAGAAGAGAAACTAGGGTCCGACTTCGTGGGTGTAGTTGTGACAGAGGTTTCACCTAATGGCACATTGTATCCTGGATCCCTCGTGAGGTGGCGAACATCTGAATTAAGACGGCAAGATGGTTCAACATATTCTGGGTTGGATTTCAATAATAACAACCCGGAAGAACAACTCATATTTGAAGAGGTTCCTTGCATTGGTCCTATTGTAAGAAAAAGGCGATTCATGGGTTGTAGATCTTCCCCTGCAAGTTTCAGCAAGAGGGTAAAGATGGATCCTACATCTTCCGAAAGTGTTACGAGCATTTCCACGATTGACTGTTGCAAGAAGAAGTGTTGTCAGATGGCAGACCGGAATGAAATTACCCAATGTAGACATGTCTTTCGTATGCTCACCCAAAAGCAAAGGCATGAGTTTGTATATGCTGCACTAACTGGGTGTATTGATGGAATGGCCTCGGACACAGGTTATCAGAGTACATCCATGGTATTTAATAAGGTGGCCATCTGCTTCAAAGCTTGGTACAGTATATACGGGATCCCAAAGACCACGTTCTACCGTCGGAGGGATGAGTGGCTAGATGGAGCGCGAACCTCAGTTCATGGGAACACTCGCTTGGTCAAAACCCGCTCTCACATCATGGCAGCCATAGAGATACTCAAGGCTTTTGTGGAAGCAAATGCAGACAGGATGCCTCACAAATGCCGAACCACAAATGCAGGGGTCAGGGAAAATCTCAAGGTTTTGCCTTCAATCTACACTCAATTGAAACTGTGTGAACATGTGAACAAGTGCCTCAGTTTGATGGGGCTCCAAGCAATCTGCACTGGTACCTTCAACAACATATGGAATACTCATTTTAAAGGATGTGGAGATTGCAAAACACTCTAGCTTTTCTAAGTGTGACACTTGTACATCATTGAAGGCTGTAGAGGCTTGTGCAAAAACCTTGGTGGAGATCACTACCATTCAAAGGAAGATGGAGGCCCACATGATTGCACAACAAACTTGCGTCTCAGTACTATGCACACCGCATGCTTTCTGTGTCACGCCCATCAGAGTACCTGTGCTTGATCCATGACAAGATGGATCATTCAAAGACCAGCATTCCAAAGCTCTTTGCAACACCAAAGTGCCTTGGAAATGTCATGAAACTTCCGATTTCATTGACAGGTGTGCTAACACATGGACACGGTTGTGAGTCATATGGACACTTTTCACTTCCACATTGGTCTAACGACTCCAATTTCACTATTGGGTCGTTAGCCATGTGTTTCAGAAACCTTGAAGCCCACTCACAGACAAGTCCTATCAGTGATCTCAAAGTGAAGAAACAACACCTTCAACCTTTACATAATGCTCTCATGAACACATCTGCACTTGAGGCTACTTGGGAATATGAGAGGCATTGTCAACAGCCTGCACAGAAAATAGATGGCCCTGTTGAGAGTTCTGGTTCAGTGGAGGGATCTAGCTCAAATAGTGTACATGTGTCCTCAACATCAAATAAGCTTCCTCGTCATTTGCTTTTACAGATGGATAATTGTGCAGGCGAGAACAAAAATAGGTAAATCATTTTACTTAAGGGTTTCTCAAGCTCATACTTACTTTTATTTTCTAGATATGTGCTAGCATACTTATCAATGCTTGTTGCCAAAGGTGTGTTTGAAACAATCACGCTCAGTTTTCTTATGGTTGGTCACACTCATGAAGATATTGATGCGTTCTTCAGCAAGGTCTCCAACTCTACAAAAAGGACAAGTGCACTTACCTTACCGCATATGATGAATCTTTTTGAAAATTGCATCTCCAAAAAAAGTTGTGCTTTGCTTGTGACTGAGGTGCAGACTTCAAAAAATTTCTCAAGGAGTATATAAAAGAAGGGAGTGATTCTTTAGTTGGTCACCTTGTGCCGCTACAATTCTTTTTCTCCATACGAGATGGTATACCTATTATGTAGTACAAGTTACGGCCATCAGAGCAGGAGTGGTTACCGAAAGAGGGCTTAATGCTCTTCAAAAGTGGAGAGGATGGAAAGCCACTTCTCCCAGAAGGACAACCAGACCCTATTCCATTGAGTGCCCAGCTCAAGGAACAAGAGGTTATTATTGATGGCATCAAAAATATGTGGCATGGGTTCAAAAATCGATGCCAAAGAATTTTGATAAGGCAACTGGTTACTTAAAACTATATAAGCATGTGGTCGACTATTGGGAGACTGTTGTTCGAGAGTTGGAAGGGCCTACTGTCACAAGTACAAAATTGCAACACCCTTTCTGGCCTAAAACAAGGTGGCGAGAGGAATTGAAATGACATCACTGAGCATAGACGACATAGAAGCCAGTAGTGATGTGGAAGTGCAAACCCCACACTTTGTTGGACAAAGGAACCAAAAACCTAAAGCATACTTTGATTGCTGCAAGGATCTTCAAAAACTAATGATGGTTCTCATTACTCCAGATGCGTCATATAATCAGCCTATTTGGATGGGTCAAATTATCAACACACCTGAAGTAATCACAAAAAATAGTATTGTTAAGGTTGCATGGTTCAAACCACAAAAAAGGCGACACGAGAAGGAGAGCGAAAGATATAATGGATGCCTAGAGAAAACATGGTCTCCCAATCAAAAAGACCCAGCATGTTTTATAAATGTTAAATCCATTCGATATGGGTGGATGTCAAGAAGCGTTGATAAAGTCACGATTAACAAAACTGCAAGGGAATGTATGTTTTCTGAAGCTTAAAGCAATTACAAAATTATAAAATATCATATATTTAATATTCATAATTATTATAAACTCTTTAATAATAGTACCAAATTGTATACTTAACTATATAAATTTAAAAAAATGATATGAAAGATTGACTATATTATTATAGGATTTTATATATATATTATTACTACTACAAATTTTTAATTAATAATGTTATATTTAAAATAATATTTTAATAACAACATCAATATTTTATATAATGTACCTCTTATGCTCTTCCTTAATTGTTATATTAGGCAATATATTATATAATTTAATACATTCTACTTTTATAATGTTATTAATTTTTGTTCAATGAATGCTATAATTTATTAAAGGGTAGAATACAAAATAGAATATTCTAAAGAATATTCTCTTTTCAAACATATATTCTAAAGAATATTCCTTTAATATTAGAAAATGCTAATTAAATAGCTAAAATTGCTAATTATTAGGAAATGGGACTATAGCCATGCCCATTTTAGTTACAACTTGCATGTTTTTGGTAGATAGGGTTTACTGTTTCCATTGCGGCTAGGGTTCTTTCAATCTTAGATCTGTTTCCACTGCGGTAGATCCAGAGGGTTTCTTCAATCTCAGATCTCAGAGTTACGGTTTCCACTGCGGCGCCATCCATTTCGACTCGATTCGTGCAGCGCCCAAGTATAACAATGGAGATTTCTGTGCCGATTTAGATTCTCGGCACCATCCTGCTCAGCCGGCGGCCACAAGGTATGTGTAATTTCTGTATTTTATGATTTGCTGCTCAAAGTATTTCTTTTTCCAGAGATATAGGGTCTTCTTATTTGTGCCGACTGAGAGCAACGGCACCATCCTGGTTCAGTCGGCAAACACAAGGTATCGTCGATTTATTTATTTTTTTCCTTGCGGCTCAAGTATACGTGTCACAATGTTTTTTTTTCAGAGTTAATGGGTCTTTCCATTTGTGCCGACTGAGAGTGACGCACCATCCTGGTTCAGTCGGCAAAAACAAGGTATTTTCGATTTGTTTTTTTTTGCTTTCTGGCTCAAGTATTCGTATCACAAGGTTTTTTTTTTCAGAGTTAATGGGTCTTCCCATTTGTGCCGACTGAGAGTGACGGCACCATCCTAGTTCAGTCGGCAGCCACAAGGTATGTTCGATATATTTATTTTTTGCTTTCTGGATCATGTATTCGTATCACATTGTTTTTTTTCAGAGTTAATGTGTCTTCTTTGTGCCGACTGAGAGTGACGGCACCATCCTTCTTCAGTCGGCAGCCACAAGGTATTTTGATTTTTATATTTTTGCTTTGCGGCTCAAGTATCGTATAACAATGTTTTTTTTTTCAGAGTTAATGTGTCTTCCATTTGTGCCGACTGAGAGTGACGGCACCATCCTTCTTCAGTCGGCAGCCACAAGGTATTTTGAATTTGTTTATATTTTGCTTTGCGGCTCAAGTATCCGTATAACAATGTTTTTTTTCAGAGTTATAGTGTCTTCCCATTTGTGCCGACTGAGAGTGACGGCACCATCCTTCTTCAGTCGGCAGCCACAAGGTATTTTGAATTAGTTTTTTTTTCTTTGCGTCTCAAGTATTTCTTTTAAAACAGTTAATGGGTCTTCCCATTTGTGCCGTCTGAGAGGGACGGCACCATCCTATCTCAGTCGGCACCATTATCTCTTCAGTGCCGTCTGACAGAGTCGGCACAAACTATCTCAGTCGGCAGGATTTGTTCTTCTACATCTCTCTGCCGACTGAGAGGGTCGGCACCATCTAGCTTGAGTCGGCAGCCACAAGGTTAGTCATCTTTGTTTGTTTTTTTATTTTGTCTCCTCATCAATTGACTTGTGTGTTTGCTTTCCAGAGTTTACAAAATGGTGAGAGCTTCAAAACGTCTACTAGAGACTGCGCCTGATGAAGAGCCACGGGAAGAGAAGAGGATATCGAAGCAGAAGCGAGGCAAGAGAGGAGAACCATCTAATGTAGCAAAGGAGGATCCTCCAGTGACTCAGTCTGGAGTAGTAGCAGTTGAGCAAGAACAGCCTCCACCAACAATCACAGATTTCCCGGAGAGCTCGTCGCAGTTGCCTCCTTCATCCGCTGAGGTTGCAGTCCTGAACGAGCAAGTGCAGATGACAGAGGCAGCTGAAGCTAGCGAGGACGACTTGGAGGAGGCAGTCAGCAAAAAGAGAGGCCGCGGGAAAGCTGATTCAAAAGGCAAGAAGGCGAAGAGCGATAAGGAGCCGAAGGAGTTATACAGCATACCGGCGAGCCTGCATTTGGAGAGCTCAGCAAACCTGCTCGACAAAATTACTATCAAGGGACTTGGTGATCCTCCTGATGTGCCCATCTGCAGAATACATTCCAACGAGGTGGTTCGACGAGTGAACCCAGGGGACTTGGACAGGCTGGTGTCATCGTTGAAGAAGGCTGGTTATCTACGCAACACGGCCTTGTTCATTCTGTCCATCGGAGATCGACTCACTGCTGAGGAGCTATCGGAGCTGTCGAAGGACACGATTCAGTACGAGCAGCACCGGTCTTTCGAGCAAGCTCTTCTCAGCCGGAGTACAAACAGTGGGCTTCAAGGCTCTCAAACAGGAAGTTTAGCTGCTGGGACGGGAACCATAGGCTACAGGCTTTGCAGAAGCTGTACCGAGAGGATGCAGAGGACAACCAGCGATGGGCTATTCGCGTTCGATCGAGTTTCATCTCCACGGAGAACCTCGACATTCTTCAACTGGTTTCGATGTTCCAATCGATTAACATGTGAGTATTTTCTTTTCTTTTTGTTAAGAGTTTAGACTTACAGTTTCGTTGAACAGATCTTCAGCAACATCTGTGGAAACAACGCTACCACATATTCTCCTCGCTGTAAAGGCGGTCTGCACTAGTACAGAAGGAACTCAGAAAATCCTCGAGTCACTCACGGAGGTTGATCGTCTTGAGGTGCGGAAGTGGAAGGAGAGTTCAGCAGGAAAGACGGCTTGGCATCCTCTTCCGAACCTGATCTGCGCAAAGATCCTTTTCAAGGTAACCTCCGATTTAATTTATAGGAAAAATTTTTAACTTATTCTATGTGCAGAACGAGATCGACGATGATCTCGACAGAGCAGTCACCAGTGCTAAGGGCAATCACAGGTTGAGGTGAACCTGAAGCAGCTAGTGTACAAGAAGCATGACAAGCGTATGCACAAGTTCCTCTCCATCATAGACCCAGACTTGGGGGAGGAGTGGTTCCAGAAGGTGACAAACATCTCTCATAAGCAGTGTCGCTGGATGGGCATTGAGAAGCTGTATGCGATGTCAAGGGCGAAGATTCCAAACATGCTGCGACTCCGATACCTGAACAAGCTCACCCGTCTCGAATCCAAGGCAGAACAACAGACACTTGGGCTACCGGGCATGCAGGACAAAGAGTGGATCAAGTGGTTCACCTTGGACTTATATTGGAAGGCTGTGCGCGAGGAAGCCATTCAGATCCTTAAGGGGTTGCGAGAGGATGGTGAAGAAGTTGGAACGGATGTCGACTTCATGAGCTGGTTTGACGAGATGAGAACTCGGAGCAAGTGCCTGGTCTTTCAGCCCTTCCATGACTGCATACGGTTCACTTATTCGATGGAGCCGAATGAGTTTCTGGAGCGTGAGGAATCTGCGCGTCGGATGATATGGAGGTAAGCTTTCAATCCAGCATTGCTACTGTCTGACTTTGTGTTGCAGGTTCATACTGGCGAAGCAAATGACACCGTCCCATACGATGAAGCTGTGGACAGATCATACAAGCGAGCCTCACATGTGGTCGAAGAGCAGAGGAGCTCTAACACCGTTCGAACGGGAGCATGTTCCATTCTGGCTCGACTGTCCGTCGCAACAGCCACCAGCTTGGGAGAGCACACTATTCGACATGCACGCCAATGATCTACCAGCGATTGTTTGGGAGCCAGAAGAAGTAGAGGCTATCAAGAAGAGCAAGATGAAGAAGACGGTGCGGAAGACAACTACACCTGCAAAGGGATCGGGAGCGGGACCAAGCTCTTCTACAGCACCTCCGCCGGCATTCGACTTTACAATCAATGAGGTACAGCCACTTGTAGCTAGTTTGGACATCAAGGACGACCTGATGACCTTCATCCCGACCCTGGCTGCATCCCGTGGATCCTACGACCTAGCTGTGTGCGACATGGAGGAGATGAGCAGGTCTTTCTTCGAGCCGGGTGCTTCCCAGACAGAGGTGTACACCAAGCTCCGACAACAGGTTGACAGACTACATACGGTTGAGTCACAAACGTTGTTCCAGGAAGTGGTAGGTGAATACGGCTTCAACCTCATCATCCTCGACTTGCCCAATGAGCTTGTATATGGAGGTGCTAGCATCAACAAGGACATTGTGCAGCTAGATCCGGTGAAGTTTGAGGAGGCCTTGCAGTTCAGTGGAATGCACTTGGCAGCGAGTGGTTTCATGGTCGTCTTCGCGAGTTCTCCTTCTGTTTCGGCGGTGATTCAGGCGGCTGCAGTAATCAACTTGGAGGTTGCAGGGACTTACAGCGTCTACCGTGCACGAGGCTGGGGATACCGTGACAAAATTAAGGTAAGCTAGCTATTCAAGTTCAAGTTTAACTTGGTCTATGTGGCAGGATAACTTGTTAGTTCTCTTGGTGCTGCAAAGCTCTGAGAAGAAGTCGAAGAGGCCAAACCCTCTGGCGTTGACGAACACGATCCTCGTCGACACTGCCGACCGTTATCAGGAGGCTTGGTAAGGAAGTACTTTGCTATGTTTATCCTAATGGAAGTTTGTGCAGGATTATGATTCAACCGAAGAGTGTTCGACTCATGCAGCTTTTGATCGAGCGTCTCAGTAGACCTGGCGACCTAGTCTGGGATATTGGTTCCGGAACCGGGTCATCATTGTTAGCTGCCGTCGAGCTCGGAAGGAATATTATAGGAACCGAGAAGAGTTTCGAACTCTCTAGGTTGGCAACAAACAAGCTTGCAGAGAACATTAGACCAGAAGAGTTACCTACTCAAACACCTCCACGTCCAAGCGTAACTGGTGGTTCGAGAACTGCAGCTTTACTTAAGATGAAGAAGAAACTTTAGCTAATGTATATTGAGTAATAAATTAAGCTAATATAAAAAAAAATAAAAAAGAAATACAACAGTTTTAATAGAATTCTTTTTTGCCGACTGAGCCAATACTGCCGACCAGAAAGAATATTCCAAAATATTCTAGAATATTCTTGAATATTCGAGCCCAGGCCTCCTGGGCCCCAAGCCTCCAAAATGGCGACACTCAAGTGCTGGCCATTGGAGGAGAATGGGTTGTTGCAGTCTGCTCTGATGGATATGGACGCAGTAGGAGCTGGAGACTTTGGTTGGTGTGGAATCCCATCAGGAAATCCTTGGCAGGTACGCTGCTGGAATGGAACTCACCATCAGCAGTTTCAAAGTCCTTTTGTCAAGAAGCAAGTATGCGTGGGAAGGAGGCATGTGTGTTCTTTTTTGAAGTATACTCAAGCAATCACGTAATGTAGCATGTTGGGGCTCCAACACATTTGGGCAGCTAAATTCTATGAATTACCAGGTGCGTGCGTGCGTGCGTGTGCATGTGCGTGTGCGTGGTGTGCGTGTGCGTGTGTTGATACATATATTCTGGCTCAGGCTGTGGCCATCTCTTGCGGGGATTGGGTCACTTGTGCTATCACTGTTTCTCACGAGTTAAGGTGCTGGGGCAAAGCAGAAGGACTGGGCGCTGCCGCTCTACATCCTCCAATTTGCCCCGCTAAGCGCAGTTGCTCTTGGGCGAGACGATGTGGATTGTGTTGTTTTGGAAGATACAGAGTACACACACTGCTGGTGGGGTTCCCTGACGACGAACAACACTGCTGCTTCAGCAGTCAGGGACGTGGCAGTCGTAGGAGGATTGCCCTGTGTGGTGGACAGAGAGTGGCACTTGACTTGCTTCAACATGACGTCAAGTGCACATGTTGCACTCCCCTTTGCAGTTGCACAATACACATGGTTGTCTGCCTCTCGAGATGTCCTCTGTGCACTCTTTAAGGAGGATTTTCTTGGAGTGTCGCCATTTTGGAGGCTTGGGGCCCAGGAGGCCTGGGCTCGAATATTCAAGAATATTCTAGAATATTTTGGAATATTCTTTCTGGTCGGCAGTATTGGCCTCAGTCGGCAAAAAAGAATTCTATTAAAACTGTTGTATTTCTTTTTAATTTTTTTTATATTAGCTTAATTTATTACTCAATATACATTAGCTAAAGTTTCTTCTTCATCTTAAGTAAAGCTGCAGTTCTCGAACCACCAGTTACGCTTGGACGTGGAGGTGTTTGAGTAGGTAACTCTTCTGGTCTAATGTTCTCTGCAAGCTTGTTTGTTGCCAACCTAGAGAGTTCGAAACTCTTCTCGGTTCCTATAATATTCCTTCCGAGCTCGACGGCAGCTAACAATGATGACCCGGTTCCGGAACCAATATCCCAGACTAGGTCGCCAGGTCTACTGAGACGCTCGATCAAAAGCTGCATGAGTCGAACACTCTTCGGTTGAATCATAATCCTGCACAACTTCCATTAGGATAAACATAGCAAAGCACTTCCTTACCAAGCCTCCTGATAACGGTCGGCAGTGTCGACGAGGATCGTGTTCGTCAACGCCAGAGGGTTTGGCCTCTTCGACTTCTTCTCAGAGCTTTGCAGCACCAAGAGAACTAACAAGTTATCCTGCCACATAGACCAAGTTAAACTTGAACTTGAATAGCTAGCTTACCTTAATTTTGTCACGGTATCCCCAGCCTCGTGCACGGTAGACGCTGTAAGTCCCTGCAACCTCCAAGTTGATTACTGCAGCCGCCTGAATCACCGCCGAAACAGAAGGAGAACTCGCGAAGACGACCATGAAACCACTCGCTGCCAAGTGCATTCCACTGAACTGCAAGGCCTCCTCAAACTTCACCGGATCTAGCTGCACAATGTCCTTGTTGATGCTAGCACCTCCATATACAAGCTCATTGGGCAAGTCGAGGATGATGAGGTTGAAGCCGTATTCACCTACCACTTCCTGGAACAACGTTTGTGACTCAACCGTATGTAGTCTGTCAACCTGTTCTCGGAGCTTGGTGTACACCTCTGTCTGGGAAGCACCTGGCTCGAAGAAAGACCTGCTCATCTCCTCCATGTCGCACACAGCTAGGTCGTAGGATCCACGGGATGCAGCCAGGGTCGGGATGAAGGTCATCAGGTCGTCCTTGATGTCCAAACTAGCTACAAGTGGCTGTACCTCATTGATTGTAAAGTCGAATGCCGGCGGAGGTGCTGTAGAAGAGCTTGGTCCCGCTCCCGATCCCTTTGCAGGTGTAGTTGTCTTCCGCACCGTCTTCTTCATCTTGCTCTTCTTGATAGCCTCTACTTCTTCTGGCTCCCAAACAATCGCTGGTAGATCATTGGCGTGCATGTCGAATAGTGTGCTCTCCCAAGCTGGTGGCTGTTGCGACGGACAGTCGAGCCAGAATGGAACATGCTCCCGTTCGAACGGTGTTAGAGCTCCTCTGCTCTTCGACCACATGTGAGGCTCGCTTGTATGATCTGTCCACAGCTTCATCGTATGGGACGGTGTCATTTGCTTCGCCAGTATGAACCTGCAACACAAAGTCAGACAGTAGCAATGCTGGATTGAAAGCTTACCTCCATATCATCCGACGCGCAGATTCCTCACGCTCCAGAAACTCATTCGGCTCCATCGAATAAGTGAACCGTATGCAGTCATGGAAGGGCTGAAAGACCAGGCACTTGCTCCGATTCTCATCTCGTCAAACCAGCTCATGAAGTCGACATCCGTTCCAACTTCTTCACCATCCTCTCGCAACCCCTTAAGGATCTGAATGGCTTCCTCGCGCACAGCCTTCCAATATAAGTCCAAGGTGAACCACTTGATCCACTCTTTGTCCTGCATGCCCGGTAGCCCAAGTGTCTGTTGTTCTGCCTTGGATTCGAGACGGGTGAGCTTGTTCAGGTATCGGAGTCGCAGCATGTTTGGAATCTTCGCCCTTGACATCGCATACAGCTTCTCAATGCCCATCCAGCGACACTGCTTATGAGAGATGTTTGTCACCTTCTGGAACCACTCCTCCCCCAAGTCTGGGTCTATGATGGAGAGGAACTTGTGCATACGCTTGTCATGCTTCTTGTATACTAGCTGCTTCAGGTTCACCTCAACCTGTGGATTGCCCTTAGCACTGGTGACTGCTCTGTCGAGATCATCGTCGATCTCGTTCTGCACATAGAACAAGTTAAAAATTTCTTTCCTATAAATTAAATCGGAGGTTACCTTGAAAAGTATCTTTGCGCAGATCAGGTTCGGAAGAGGATGCCAAGCCGTCTTTCCTGATGAACTCTCCTTCCACTTCCGCACCTCAAGACGATCAACCTCCGTGAGTGACTCGAGGATTTTCTGAGTTCCTTCTGTACTAGTGCAGACCGCCTTTACAGCGAGGAGAATATGTGGTAGCGTTGTTTCCACAGATGTTGCTGAAGATCTGTTCAACGAAACTGTAAGTCTAAACTCTTAACAAAAAGAAAAGAAAATACTCACATGTTAATCGATTGGAACATCGAAACCAGTTGAAGAATGTCGAGGTTCTCCGTGGAGATGAAACTCGATCGAACGCGAATAGCCCATCGCTGGTTGTCCTCTGCATCCTCTCGGTACAGCTTCTGCAAAGCCTGTAGCCTATGGTTCCCGTCCCAGCAGCTAAACTTCCTGTTTGAGAGCCTTGAAGCCCACTGTTTGTACTCCGGCTGAGTAAGAGCTTGCTCGAAAGACCGGTGCTGCTCGTACTGAATCGTGTCCTTCGACAGCTCCGATAGCTCCTCAGCAGTGAGTCGATCTCCGATGGACAGAATGAACAAGGCCGTGTTGCGTAGATAACCAGCCTTCTTCAACGATGACACCAGCCTGTCCAAGTCCCCTGGGTTCACTCGTCGAACCACCTCGTTGGAATGTATTCTGCAGATGGGCACATCAGGAGGATCACCAAGTCCCTTGATAGTAATTTTGTCGAGCAGGTTTGCTGAGCTCTCCAAATGCAGGCTCGCCGGTATGCTGTATAACTCCTTCGGCTCCTTATCGCTCTTCGCCTTCTTGCCTTTTGAATCAGCTTTCCCGCGGCCTCTTTTTTGCTGACTGCCTCCTCCAAGTCGTCCTCGCTAGCTTCAGCTGCCTCTGTCATCTGCACTTGCTCGTTCAGGACTGCAACCTCAGCGGATGAAGGAGGCAACTGCGACGAGCTCTCCGGGAAATCTGTGATTGTTGGTGGAGGCTGTTCTTGCTCAACTGCTACTACTCCAGACTGAGTCACTGGAGGATCCTCCTTTGCTACATTAGATGGTTCTCCTCTCTTGCCTCGCTTCTGCTTCGATATCCTCTTCTCTTCCCGTGGCTCTTCATCAGGCGAGTCTCTAGTAGACGTTTTGAAGCTCTCACCATTTTGGGAACTCTGGAAAGTAAACACACAAGTCAATTGATGAGGAGTCAAAATAAAAAAACAAACAAAGATGACTAACCTTGTGGTGCCGACTCAAGCTAGATGCTGCCGACCCTCTCAGTCGGCAGAGAGATGTAGAAGAAAAACCTGCCGACTGAGATAGTGTTGCCGACTCTGTCAGACGGCACGAAGAGATAATGGTGCCGACTGAGATAGGATGGTTGCCGTCCTCTCAGACGGCACAAATGGAAGACCATTAACTGTTTTAAAGAAATACTTGAGACGCAAAGAAAAAAAAAACTAATTCAAAATACCTTGTGGCTGCCGACTGAGAAGGATGGTGCCATCACTCTCAGTCAGCACAAATGGGAAGACACTATAACTCTGAAAAAAAACATTGTTATACGGATACTTTGAGCCGCAAAGCAAAATATAAACAAATTCAAATACTTGTGGCTGCGACTGAAGAAGGATGGTGCCGTCACTCAGTCGGCACAAATGAGAAGACACATTAACTCTGAAAAAAAAACAATGTGATACGATACATGATCCAGAAAGTAAAAAATAAATATATCGAACATACCTTGTGGCTGCCGACTGAACTAGGATGGTGCCGTCACTCTCAGTCGGCACAAATGGGAAGACCCATTAACTCTGAAAATAAAAACCTTGTGATACGAATACTTGAGCCAGAAAGCAAAAAAAAACAAATCGAAATACCTTGTTTTTGCCGACTAAACCAGGATGGTGCCGTCACTCTCAGCGGCACAAATGGAAAGACCCATTAACTCTGAAAAAAAACATTGTGACACGTATACTTGAGCCACAAGGAAAAAAATAAATAAACGAGATACCTTGTGTTGCCGACTGAACCAGGATGGTGCCGTTGCTCTCAGTCGGCACAAATAAGAAGACCCTATATCTCTGAAAAAGAAATACTTTGAGCAGCAAATCATAAAAATACAGAAATTACACATACCTTGTGGCCGCCGGCTGAGCAGGATGGTGCCGAGAATCTAAATCGGCACAGAAATTCTCCATTGTTATACTTGGGCGCTGCACGAATCGAGTCGAAATGGATGGCGCCGCAGTGGAAACCGTAACTCTGAGATCTGAGATTGAAGAAACCCTCTGGATCTACCGCAGTGGAAACAGATCTAAGATTGAAAGAACCCTAGCCGCAATGGAAACAGTAAACCCTATCTACCAAAAAACCCTAGCCGCAATGAAATAGTGAACCCTACGGAAGAAAATGTGACATTAATATTTAGGGTTTATTTTAAAATATGTGAATAATTGGTAACTTCTTCAATCGGCTGCAAGGAACAAAGGTGTTCACGAATATCGACTTACGAGGGTTTATAATCTTGTACAGATTCATCCAGGCAATGAGTGAAGACTGCCTTTCGTGACTTCTTGAACCAGTTTGTGTAATCTACCTCGATGACATTTTGATTTTCCAAGGACCAAGCGGCTCATGACAAGCATGTACGACTAGTCCTATAGAGGCTTCGCGAGCATGGCTTGTATGCGAAGTTCGAAAGTGTTTCTTCGACAAGGATACTGTGGAGTTCTTGGGCTACATCGTCTCTCCTACTGGCGTTTCCATGGACATGCACAAGGTGAAGACTATTGCGGAGTGGGAGAGGCCCAAGTCTGTACGAGACGTACAATGTTTCTTGGCTTTGCAAACTTCTACAGGCGTTTCATACAGGACTTCTCCAAGCGTGTACTTCCACTCACGGAACTCACCAAACACACAGAAGTGTTCTCTTGGTCGACAAGGCGGAACATGGATTCACAACACTCAAAAACATTCACGACAGCTCTAATTTTAGCACATCCTGATCCTTCTCGTTCCTTATTTGTTAAAGCTGATGCCTTAAATTTTGCAGTAGGATTTGTTCTTCACAAGTTGGAGAAGAAGTTGCTTCATCCTGTAGCTTTTCACTCTCGTAAGTTTCCTTTCGACAGAGATCAATTACGAGATTCATGACAAGGAACTCAAGGCCATTGTGGATCATTTGAGGAGTGGTGGCATTTCCTGGAAGGTGCTGCACCCTGTACAAGTTCTTATGGATCACAAGAACCTGGAGTATTTTTCAAACGGCTCGAGTTCTCAGTCAGCAACAGGCTAGGTGGGCGGAGTTCCTATCATCTTTTGATTTCATCATCATCTACAGGCCTAGTTTTTGAAATGGCAAGGCGGATGCATTCTCTAGGCGTCTTACCTTGCACCGACCCCGGGCGATCCTGCATATGACTGTCAAAAGCAAGTGTTGTTGGTCCTGATTGACTTCAGCTTGCAGTACTACAAGTTCATCAGGCTCCAGCAGATTCCACACTCTCTACAAGACATCGTTTGCAGTTGGCTACAGACGACTTGGTAGGAATGTGTTTTCACACATTAGTCCTGACATCGCAAGTTCCTCTTCCTTCAGTTCCCGTACATACTACAAGTTGTTTGCCATACAAGATGGACTCCTGTACCGGGAAGGTTCTCCTATACGTTCCTATTGGTGTTTGCAGGACTCGTGTGGTACAGATTGTCATGATACCCTGGCTACAGGACATTTTGGTGTGGCCAAGACAGTTCAGTTGGTGACTTGCAACTATTGGTGGCCTGGGTTGCAAGGTTTTGTGGACAAGTTTGTACGGACTTGTGACACCTGCAATAGGTCGAAGATGCCTTGTCACGCGCCCTCTGGTCTTCTTCGTCCTCTTCCTGTTCCTTCTGCTCTTGGAGATCCATTTCTATGGATTTCCTCACAGATCTTCCTCCTTCTTGTGGATTTGATGCAGTTCTTGTGGTGGTTGACCGTTTCACCAAACATGCTCATTTTCTACCATGTCACAAGACTGCTACAGGCCAGACAACCGTTGAGTTGGTGATCCGCGAAGTATTCCGACACTACGGTCTTCTTAAGAGCATTGTTTCTGATCGAGGCCCACAATTCATGTCCAAGTTTTGGCAAGAACTTCTCCGGAGTTTATAGGTTAAAGCGGACCTTTCTTCAGGATACTATCCACAACTAATGGGCAGTCAGAACGCACGATTCAGACTTTGGAGCAATATCTTCACTGCTTCATTAGTTACAATAGGACAACTGATGTGGACCTTCTTCACTACAATAACTCCGTTCATGCATCTACAGGCCAGATACCTTTCTTTGCTTTTACAGGCTACCATCCACGTTTTGACTTTGCTCTCCTGCTTCTCCTTCTTCCACTCCTGCAGTACAGGATCGTCTCCAGCATCTTCGTCAGGTACATGAGGATCTCCGGGTTCATCTTCAGCAGGCACAGGAACAGTACAAGCGTTATGCTGATGCTCATCGTCAACCAGCACCTACATACAAGATTGGTGATCTCGTGTGGCTTCTTCGTCAGGCATATTCATACCAACAGCCTTCTTCTAAGTTGGATTTTCAATGATTGGGCCCTTACAGGATTGCGGCTGAGGTCAATCCTGTAGCTTTCCGACTCGAGTTACCATCTACAGTGAAACTTTATCCTATGTTTCACACCTCTTTGTTGGAGCCGTATCATTCTTTTTCTCTTCCTAGTCGTGCTTCTTCTCTTCCCCCTCCTGTGGTCATTGATGGTGAACCTGAGTATGAAGTTGCAGCCATCCTTGATTCTCGTTTTTCATTGCGCCAACTTCAATACTTGGTGGATTGGAAAGGTTATTTGCCTACCAATCGCACTTGGGAAATGCATCCAACTTACTCCATACTTCTTCCAAAGTTGCTACTTTCCATCGACGTTATCCTACTAAACCAAGTCCTAAGACTCATGGAACTCGTCCTTAGGGAGGAGGTGCTGTCACGACCCAATACATGATGCAAGATACAAGATATGGGTTACAGGATATGCCTATAGGATATACCTACAAGATATGCCTGCAGGATATTCCTACAGGATATACCTACAGGATATTCCTACAGGATATGCCTATAGGATATTCCTACAGGATATGCCTACAGGATATTCCTACATGATATACCTATAGGATATTCCTATAGGATATGCCTATAGGATATACTACAGGATATGCTTAGAGGATAAGGGTCACTATTTTTAGCTCATGACCAGATTAGATTCATGACAAGATTAGCTTGGAGTTGTGAGTATAAAAGCTCCGACCTAATTGTTGTACAATCAGTTACTATCAACATTAGTCTTTCTACGATCAATCTTGTCTTCTTTTATCTTATCTTGTCTTGCTCCTTACCTCCTGCTCTTGTCTAGTTCATGGTTCCTAGTTCCTGTCCTACTCCAGTTCCTGTCCTGCTCCCTGTCCTGCTTTTGAGTCAAGCTTCTTTGTTCTCGGAATCCTACTCACTTCTTGTTCTCGGAATTCTACTCACTTCCTTGTTCCTGGATCGTGGCTTGACAAATTATGTGACAAAGGCCCCCTTTTGTTTTCATGTTTTGTAAAGTGGGCTAGCACGAAATCTCATTCCGGATAAGAATATACTTGGTGAGTTTAACCTAACAACCATCAATCGAAACCTATTCAAAAATTATAGTACAACCAATATATAGTATCCCTCGTCTATTCGAGCAAACACAAGTGTATAGCTTTGATAAATAAGCTTTAATAAGCATCTTACTTTAATAATTGGTATACCCCAATTTCCTAATTTTATATACAATTGCATTATAAAAAATATAATTTATAAATCAATTATAATTATATGTTTTCATAAACATACATTAATAACCAATATATAACTAAGTTCTCCCAATTGGCAAAAGTACGACATAATTGGGAGAATGATGAAATGATACTTTATAAGCAGCAGTCATTAGAACACAACAAAAAGAAGCAATCAAACAACCTACCCAACCATTGCAAATGGAGGATTTTGACTGGCATTACGGTTTAAACACGGAAGAAGAAAAACTCTTCTTCGAAAGCAACCCGAAACTTGTGGAGATAGCACAAGCTGATTTATATCAAATGACACCGAGAAGACAGTACAGAGAAGACAACTACTAGTGATCAACAACAGCAACATATGGACATTCTCGGACTAACGGATAAGTTCAAACAACCCACGCAACAACAACTACAATTCAAAACAAAGAACACGGACTCAACAAAAACTGAAAACTTCGACAAATGAGAAGATTGAAGAAGTGAAAATTAAAACAAGTGAATATGGACCACGAAAAGTACAAATAGCAGTCGATCTCGAATCAGAATACCGAAATAACTAATAAACGTACTACATCAAAATGCAGATGTCTTTGCTTGGAGTTACGAAGATTCCACCAACAATTTGTACCCATAAGATAGAATTACTACCACATGCAATCCCAAGAAAACAACAAGCATACCGTATGAATCCAACATTCCTAGCAAAAGTGAAAGAAGAAGTGGACAAGAAAACCGGATTCATTTATCCAATCGAAAACCCGCAATGGTTTATCACTAATTGTCGTAATATCAAGAAAAATGATAAATTATGTATCTGCATCAATTATAAGAAATGAATGATGTAACGAGGTGGGATACATACCCAATACCCTTCACAGAAGAATTATTGATATGGTACTAGGATACGAAATATATTACTTTCTGGACGGATTTTCAGGATACAACCAAGTACAAGTGGACCTAGCAGATCAACCAAAAACAGCATTCATTAGTCCTTGGGTACATATGCGTATTGCGTTATGCCTTTTGGGTTATGTAACGCACCATTTACCTTCCAACGATTGGTTAGTAAAACATTCTGGGATTATCTGACAACGTTTATGAAAGTTTTCTTGGATGATTTTAGCATCTATGGAACGCAAGACGAACACCTAGACTATTTAACGAAGTGTTTTGGGAAATGCCAATTGAACAATATAGCTCTTAATCCGGAAGAAGTGCGTAATTTCTGTAAAATCAAGAGTCCTACTTGGGCATATTATATGCAAAGATGGAATAATGGTGGACCAAGATAAAGTCAAAGTAATACAAATAATGCAACCTCCTAAAGATGTAAGCGAAGTATGATGGCTCCTTGGAAAAATGGATATCATTGACGATTCATCAAAAACTATGCAGCAATAGCGAAACCATTAAATATGCTCTTAAGGAAAACGCAACCATTCAAATGGGATCCACAATGCAAACAGAGCTTCAACACGTTGAAACAAGCATTAATGAAGGCTCCATTCTAAAATTGGAGACAAGAATTTCATGTACAAGTGGACGCATTGTCACTACTATCGGATGCATATTAACACAAACCCAAGAAGACGGAAAAGATCGTCCATTATATTACGCGAGTCGATGGTTAGCACATGCAGAAGAAAACTACACAACTATGGAAAAGGAAGCACTCGGAATGGTCTATGCAGCCAAGAAATTTCAGCATTATCTGCTAGCAAATAAAGTTAAATTCATTGTCGATCATCAAGCTCTTATACACTTATTAAGCAAGACCAAGCTAGAAGGAAGATTAATACGCTGATTAATACGCTGAGGAAGAAGGTGTCAGCATGAATGATGAACTACCAGATGCTAGTTTATTTCAGATACAATAAGAAGAACAACCACAACACTACAATCACAAAGGATATTTACAAGATATTGAACACTTTCTAACCACCAGAATAGCACCAAATAAATATGCAACCAACAACAATGCAAACAACTCATCTTACGATCCAAGCCATACTCCATGATATCAAGTATACTATACAAGAGCGGAAGGGATGAAGTCTTAAGGAGATGCCTGCCAATGGAGGAAGTTCAGCTCGTATTACGAGAAGGCCACTCAGGTGAACACGGTGGACACTTTGCAAGGATGTTAACAGCATGCACAATATTGTAGTCCAGATTATGGTTGCCTACATTATTCAAGAATGCTATAGAATATTGTCAGAAATGTTTAAAGTGTAACGAACATCAACCAACTCCACATCATCAAGTTCAACCACTACATCCAATAGAACCATTAGCTCCATTTATGAAATGGGGAATGGATTTATGGGACCAATCAATCTTAAAAGCAGCAAAGGAATCAATATATATTGGTACTCACAAATTACGTTACTAAATGGGCGAAAGCTATCGCATTATGGGATTGCCGCTCAATGCGTGTAGCCAAGTTTATCTATGAAAACATCATAGTACGATTTGGTGCCCCAAAGGAACTTATCAGTGACTAGGGGACTCATTTTGTTAACACGTCATCAAAGTACTTTGCAACGAATACTTAGTAAAGAATTACGTCTATACAGCATATTATCCACAAGGCAATGGACAAGCAGAAGATACTAACAAAATATTAAAGACCATATTGACCAAGATAGTGAACAGAATCGCAAAAACTGGGACGAAAAACTCGCATCTGCATTATGGGCATACTGTACTATGTATAAAGTGGCAACAAAGTTTACACCATTTTAACTTACATAGCCATTGAGTATATCATACCATCATTATAATGTCACTCGAATATATTGGAGAACCAGAACAAGTTAAACAACGATTTACAACTTGAAAAGCTTGACGAGAAATGACAACAAGCAGTCTTCAACATACAAGCGATACAAAACACGTATTAAAGGCATGGCACGATCGACTACGACGACAATGAAGACCCATATTCCGAGTCGGAGAAATGGTATGGCACTATCGAGGAAATCTCCGACCATCGGACATAAGTTCAAGTCCAAATGGTATGGACCATACATTATTACCGATATTACGGGATAACAACACCGTCTCTTATGGATGATACAACACGAGTCCTACTAACAACGAATACAAATTGCATACGAAAATATACCACCAACAAGCAAGAGGACGATCTTGACGATGACCTGAAATATGAATTGCACAGCAAGCTAGAGACAGAAACGCACAACAAACCAGAACACAAATTGCACAACGAAAGCAAACACGAACTAAACAATGACCCGAAATACGATCTCAGCCATAAGTCAAGACATGGAAAAGCACGTATCAGCATGGTGGGTAGACGTCAGCAGAATCTTCTGGAAACATCGAGGGAATATCGAAATCCAAAACATGGGAAATTCGAGAAATACAAAATCCAATGATGAGATATTCTTTATCAAATCTATCAAAAACCAAGGCATTCACACACCCAGAAAATCCAATATCGACACGTGGAGTACTTAGAAGACACTGACAGATCATAAATTTTCCATGCATAAAATGGCAACATCACCCAACCGAATGCACACACTAGGGTTTCCCATTTCTTCTTTACTTTCTTCCTCATGTGATCTTCGAGTCCTTCATCTTTTTCTTCCTTCATTCACTGTTCACTCATGGAATCGATGGACGAGTACACCGACACAACAAGCACTTCCGCAACAGCACTGAATACAGCATCCCAGTCTCAATTCCACTTTCGCCAGTATTGTATCGTATTGTTCGTCCAACACCAACACTCATATCGGATATACGGAAATGGATATAGCAGATGCAGTTGGAGCGATACTTCGACACATTTGTTCACAAACGATTGGATCAACAGGGTGAACACTTAGTTGATCAGGCGATTAAGGCTTATACACCACAATTCAAGGCGTTACAATTACATGGCGGGGCATTCACTTTCACAAGTAAGATCATTAGGGATGTGTTTGAATTCCCAGATCCAAACACTTCTTTTGATCCAATTCCGCAAGTCCACACATACATACAAGCCTACACCGACAACTATGACAGGTTTCTCCAGAACAGAGGACTACCAACGTAGCACCAACGTCCATTTTACGAGAAGCTCATAAGAATTGCATCAAGGCTATCACCACCGCATTTGCCTTCCGCAAAACTCTGGCAGGTTTCAATAAGGAAATCGGGTATGTCTATCATGTATCTGAATAGGGACACAAACCAGATTGGGGGAGCTAGTCGTAGTGGGGCTGCAATGTGAGCTGCAAACTCTGCACAATCCCAAAAGCAAGGACAAGGAGACAACTGTATTTCTGGTGCTTCATCACATTCTAACAGCCCTCTATATTACGCATGTGGACTTAGCACCAATAGGTACACCAGTACTCACCACAAGATAGGGTTTGGTTAGGTCTTACTTCACAATATCCAAACAATGTTTTTGACACTCGTGATTTGGACACACCACTACCAACCAAGTCGAAGAAACGACCACGCTCACAAGCAAAGAAGCTAGAAGAACTGCAGACACAGGAACCCATAGTGACACTCCAATTTGTGGACGACGAAGAAGATGATGATTAAGTCCTATAGAGGAGACCATTGCCACGAGGAGACCTTTAAAGGACGCATAACAAGCCCACAGCGTCAACTTCCACAACATACATGGAATGTGAAGACACAACACCATCAGATCACATTTATATGGAAGATCCCAACCATCTTACAACACCAACCTCCACGGCACCCATGGAGTGTGGAGACTTGGCACCATCAGACAACATCAATATGCACGACACCATAGTACCATCACCACCACTAGCTCATCCTCAAACTACCACAGGTACTCCTCATATCATAGCACCACAGGTAACAACTCCAATAGAGCAAGTACAGGCTCCAGCTGTACAGTAGACACATCAAGAACTGCATTTGCCAGTACCAACACATGGACAACTAGCCAAGAACGACATTCACAATAAAAGGGAGGTGTTACGACCCGTATAACAAATCAAAGAATATTCCCCAGAAAGGTATAAACTAGAATATTCCTAAAGAGGTATACCTATATCTGAGATAATTAAGGGCACCCTAAGATGGAAAGCCTTTTGGAGAGCAGCATGTGGAGACTAGAGACAGCTCGGGGGAGGTCGGGTGGTTTTGTGAGGGTCTCTAGTTTGTACGTAGTGGTCCTAACAATTGGTATCGGAGCAAGGTTCGAGATGAGTGCCTGGTGGGAAGGGATAATACCACCTGTGTGGAGACGTTGGACACTAAAAGGCAAATTGTCCAAGGAGAAGCAAGCCCAAGGCAAAAGTTTCAATGGTAGCAAGGACAAGTAGACGCCTAAGAAGCTTTAGGAGATGGAGCGTGGAGAGGAGCACAAAGGAGACTTCTCTAAACCACAAGGTAAATTTCTATTTGTTCTTGCTCAATAGGTAAACTACATGGCACGGGAGGAGCCACACACACGTGCTATTGTGGTGGAGGGACGACTTGGTGAGCGTCCAGTGCGAGTCCTTGTGGATAGCATGAGTAGCGATAACTTTGTGTCAACAAAGTTAGTGGAGGAGTGCAGCTTGCCCACGAAGACTGTGCCTCAATACGAATTTGAAGGCTCAGCTATCACACAGAGCTACAGTGCTTGTGTGGAGGAGTTACAGCTGGAGGTTGGCAAAACCCATGGTGGAGCTGTGCAAAGAGCCTCAATACGAGATTGAGGGCTCAGCTATCACACAGAGCTACATGCTTGTGTGGAGGAGTTACAGCTGGAGGTTGGCAAAACCCAGCTGGTGGAGCGCGAAGAGCCTCAATACGAGATTGAGGGCTCAGCTATCACACAGAGCTACAGTGCTTGTGTGGAGGAGTTACAGCTGGAGGTTGGCAAAACCCAGCTGGTGGAGCTGCGAAGAGCCTCAATACGAGATTGAGGGCTCAGCTATCACACAGAGCTACAGTGCTTGTGTGGAGGAGTTACAGCTGTAGGTTGGCAAAACCCAGCTGGTGGAGCTGCACGAAGACTGTGCCTCAATACGAGATTGAGGGCTCAGCTATCACACAGAGCTACAGTGCTTGTGTGGAGGAGTTACAGCTGTAGGTTGGCAAAACCCAGCTGGTGGAGCTGAACGAAGACTGTGCCTCAATACGAGATTGAGGGCTTAGTTGTCACACAGAGCTAAATTGCTTGTGTTACAGCTAGAGGTTGGCAAAACCCAGCTGGTGGAGACTTTCTTTCTTGCGAAGCTAGTGCGTGTGGATCCTAAGATCTAGTGGAGCACCAAGCACATGAAGCTTGAGTATAGTGAAGTGAAAGACACTTGGTTTGGAACAAAGCTTGAGTCTCCAAACAAGTTCTTTTACTGTCACCTTGAGCAAAGCTGTTGTGCGAGGAGTTTGCTGACGTCTTCCCTCCGAGCTACCTCATGGCTACCACATGCAAGAGGTGTGGAGCTGGAATAGGGTACGAAAGCCATTTACCGTAAGCCATTCCGACTGAGCCATGCTAAGGAGCAAGAGGTTAAGAGACAAGTGATGGAGCTATTGGAATATGGCTTCATACAACTGAGCAAGTCTCCATTTGGTGCACCAGTATTGCTTGTCAGGAAGAAATGGCACCATGAGGATGTGCATAGACTACAGAGCTCTCAACAAGCAAACAGTGAAGGACAGGATGCCCATGCCATGTGTGGATACTATCATGGATCATCTCGGCCAGAGTGTTCACCAAGATAGTTGGGCATTTCGAGTTCACTGTTATGCCATTCGGCTTAACAAATGCCCCAGTCACATTCACTCGGTTGACGACTGAGGTGTTTGGTGACTACTTGCACGACTTTGTGGAGATCTTCCTCAACGATATTCTTATTTACAGTAAGAATATGAAGGAGCATGTGCAGCATTTGCGAAGAGTTCTTCAGTTGTTGAGGGAGAACAAGCTCTATGCAAAGAAGAGCAAATGTGCATTTGCTCAGTGCAAAGTGGAGTATTTGGGTCACATTGTGACGCCAAGTGGAGTGAAGACTGATCCACAAGGTGGCAGTGGTGGAGCAATGGCCAGTTCCTAGCAATGCAGAAGAGTTACGGAGTTTCTTGGGCATGGCTGGTTATTACCGGCGGTATGTCAAGGATTATGCCAAGAAAGCTTCTCCGTTAACTAGGTTGCTGAGGAAGGACGTTCCCTTTGCATGAAGTGCTTCAGAGAAGAGCAGTTTCCAAGCTTTGAAACAAGCTTTGGTACGTGCACTAGTTTTATGTATTGCAGATCCCTCTAAGCCTTATGAGGTATCGTGTGATGCAAGTGGAGTGGCCATTGGAGTTGTACTTATGCAAGAGGGAAGGCCTATTGCTTATAAGAGTCGTACTTGAATCCTGCAGAGCAACAATACTCAACGTATGAGCAAGAACTACTGGCTATTGTTAATGCATTATGAGTTTGGAGGCACTATCTTTATGGTGCAAGTTTCAAAGTGTTTACAGATCACAAGACTTTGGTGTATCTGTTCAAACAGAAAGAGTTAAACTCTCAGCAAGCTCGCTGGATGGTTAAGCTCATGGAGTTTGGCAAATTTCCTATTGAGCATTGCGTGGGAAAGGCTAACGTGGTGGTATATGCTTTGTCACACGTTAGGAGAGCCACAGTGGTTAGAGAATTCCAAACACGCTTATGTAATGCATTAACAAGGACGGTCAGTGAGTTTAGCCAGGTAGTTCAACATGCTCAAGCACAAGACGCTGAGGTGCAGAGCTCAGAGGACAGCTAGAGCCACCATTCTCATTTTAGGATGGAGTTTTGTACTACAATGGCCGTGTGTATCTTCCTCGTGTGGACCATTTGATCAACCAGGTACTATATTTCCATCATGATCACCGGAGGCTGGTCATTTTGGGGGGAGGAAAACGTATGAGTTGATCAAGAGAAGGTTCTATTGGAGGAATATGAAAGCTAATATCATAGAGTACTGCAGGACTTGTGACAAGTGTCAGCAAGTAAAGGTGCCCAGGGAAAAACCAAGTGGGCTATTAGTACCATTGCCTATTCCAGACAGGCGATGGGGCAGTATCTCTATGGACTTTGTCACCCATTTGCCAAGGACACAGTGGCATTGGAATGAGTCCATATTATGCTATGTTTGGACGGCATTCCAAGACAGCTTTTGAGCTGGGTTTAGCAAGTAAGAAAGCTCAAGGCAACATGGATGAGGAAGCTAAAGATCTGAGTGTTGAGCTTAGAAACATTCAGAGTTTGTGCAAGAAGAACTTACAAGTAGCTCAGAGCCGAGCTATCAAGTTTGTTAATGAGCACAGAAGCTTCCAAGAGTTCCAGGTGGGAGATTATGTATATCTCTGAGTGGTATTTGCCACACATGTAAGGCGGAACACTATTGTGGCCTTACGAAGGGACACAATGATAAGTTGTCTCCTAGGTACTCAGGTCCTTATGAGATTCTGGAGCGTATCGATAAGGTGACATATCGACTACGGCTGCCAGAAGGAGTGAGGGTGCACCCAGTGTTTCATATTAGCCATTAAAGAGAGTACTCACAAGGAACGAGTCCCGGGTAGATTCTTTGTGGATGTACGAGGCTAATGATACAGGACCAGTTGAGTAAGTTATACTGCCCTTGAGGACAAGGACTTGCTAATGGGGGGAGGATTGTTACGACCCGTATAACAAATCAAAGAATATTCCCCAAAAAGGTATAAGCTAGAATATTCCTAAAGAGTATACCTATATCTGAGATAATTAAGGGCACCCTAAGATGGAAGCCTTTTGGAGAGCAGCGTGTGGAGACTAGAGACAGCTCGGGGAGGTCGGGTTTTTGTGAGGTCTCTAGTTTGTACGTAGGTTCCTAACAGGAGGAGTAAACAGCCCTATTCAACCACTACAACAATGGGGCATCATGCTTCGGATCGTCAGGAGCGGGACACACCTAGGGGTTCTAAGTGCACGCGTGATCAAACTGCTTCACCCGGATTACCACCGCAAGACCCAACGAATGATACTACTCTCGAAGGTCAGCTTTTACATCTTTGAAGTGTTGTCGATTCCATCATGCAACAAGTAGCGGTACAATGAGGAGAAGCGACTCTCACTCAACAATTCCGTGACCGCTATAACGCCATCAACAAACAACTCCTGGAGCACTCGAACATCATGCGACGTCTATACGAACAACACAAGGTACTCATAGACATCGTGCACACACAAGTTGAGCAAGTGCGCAACATCCATGACAAGATGAGCGAGTTCAACCCAACGACAGCTACAACCACAGACAACACAGAGGAAGTACGCAAATTACGCAAAGAAAACCACAAGCTCAAGGCCTTTGTCGCATCTTTCTGCTGAACAATGGGAACATTGTAAGGTTGTATCGGGGTGATGCAACACTTCCAGTCTGGGGGATGTTAGGATCGTAGTTAGACATTTAGAAAATTCCTTGTTATGTTTATTTCATGGGCAAATATAATGGGAAAAATACTAAAAACAGTATATTGTGAAAAACCGAGAGTGGGATGGATATATCGGAGTACGAGACATGAACGTAATATGGGTGAGTCACTACCGCAATACGATGTTTAAGGGGAGTACGGCATACTTGGATAAGGATAAGGAGTTACAGTAACTGAATGGATAAGGCTAAAAGGTAGTTACTATAACTACTAGTACGGGACCGAGAGTACGAGTATAAATAAACCAATTAGGACTAGAAAGGTATCCCCAGTATACTATAATTTTGTACCATGTGCCGTGTGTGGACATAATATAAGCTTCCTTTCACTCTCTATATGACTATCTCTTACTCGTATTTCTACTTTGATGTATACTATTCATTTCTCAGTACTATGACGAGATCCGTAGTACTGCTACCTGCTACACACCTTGCCATTTTACCCATTCCCAACCTTCTAAAGTCTGATCTATCTTTATTTCTTCTTTATTTTATTCCGATTGACCTTAATGGGGTTGTCAGTGGCAACCACTGCTATGAATAGTGTCAGGATTTTTCTATGTTCAACACATAACATTGTAAGCCTCTAGCTTTCTATAGGCTTAAGAAATAGTGATTGTCCATTTCAATTTTTCTTATATGCAAGTCATTTCTTTGAATTAGTATGTTCTACACCACAAAGCTGATTCAAACACCTTGATAAGTGATAAATATATTTTACAAAAGAGTTCATGCTAATTTACTAAGCTGTACACATTTTCCATGTGGGAGTTTTTCCTTGCAAATACCCAAGTGGGTTGTTATTGTTAGATTGTGTTGATAAAACCCTAGGACCTTGGCTTATATATAAAGTGTACAATTGTCTATCTTTTAGCATGTCTACATCCATTTTATGGTAACATATTGAATTGATAACCCAATGTGTTTGTTGATCATGTTTGGTTAAATGCTTTAGAAAAGTTTACTTACAGAAAGTCCAGCCTTGTTTTGAAAAAGTAGATGTTTACTTACATTATGTAAGCTCTACACAATGGATGGTTTCCTCGCCTTTGTAGCCAAATATCACTGCACTCGTGAAACAAAGCTAAATGAAAACTCAAATGTACATTACAACTACATCATTATACAACTGGCATGGATGACATGTTTACAAGATGGCATATATAAGGTTTTGAGTAGCATCATTTTGATGGGGCGTCTAGAAAATGTGGAACACTAGCGCAGTATATCGAACCAATTTTACAATATTGTTTTGATTCTTTGAACGAATTTTGCAATATTGTCTCAGTTCTCCTTCATATTAGGAGACCTCTCCCAAATTAAATAACTCACTATTTAAAGGTGTTCAATTTGACAAACATGTCCTTAAACTCTGGGCACTGCAGGTTCTAGCTATTGCTAGTGCCACTTCTTATAATTTCTTGGATTAAATGGTAATTGAAAATTTTTATGGTCTAGTGGTACTAATACTACTAGAGACAAAATCAAATACTAATACATTTGTTGTTTAATACATTATTTTCACAATTACACATATCAAACAGCTGGTTTAAAGGAAACTATGAGAGGAAGGGATGGAGTGCCTGTTCATATACCAAGATTGCAAGGAGAAGGATCTCATGAGAACTCCCGGGAGGGGGAGGAAGGTGTATAGGGAAATACACCGGAGCAAAAGATTATTAAAAATATACACTTTTCCTAGAAATGTTTGGGGGGTACGGTGATGTATCCTACATTCTCTGCAGGAAAGAAGAAAATCCGAAAAAAACATTTACAATAGTTTGAAGAGGTAGTTAAAACTGTATAAGGTGATTTTATATAAAATAATCATATGGAATTTGCTATGGGTGTGCACTTGCACACACAGCATATAGATACAACATATGTAGCTATTTTATGTTACTATACATTTTTATTTCCATGATCCTTAATGATGCTTGTACACACACCCACGTACACAAACAACACATACACGAGCTATGAGTTACTTGGGCTACCACTTGAAAAACTGGCACCTTGCCATTTATATATAAAAACTAATTAAATATGTGAGTGGGTCCATGAATACATATGAGTCATTTACTACATAAAAACAAGCAAATATCATCCATGCTCCATGCTTTTAATCGATGATTGTCAGTGCTGCTCGCTAGCCGTACAACAACCGGGCGTGATTGGTTCTCTTCTAGGGTGTGAGAAAATTGAATATACATTTGTTGCTTAATACATTATTTTCACATTTACTCTAATGATAAGAGAATATTTAGTTACAATTGATAATTTACTTAATTTATACTATCTCTTGATACAAGTTTATACGATTTGATTTAAAAATTATACTTCAGCTATTTCAATAAGTAATTTTAGATATATTTTTGTACAAAGTTTATCTTCCTAAAATACATTAATTCTTCATTTTTTTAAATCATGAAAAATTTATGTAAGTAAATATGTGACATATTTTATTTAGTGGGTTGCTAATCGTAACAACACACGAGTATACATCACTCATGGCCCAACTATACATAACAATGTATTGCATGTAAACAAGTTGTTTAAGACACACTCAAATTTAAATTCATATAAATATAAATTTAGACATAAAAATTATAAAAATACTTTAATTCAATTCAAGGACAAATTAAACTTGGAGTAAAATAGCTATATGAGGTAGTTAATTTAGATTTAACACAGGTGTTGTCCATGTGCAATGAATAATGTCATATGCTTTATAATGTCTTCGGTCACCTTTCAAAAACCAAGTATCATGTCTCCTAGAAGTTTAGTCCCCAAGATCCATCTATATTAGAAGATGTGTTACCTCCATATAATTCATCCAAGCTTTTAGAAGACACTAATTTCCATATTGCCTTTTGCCAATCTATTTCCCACACTTGAAATTCTTTGTTACGAGTGCATTTAGCCACAATGCATCTTCCCTTGTAGTTTAACATATGTACATATAAAGCATCATGCCAGATAACATCAAAATTGATAACAGTCATATGACACCACCACGTGTTGACATTTTGATCGTATGTCACAAAAACCTTATCTCCAAAAGTCTTGTAAGGACATGTAAGGGACATACAACTTGTATATTGTTTACTAGTGTGAAGACTGAAGCTCGGAGTAACAATTGATTCTAGATTTGTAGATATGCATATGTGAATAGTTTTGTTGAACTCATGCAAGACATAAACCTTGTAACCATCATAATCGACATACATATCGAACTCACATTTTCCAAACCCATCATTGCAACATAAAGTAAGAAGCCTTTTCCAAACGTTTAAGACTGGATTCACCATAACTAGTTCCATTCTATCAGAATGGCTTGATCTCTTCTTAACACAAATCAATCCATTAAATGATGCTACGAATTCAAACTTTTGATTATATGATGTTCTCTTCCTCTTTTTTGTTGACATATTCAACCTTCAAGAATGTATTCTTTCTTCAATTATATAGGACATCACAATTGTTGGCCCACCTTTCTTCTGATTTCTCTCTACAATCCATAATTCTTTATTTGCTATATATTTTTTCCACATCTGCTGGAATTCTGGTGACGCTATCACTCGGCGCCACTCCTTACATACTCGTCTGACTGCAAATAACTTTCCGGATCGAGAAGAGATAATATAACCAAGACTAAGTTAGTCCCATACAACTCCTCGAACACTCCACAATAACCTATTCCATTGTCGTTATATAGCATTGAATCCATGGTAAAAAAAAAAGAAGAAACAAAGTAGAAATAAAAAACTAAGGGGAATGAGACGAAGAAATATTAATAATTCACCCTAGATAAGAATGCCCTAGGTAAGAAAGCCCTAAATTATATAGGGGTTGCACGTGATAACACGTGAATAATTAAAATTAACGTTAACTCACACATGCAAATGTAAATATCTTTACATCAAATCGCCACAAACCCTTATTGCTAATCATAGTTTAAATATGCTGGTATATGTGTCATATTAAATACATGTATTACACGTATATAAAAATTATCTTATTTAAAACATTAAAATATTAGCCATCCCTATTTATGTCCATATATTAAGGCTTAATGATATATAAGCTATTTCAATGTTGAATATGAGATGATTTTCATGTTTACTCGAACATTAAAGAATATAGGGTAGTATTATATTTGTCAATGAGTGACTATGAAACAATCAAGATTAATTATGCATAAAGCAATATTCCTAATTTATCTCATAACCTCAATACATTGAGACATATTTCAATTACTATTTATAATAAATTAAAACTACATAATTAAACACATACACACACTTGCACATTCTTATGATTTAAGAATTACTGTTATACTCAACAAATTCAAAAACATTTCTAAAATCTTACACACAGCAAATTAAAAAACATTTCTTATTATTAAATTAAAATTAAAAGAAATTAAATTAATAAATTTATAATTGCATTTTAATTCTATTTATCACTTTCATCTTTCTTTCTACCCTAATTCTTCTTTCATACTTAATATAATATTATAGCATATTATATTTCTAAACTACCAAAACACATATTTTCTTAAAATATGCAAATACTTTTATAAATCTTATTAAAGATTACCCTAAATTCACTAAAATAGCTCAAACTCAACTAAACATTGGTTATAAAATTATGTATTTTAAAGCATCTTCACGTGGGGGAGACCTTTGAGAAACAAATGTTTTTCTTTTTTGACTTAACATAAATTGTGTAATCGCAGATTTTGTATTTATGAGAGAGTGCCATTACTAACAATGTTAAAGATATTAAATTAGTGTTTTAAGAAACTTAAAAATACTATGAATAGAATATGAGACAATATATTATATATATCAATGGCTAAGAGGAATCTTTTTATTAAATTAATAAAATTAAAGTATAGATGAAAATGCTTAGTAAGGAGTCCTTACATGTAATATTGTGTGTGGATTAATTTCATTAGTTTTTATATATCATTAAAGTGGCAAAATAAGTTTTACCATTCGTTTATAATGTAATATTATAATTAAATTATTTTAAGATAAATCAAATAATTACTGAAAAATTTAATTAATATAACATATTAATTTATATTAATGCAATGTATTCAGTACAACATGATTATCTCGTTATGATAATAACACAACTTATAAGTTATAATATTAACATGACTTATAAGTTTATTCACTTTTTCATACTGCAAGAGGCAACTTTCATCATGACATATTTTTTGTATGCCACTTGAAAGAATGGTTTCCACATGAAGAAAATAAAATAATTTCATTGTTGAGTACACAAGCGAAACATTATACATATAATGAAATGTATAGTTACTCTCGCTAGAGTACACAACAAATTAGTTTATTTGCACTGAAAAGAGTATGGCATGTATAAATTTGAAAAATAAAAAATTACAGACAGTGGTTGATAATTCAATTTGTGTGTCAGTAGATAATAAAAGTAAATGTCTTTATAAGAAGCATCTTGTGACACAACATGTGATTTATTTTCTTCAATACTGTTTATACACAATACATGTCATACATACAAGTACATAATTATATACTAGAATACATGGCATGTTTATAAGATTGGTAAATATAAGTGTCATTTAATGGAGGCGTCTAGAAAATGTGGAACACCAATGCAATCTATTGAACCAATTTTGCAATATTGTCTCAATTCTCCCTTCATACTAGCAGACCTTTACCAAATTAAATAACTCTATGTTTAAGGTGTTGTTCGTTCTCGTTTGATTTGACAAACATGTCCTTAAACTCTTGACCTCCTACAAGTGCTGGTTATTGCTAGTACCATTTCTTCGATCAGTAATTTCTTGATTAAATGGTAGTTGGAAGTGCTTATGATGTATTGGGTACTTGCATGTATGCATTGAGAGAGGCATATTTTTGTCCTTGTCCTTGTCCTTTGTCATTTGCAATAACTAGAGAATGTAGTGCTGAACCATGTGTAATGGATTTGTATCGGCTGGAGCTTTGTTAAAGGGATCATATTTTTAGTGCATAGTTAATTATTCTTTCTTAGTAAGTATGACTTACTGTCCACAAGTAAATTACATAACTTTACTTTGTTATTTTTCTCTTAATTTTAAATTCACATACATAATATAGTAACATTACAAATCACAAAACCAAAACAATACTATTTCTTTTAAATCTATTAAATCTTGTTAGAACTTTATATTTTAACTTATATTTTAAACACGAAAATATATTTGATCATTAACGTATGAATATAAATATAGAAGCAATAAATATATTTATTAAATGATTTATAAAATCTATAAATTTTGAAATGCATATGTACATAAAAGTCAGCAAAAGTCTAGACTTTGTTCTAATCGAGCAAACCCAAGGTTATCAATTTAATAAATATCTCATTTTAAAAGCTGGTAAACACGTAATTTCTTGACAATACAAAGTCTAAACATTTACTAACTTAAATATACATATATTTAAAAATTTATATATTTTATAAATCAGTTAGTAATAAATGTATTACTCTATATTTAATTCATATATTAATAATTTTACATTTCAGTGTTAAAATACAAATTAGAAATATAAAGTTATAAAATTCTACATATACTCTTAATAAATTCAAGATATTATAATGTATATTTTGATTGACTAATATTAATATATTATCTATATTAATTTAAAGTTACAACATAAATAACAAAGTAAAAATATAAATTTACATGTGATTGATGAATTATACTTACATAAGGGCAAAAAAATAATTCTTTGAATTCAAATCATTCCAATTGATAATTATCAGTGTATACAAACGACTAGAGATTGCATACAAGTTATAGTTCAATAATGTTGATTGTGTTCGTTCATGAATATAATTGTATTTATGAAAGAATTTAAAATCTATTTAAGGAATGTAGATTCGAAGAAAATGAAGTTTCACAACAATTTGGACTCAAACTAATTATATTAAAACTTTACAATTTTAACACTGATCTTTATATGAATGAGACTGAGTATTTAATTGGAAACAATACTTAGAATGGTGAAGTTTAATTCCAAATAATTGTTAAACTTTATCACATTAAATATTAACCGCTGTATAATCCAGGGTAAAAAACACGATTAAAGAAAATAAAAGTAAATTAAATGTATAATGTCAGAAGTTCATAGTTGAAGTATAAGAATTAGATGCATCTTGTTGTTATTTTGATATACACCCACTGCATGACTAATAATGCCAGTTAAGAAATATCTCTACTCAATGGACTCCTAATTAAAAAAATTACTAAATAAAATTATCTTGTTCTGAAAAAGGATGAGATACATTAGAGCTACATAATGCACATTGTAACTAAAGTGGGCATGATACGTGAAAATGGGAATATAAAATAAATTATTAATTAATACTTAAGTTTTAATATTAATATTTAAATAAATATAATTAAGCCTTAAATATTAATTAATTAATTAATTAATCCTTCAATAACCTTACTTAGTAAGGAATATTCCTAAAATATCTTAGAATTTTCATATTATTCTAAAAAATAGTTTACAATAATTAAGAAATAATATCAACATAATTACAAATGAATCATTTCCTTATCAACATGTTAATTTATTTTATAAATACTTTCTTCCTAACCATACAGAGAAATCTTCTCATTTTGTTTAAATCATCACTCTCCGGATTAATAAAATCATTTTAATCAATATTTTGATGTTGTTGTCACCACCTTACACTCTCACGAATGCAATTAGAAATTGCCATCCTTGTTAATACATAAGATGTAATAAGACCAGGTCTACATAAAGGCTCATCTAAAGAATGACGTTCCTTAAGAATAATATTATAAAGCGCCCGGTTGCTATCCTTCATTTATAAAATTCAAAGTTCACTAGCTCATCCATGATATCGGTATCAGAATATGGATCGAAAGTGATTAGATGAATACAAGCAATGTTTTGGTTGAGTATAGCCTTCTGAGGAGAGTCGTTACCACTAAGATATGTGCATTTCATTATCCTTAAGACTGATCTCCCCATGAGCCCAATTATCTTTCATTCTTGAAGAAGTATGGCTTGCTTTCCTTTCTTATATTGTGAAATTCGAGAGGTTTATAACACATTCGCTGGTCAAAAATCCAATCTTTACGAATCACCTCTTCTGCAACACTACAATGTTTCTTAAGCAAATTCAACAGCGGTGTTAAGTTATGAATCTGCATGCATGACCAAATCCCCACAAGCGCACCCATCTCCTTAAGCTTTTGAAAGAGACGATCCAACCCTGGACGAAAAATAATATCATATCGAAATTTACCATGACAAGGAATGAAATCTCCTTGTTTGATTTCTTTTTTCCTATCCTCGGGCCTTTGTCGATGAAGCAGAACACCATTGACATCCAACAACACAATATGGCCATGAGTAACATGGGATAGCGTTGCCTCTTGAATACTTTGCAAATCACTTGTTTGCTCCCTTTCACATTTATCCGTTGCCACTATCTCGTTGCCTATCCCTTCATCATTTAATTGTACATCATCCTTACAAGATTCAGATATTGCATGCGCTGAAGAAATTGATTTCGGAACTGAAGCCAATAAAAATGATGATGAAAAAACTGAAGTGGCCCCCATGGTAACGATGTTTTGAGCTGCATTATTATCCATTTCCTGCATGAACTCTGTCATTCTGACATGTGGCACAAGAAATTTGCCAAACCCCTCTCTTACCTCATGCAATGCTGAAAATCCATGTTCTCAATTGTTTCATTACATCTGCAAAATGATAATTAGCTGACCTTAAAATTATCAAGGTATATTATTTACCTTGTTAATGTGTGACCCATGTTTGAACTAAAAGCTTCATTAATCCTTGAGAATTTATTTTCTGTACAAATATAAACGAAATATACAAAAATGCCTTATGTTACACTCATTTACAACTATTCGTCACTCTAGAACTCATTAACAATTCTTCTTCGCTATTACCTTCTGAGTGAGGCGAAGAAGGTCTAAGCCGCTTGTGAGATGGTTCAAGATCTTCTATCTTCTATTGATGTTTCCATGGGTAATGGAGTGTGTGAATGTTCTGTACTCCTCGAGATAACTTCCGGTCTAATATCTGATTGAAGTTCGTCCTCAGACTCCGACATTGAACCAGATTCGTCTTCAGAGCTATCGCACTTATGGAGGGAACTTTCTCAAATACTCCTTTATGGATTCGTTGGGGTAGTCAGTTGAGAACCTATCTATCCACTTGTTCAGGTCCTCAACCATGGTCTTATCCTTTTCAACGGCAAACACACATGTATGCCGAAGGTAACACTCCTTCAAGACGGACCCCCTAGTGCAGTAGTCAAAAACCCACGCATCACTGTGAGGACCCCTGATCAAGTTGACGATGCTCCGTGCCGCTTGACTTGTGATGTTTGGATAACGTACATTGCCGAATACGTCACTCTCACTATCGGTGTATCGGATGGAGGTTCAGGGCCGTTGGAGTGCAAACAGATGCCTGGCCAGTCATTTGGAAGTTTGAAATTGTTTGGCGCATTCCTAACAACCAAGTGAACAACCGAATCAATGCACTTCGGATCAGCATCATTCATATAAAATCCTGTCCAACGATGTTTATTCCTCTTGGCAAAGGAGAAGGCAAAGGTATCGGTGACATGAGCAAGAATCAAGAAATAAATACCTGAAAACGTAGATATCAGTCAAGAGTGCAAGTATGAATTCAATAATAAATACCTTCTTTGTACATGCTTGCACGGCTAAGTTTCTCCACCAAATCCTCTAGTGTCCTGTCTGTCGAAGGATTTTTTGACACCCGCCGATCCATCACGAACAATTGAAACGGTTTCCTACAAGCAGTGATGGTACCCCATAAAGTCTCCGAATCCAACAACAAACATCTGTAGGGCTTGTCGTGATTCGTAGCATCCTCCTTTATAAGGTTCAACTCGGTTCTCCGCTGCTGAAGGACTGCCATAAGAGAAGGCGTCATCGCAATGTTCTCCTTTTTGGCGTTGGCGTGCAATAGATTCTTGCCCAGATCTTCCGATTGATTCACCCATTCGACAAGCATATCATCGTTGTCACATGCAAATATTTGCTGACCTCTTCGTATGTTGAAGCCGATCCAACCCAGTTTGTGGCAGTGTATTCCCAACCACTCCTTGAAGTGCCTGACCGTCTTCAACTCCATTGCCTTGAGATGAAAAGGAGAGGTGGGGCTGCTGTTGTTAATCTGTAATTTGCCATCAATCACCAAATCAGCCAAGACTTCCATCTCCTCCATCGTTGTTCCATTTAAAGGCTTCAACCATGTGAGCTTGAAATCGTTGTCTACATCCTTTATAGATTGAACAGACTTAGCCTTCGGCGTCTTACTGGGTTTCTTTGCAGACTTCTCTGAGGGCTCCACTTCACTTGTCTGCTTCTTCTTCAGTGTTCCTTTTGCAAAGGATTCCATAATCCCCAACCATTTGGCAAAGATCCTATCCTCGGGACAAGAAATCAACATCATCAAAAGGATGTTTCCTTCCCGCCCACCTGGGCAAAATCAACTGCTACAATTTCTTCAACTCTCTGAAAAAAGACAGATTAATATACCGGCGAGATAAATCCCGCCCAAACAATTTGCTTACCCGGTAGTCCGCAGATTGTGTATTCCCTGCGGTAGCTCTTTGTGGTCGCTGAAGAGATTCCCACACGGCTCGCGTGTGTTTGAACTTCTCCCATATTTTGCTGTTGTAGTGGTTGGTGTCTGCAGCGTCCCATTCCGCCGATAACTTATGGTACTGCTCGATTGTGAGATTCGGCTTCGCTAAAAACGCCGATCTTTTCGTCAGCTTCTCACGGGTATGCTCGGAAAGTTTTGTTGCCATCGTTCCTTTGTTGTGTTCGTCGAGAAGTCGTTGGGCTGCCGTTATTGTGTGCTGGCCACTAATGATGTAGTACTTGACTGATTTTCTATTCTCCGTCTGAACCTTCCTCATTTGTTCGGTGTTGTGATCCACACTTTGTCAGCGCCTTTGTTCTCTCGTATGCGCACAAAACAGCATTATGTGGAACGGTGTAAGAATTGTCGTCCTTCATCTTCTCCATGAGCTCAGCTACACGTTCCTGTTGAGTGGCCTGTAATTGAAGTTTGGGTTGACGCTGCAATACTTAACCCTACACTCGTAAATCCTATCATCCAACATCATTTCCTTGTGGCTTATTGCAGCATGGGATGCCACAGGTGCAGCTGACAAAACGATGATGATTTTCTTTACGATCCGAATCAACATGTGTGATCCCCGATTGATGCTGTTCTAATGTTCTCGGCACACTCTTCCAGCTCCCGAAATTTCTAAGCAAATTGAACGTGATCTGTAAAGAACCTGAGACCAAGCCACCCTCTCAATCTCCTTTATGATGTCGCTGTGTTCTTCTTCAATGTGAAGAGGGACGATTGCTCCACTTGTGATTTTCTGTATTGTGAAGCATATCTCTGAGAATACACCTACTCGATGAGTCTGAAGATCTTCGAAGTAGACATCCATGGATCCCCTCCATAGATGGGCTTTCGTTGAGTTGAAGAAGAACTCCAAGGTCAACATCATTAGTGAACACGTGAACGTCATTATCCACAAGTCGACAAAACCACCCGAAATTAATGTTGTAACTGGCGACCTCTGGATCCGAGAACGTGACATTGGATGGAACAAGGCATATGTGTCGAGCATCGTTCAATCTGGGTTCACAGCATGCTTTCGGATGCTTGACTAGCACACCCACTTTCCATTGTTTTGCTTGTCCATGCGATGTGACAGAGGTTAGTTTGACAGCAACCATGGTTGTTCCAATGCGCTTCCCGTTTAGTTTGAAATATGGCCAAGTTGATTCCAGAATCCCCCTGCCCATCTCTTCTCCTGCTCTCGTCTTTAATGTCACCTCAATTCCACATCTGAATACAAAAATGATTAGTTCAAGCACATATCCGAGTATAACAGATTTTATTTTAATTCTTACCCAGAATTTGACGACGACTCCATACTAATGACTCGATCTCCTTGTTTAATTAAATCGTTCTGCAAAATAATACACTATGAATAAATCATATAAAAACGCACACACACTTGTATAAACCCGAATATACAAAAATAATACACAGAGAGAAGTAGACGGAATTAACTGTCCAAAGCTCACTTTGTGCTAGTGCAAAAGAAAGATAACATTTCGTTTTAGAACCACCACAAATGTGAGCTCTGGACAGTTTTACATAGATTCCTAGCTTTTACTCGAAATATTATGATAAGATGATAAAAGTAAATAAAATGAGATATGCAACTTATATATACTAATACACATATATATTCACATGGAAGGTGCGGCGGGATTAATCTCGCCACCCCTTCAATGCCTCCTGAAAGAGTGGGCGGGATTAATCTCGCCACCTTTCTGGAGGCCTTGAACGGGAGTGCGGAATTAATCTTGCCACCCTTCTCGGTCTCAGAGAGAACTGGGCAGGATTTATTTGGCACACCCCTTCAGTGACTCCAGAAAGGGGCGGGATTAATCTCGCCCACCATGTAAGGGATGGTTAAATGAATTCGCCACCCTTCCCAGTTCTCTCCATTGGTATGTTGTAAACCTTCTACGTCTCAGACAGAAACGTTTGGGATTGGTCCGACTCACCAATGGAGAAAAAAGGAAGGGTGGCGGGATTCATTCCTCCAACAGGCATTGAAGGCTCGGCGGGATTAATCCCGCCGCCCAGGGCCTTCACTCGGTCCCTATGCGGCGGGATTAATCCCCCGGACGCCAATTCCCTGCGGAATCGGGCGGGATTAATCCCGCCGCCTAGGCCTTAGGCAGGCCTTTGGGGCGGGATTAATCCCGCCCGATTCCGGCAGGGCAGGGGATTAATCCCGCCGCCCAGGCCCTTCATCGGCCCTAGGCGGGGGATTAATCCCGCCGGACGCCAATGCCCTGCGCAAATGGCGGGATTAATCCCCTACCCTTCAGGCAGGCTTTCGGCCTCATGAGCGGCGATTAATCCCGCCCATGAGGCTCCATAGCGGCGGGATTAATCCCGCGACGCCAATGCCCTGTGCGGAATCGGCGGGATTAATCCCGCGCCTAGGCCCTTCAGACAGGCCAATGGTGGCGGGATAAATCCCGTCGGATTTCGCACAGGGCATTGGCGTCCGGCGGATTAATCCCGCCACTATTCGGTTAGCCTCAGGGCGGCGGGATTAATCTCGCCGCCGAGGGCTAACCATATAGAAGGATATGTGTGTGTGTGTGTGTGTGTGTATACGAGTGTGCGTGGTGTGCGAGAGATAAAGATCTAAATATATATTAAGATACACACACATATAAATATATATGTGAATAAAAATAATAAATAAACTCAAAGGAGTGTGCGTGTGAGAAGAGAGAGAGAGATCTCACCTGTGTGAGAGAGAGAAGGAGATTTCACCGCCGCCGCCTTACAAACCCTAGGAATATACTTAAACCCTAAAAGTAATAGAATATTAATTTAACTCTAATCGAATATTCCTTCTAAGAATATACTTAAACACTGAAAAGAATAAACTATAGATTCGCCCTAAATGAATATTCTTTCATTATATTATCAGCGTGTGCGTGTGCATGGGTGTATCACATACACCCCAAGAATAAATATCATGCAGGGGTTTAATACGTGTGTGTCCATGAGAGTGTTAAAGTTTCACGTGCAACGATACATATATACACACATAGTATTATACACATAGACATACATACATATTAGTACATATTAATATTAGAGAGACAGAGTATAGGATCATGTATGGTGTATATGTATAAGAGAAGAGTGACAATACATATTATGGATCATGCATGGTGTGTATGTTTGAGAGAAGAGAGACAATACATATTTATATGGATCATGCATGGTGTGTATGTATGAGAGAAGAGAAAGAGTGTTAACAAATTAAATTCATACACATTGCATATATTAGTACACACATATACATATGCACGTGTATACACACAGACATACATACATATTACATGTGTGAATTCAATGTGTTACATAGGTTTAGGGTTTAGGGTTTAGGGTTATGATGGATCATGCATGGTGTTTATGTATGAGAGGAGTGAGTGTTATACACAGATAACATTATACATATACATAATATTGTAACATCAGTACATATTATGGATCATGAATGGTGTGTATGTATGAGAGAAGAAACAGGCTATATATTATGGATCATTGATCATGCATGGTGTGTATGTATGAGAGAAGGGATTATGCATTGTGACACTGTGTATGTATGAGAGAAGAGATAGAGTGTTAACAAATGAAAATCGTACACATTGCATATATTAGTACACATATATACATACACACGTGTATACACACAGATATACATACATATTACATTGTAAATTCAATGTGTTACATAGGGTTTAGGGTTTAGGGGTAGGATGGATCATGCATGGTGTTTATGTATGAGAGGAGTGAGTGTTATACACATATATACATTATACATATTACATAATATTGTAACATCAGTACATATTATGGATCATGCATGGTGTGTATGTATGAAAGAAGGGATTATGCATGGTGACACTGTGTATGTATAAGAGAAGAGATAGAGTTTAACAAATGAAAATTGTACACATTGCATATATTAGTACACATATATACATACACATGTGTATACACACAGACATACATATATAACATATGTAAATTCAATGTGTTATATTACACACACACTGAGTACATATAGATCATACATGTGTTGAACATGATGTTTTTTCAATAAAGAAGCAACATATAATTTCTCAAGTTTGGTTTAGGACAATGTGCATGTGGTGCATATGTGTCTCTGTAAGTGCTTCTAATGCGTGTACACGTGTATATTAAATTTATGATTGTGTTTATATATATGTGCAAAATAAACATCGAATAATTAAGAAAATAATATTAATATACACACTATGAACATATTTTAAATTATACATAATAATATATGATTTTATCTAATATATAGCCATATATAGTTTTAATAATATATATTAATTTAATATTGATAATAAGGTTTAACACTAGAATATTTTTGAAATAATAACAAATTAATTGAGAAAATCCCATTAATATATACAAATGTAGAATAATTACTGAGATAATTAAGAATAAGACTAATTTAATTATGATAATCAGTTTAATATTGGAATATTTAATATTAAGAAAATAATAAAGAATATCCCATTAATAGTAGGAAATGTAAATTAATTACTTGAGTAATTAAGAAAATAATAATAATAAACAGACTATGAATATATTTTAAATGATACATAATAATATATCAATTTATTTATTGTATTAGTGTATATATATATATGATATAACTTAATAATATATACTTGAATATTAAGAATGTAGAATAATTATAGAATTTCGTAATATTAAACAGCTTGAAGCACTTGAATAAATTAAATACAATTTTAAAACACTCATTGGAATTGGAGAGTATATATGTCAAACTGTCGGTTATTTGTTTTTACTCATCTTAAATTTTCTTTTCTGTTATTTCAAAAATTTTAAATTTTTTAACATAAGTATTGTCGTCTGACATGTAAATTTGAAAATGCATTTAATTTCCCACTCAAATTCAGATCTGGTTCTGTCTCTGGCAAGGGTTTCTTCATTTCTTTATTTTTCACTCTTCAGATTTTCTTTTTTTTCTTAATGATCAGCTCAGGAGCAACATTAAATTGGGTGCGCTATTTTTTATAGGAAAGCACGGCGCCTTCAGTGCTGTTTACAAGTAAGTATTATAAAAAAATTTAAATATATTTATAAAGATTCACTCTCTTACATTCTCTCTTAAATTTTAGAATTTAAGGATTTAGGAATGCATTAGGATTACAATATATTCTGTTAGGGATTTATCCTATTTAAATATACTTCTAACTTAATATGCTCGGTTAGCTGGGGCGGCAAGATTAATCCGGCCATTTTTTTTCGCCTCTTTCAAGAGAGGGCGGGATTAATCTCGCCACCATCTCTTTGATAGCTATGACAGAATTAGTCCGGGCAATGCTTCTCCGCCTCTTAAGAAGAACGGCGGGATTAATCTCGTCGATAACTCTCTCAACTGATAAGGAGATATTTGAATTTATTGAAAAGAGTTATCTACGGGATTAATCTCGCCAACCATTTTAGGAGGTAAAGAAGGGGTGGCAGGATTAATTTCGCCACCACTTTCTTGTTTTAAATATTTGTGGGCAAGATTAATCTTGAATTTCTTTAAAATCATAATTTTGGAGAGAGTTGTGGACGGGATTAATCCCGTCACTTATTCCCCGTCGTCAGAGTTGGGGGGATTAATCCTGCCGCCTATTCTCCTTCGTTAGTGTTGTGGGCAGGATTAATCCCACCCCTCTTCCTCGTCGGAGGGATTTGCGGCGGGATTAATCTCGTCGACTCTCTCCGATGGGTAGAGTCGACGGCGAGATTAATCCCGCCGACACTCTCCGATGAGCTAGAGTTGTCGACGGGATTAATCCCGCCGACTCACTCCGAAGGATAAGTGAGTAGTGTCAGCGGATTAATCCCGCCATCGACACCCATCGGGAGAGTATCGGGTTAATCTCACCGCCGATTCCCTCCCGCGAGAAGAATCGGCGGATTATCCCGCCCATGTTCCTCGTCGGATGGATGTGGGCGGATAATCCGATCAGTTGTATTAATAAAGCATGAGATATTATCTTATACATAATTATGTATTATTGCACATGCATATTATTAAGCAACCGCAGTTATGATTTAAAAATATTACATAAACAGATATCAAATAACATAATTATTTATGTGCAGGACAATATGTTAATACTGGAGATAAAGTATGTCTTCTTCGGAACAACGAGATAGTTGGCACTGGAACTGTGGAAGTTCGAAGATGATAATGCATCATGTCACAATATTGCCCAAGGATCTTGTGTGTACGTATGGGTGAACACCATTTACAAGCATGTTGAGGTTCTGAATGGAATTTGAGGAGGGTTCTCCTGTATTGTGGAATTTGGATGAAGTCAAGGCTGACACGAATATGCAGAGTCACAAACAAATAGTAGCACGAGTTTTCCAGATGATGGCTTGCCTGCTGTGATGGATGAGGTGATTCTCTTCTTCATGAGATTGAGGTTGGAGAGAGGCATCATCACAGCTATAAATCCAATGGAAGCAGTGTCAGAAGAGAAACTAGGGTCCGACTTCGTGGGTGTAGTTGTGACAGAGGTTTCACCTAATGGCACTTGCATCCTGGATCCCTCGTGAGGTGGCGAACATCTGAATTAAGACGGCAAGATGGTTCAACATATTCTGGGTTGGATTTCAATAATAACAACCCGGAAGAACAACTCATATTTGAAGAGGTTCCTTGCATTGGTCCTATTGTAAGAAAAAGGCGATTCATGGGTTGCAGATCTTCCCCTGCAAGTTTCAGCAAGAGGGTAAGATGGATCCTACATCTTCCGAAAGTGTTACGAGCATTTCCACGATTGACTGCAAGAAGAAGTGTTGTCAGATGGCAGACCGGAATGAAATTACCCAATGTAGACATGTCTTTCGTACGCTCACCCAAAAGCAAAGGCATGAGTTTGTATATGCTGCACTAACTGGGTGTATTGATGGAATGGCCTCGGACACAGGTTATCAGAGTACATCCATGGTATTTAATAAGGTGGCCATCTGCTTCAAAGCTTGGTACAGTATATACGGGATCCCAAAGACCACGTTCTACCGTCGGAGGGATGAGTGGCTAGATGGAGCGCGAACCTCAGTACATGGGAACACTCTTGGTCAAAACCCGCTCTCACATTGGCAGCCATAGAGATACTCAAGGCTTTTGTGGAAGCAAATGCAGACAGGATGCCTCACAAATGCCGAACCACAAATGCAGGGTCAGGGAAAATCTCAAGGTTTTGCCTTCAATCTACACTCAATTGAAGCTGTGTGAACATGTGAACAAGTGCCTCAGTTTGATGGGGCAAGCAATCTGCACTGGTACCTTCAACAACATATGGAATACTCATTTTAAGGATGTGGAGATTGCAAAACACTCTAGCTTTTCCAAGTGTGACACTTGTACATCATTGAAGGCTGCAGAGGCTTGTGCAAAAACCTTGGTGGAGATCACTGCCATTCAAAAGAAGATGGAGGCCCACATGATTGCACAACAAACTTGCCGGTCTCAGTACTATGCACACCGCATGCTTTCTGTGTCACGCCCATCAGAGTACCTGTGCTTGATCCATGACAAGATGGATCATTCAAAGACCAGCATTCCAAAGCTCTTGCAACACCAAAGTGCCTTGGAAATGTCATGAAACTTCCGATTTCATTGACAGGTGTGCTAACACATGGACACGGTTGTGAGTCATATGGACACTTTTCACTTCCACATTGGTCTAGCGACTCCAATTTCACTATTGGGTCGTTGCCATGTGTTTCAGAAACCTTGAAGCCCACTCACAGACAAGTCCTATCAGTGATCTCAAAGTGAAGAAACAACACCTTCAACCTTTACATAATGCTCTCATGAACACGTCTGCACTTGAGGCTACTTGGGAATATGAGAGGCATTGTCAGCATGCACAAAAAACAGATGGCCCTGTTGAGAGTTTAGGTTCAGTGGAGGGATCTAGCTCAAATAGTGTACATGTGTTCTCAAGCTTCCTCGTCATTTGCTTTTACAGATGGATAATTGTGCAGGCGAGAACAAAAATAGGTAAATCATTTTACTTAAGGGTTTCTCAAGCTCATACTTACTTTTATTTTCTAGATATGTGCTAGCATACTTGTCAATGCTTGTTGCCAAAGGTGTGTTTGAACAATCACGCTCAGTTTTCTTATGGTTGGTCACACTCATGAAGATATTGATGCGTTCTTCAGCAAGGTCTCCAACTCTACAAAAAGGACAAGTGCACTTACCTTACCGCATATGATGAATCTTTTTGAAAATTGCATCTCCAAAAAAAGTTGTGCTTTGCTTGTGACTGAGGTGCCAGACTTCAAAAAATTTCTCAAGGAGTATATAAAAAAGGGGAGTGATTCTTTAGTTGGTCACCTTGTGCCGCTACAATTCTTTTTCTCCATACGAGATGGTATACCTATTATGCAGTACAAGTTACGGCCATCAGAGCAGAGTGGTTACCGAAAGAGGGTTAATGCTCTTCAAAAGTGGAGAGAATGGAAAGCCACTTCTCCCAGAAGGACAACCAGACCCTATTCCATTGAGTGCCCAGCTCAAGGAACAAGAGGTTATTATTGATGGCATCAAAAATGTGGCATGGGTTCAAAAATCGATGCCAAAGAATTCTGATAAGGCAATGGTTACTCAGAACTATATAAGCATGTGGTCACTATTGGGAGACTATTGTTCGAGAGTTGGAAGGGCCTATGTCACAAGTACAAATTGCAACACCCTTTTTGGCCTAAAACAAGGTGGCGAGAGGAGATTGAAATGACATCACTGAGCATAGACGACATAGAAGCCAGTAGTGATGTGGAAGTGCAAACCCCACACTTTGTTGAACAAAGGAACCAAAAACCTAAAGCATACTTTGATTGTTGCCAGGATCTTCAAAAACTAATGATGGTTCTCATTACTCCAGATGCGTCATATAATCAGTCTATTTGGATGGGTCAAATTATCACACCTGAAGTAATCACAAAAATAGTATTGTTAAGATTGCATGGTTCAAACAACAAAAAAGGCGACATAAGAAGGAGAGCGAAAGATATAATGTGTCAGAGTTTTTACCTGGTGCCACAAAGGCGGCTTGCCAGGTGCCAACCCTGGAATCCCCTCTCTGGAAACCCACGGAATCTGGTAAAATAACCCATATTAGGAACCCAAGCCTTAGGAACTCAACCCCTAACTGACTAAGCCCACGAACGAGACTCACCTTGTGAATCAGGATACACGGACTAGCTGAGCTTTAGGTGTCGTTCCTAGCTTGGCGTGGTTGAGGCGGCCGGAGCAAGGCCTCAACCACTAGTTTTGCAGAACGTGAACTCGGGCAATGTCTTTGAGCTTGCGGGCAGGTTTTCGGACCAAGGAATCTGACTAACTCCTTGGAAGTGACGTGCCCCTATCTCAAAGGCAAGATCCTGCCAATGATAAGGATGCCTAACCCTAGGGTGGGTTGTACCCCTGTCGTGTGGAAGTTTGGCGCGGCACAACGGAGGGCACCTTGACGACACAAGCTTAACTTGTACCGGTAGGAGGTTAACGAGCTCTCTTTTGAACCAGGAAGCCTCACTACATATATACTCTACTTATTTATGTGACGGACCCCCCCCCCCTGTTTACCTAAATGAGTAAGTGGGCTGGCACGGAAATGCCAGCCCTTAGAGAAACTGGTTGTCCTAACCTAACCCTAAACCTAACCCCTAGGGGGGGTATTAGGGCGTGGGGTTAGGGCAACCCTAGGTTAGGTCAACCCTAGGAGTGTCCCTAACCCTTATTTTGACAAGCTATACTTTATAACCTAAAACGTCAAACCGGGGGAGAGTTTCTAGAAGGTAAGTTCTAGCTTCGCCTAGAGTTTCCTGCAAATACCTAATGACACCCGGTTGGACCATCACTAGATACCCAAGTGCACTAAATGGGCCTGTTTCCTACTACATCTAGGGTTCGTCACACAACTCGGTAAGTAACAACAGTCAAACCCCAAAGTAAAGGGTCGAGTCATAGTAAAACTATGACATAATGGATGCCTAGAGAAACATGGTCTCCCAATCAAAAGACTAAGCATGTTTTATAATGTTAAATCCATTCGATATGGGTGGATGTCAAGAAGCGTTGATAAAGTCATAATTAACAAAACTGCAAGGGAATGTATATTTTCTGAAGCTTAAAGCAATTATAAATTATAAAATATCATATATTTAAATTCTTAATTATTATAAACTTTTTAATAATAGTACCAAATTGTTACTTAACTATATAAATTTAAAAAACGATATGGAAGATGACTATATTATTAAAGGATTTTGTATATTATATATATATTATTACTACTACAAATTTTTAATTAATGTTATATTTAAATATTAATATTTTAATAAAACATCAATATTTATATAATGTACCTCTTATGCTCTTCCTTAATTGTTATATTAGGCAATATATTATATAATTTAATAGTTTCTACTTTTATAATGTTATTAATTTTTGTTCAATGAATGTTATAATTCATTAAAGGGTCGAATACAAAATAGAATATTCTAAAGAATATTCTGTTTTCAAACATATATTTAAAGAATATTTATTTAATATTAGAAAATGCTAATTAAATAGCTAAAATTGCTAATTATTAGGAAATGGACTATAGCCATGCCCATTTTAGTTACAACTTGCAATTTTTAAACACAAACAAGAAATGAGTGTTTAATATAGGCACATTCAAAATTTAAATGAGAAGCATCTCATTTAAAATAAGTAATGATTTATATGATAATAGTTCTATTATATAAACAAACATTACAATGTTGATAACATATTATAATGAGTTGTAACTCATTAATTTTATATGTTACTACTTAATTTGAAATAGCTCTTGCTGAAATAGATTACAATTTATATATATATATATATATATATATATATATATTATATATATAATATATATATAATCTATGTGTGTGTATATAAACATGCTTATATGTTAAACATTTACCTCCAAGATCAAATTCCTAAGCCTTTTTAATATATTAAGTTTTTGCTACCCAATTATTTAGTCAATTTAGTGCATAGGTAATTATTTTTTCCTTATGCAAGTATGACTGATCTTGTATAAGTAAATTTATAACTTTACTTTAGTATTTATTTTGTTAATTTTAAAATTTACATACATACTATATGAACATTAAAAAATCATTAAACAAGAACCATAATATTTCATTTCACTTTATAAAAGTGTACATGTAATCTTTTATAACCTTATATTTTGTAACTTTATTTTCAATAAAGAAATGTTAAAAGTTATTAATGTTTAAATAAGAAATAAGAGTAATATCTTTAATTATTAATTGAATTATATTTTATATTAGTTTTAAAATGTATTGTATATAAAAGCTAATGAAAGTTATATTATGTTTTATTCGAGCAAACTACAAGTGTACCAGCTTTATAAATAAGCTTTAATAAGCATCTTACTTTAATAATTGGTATACCCGAATTTCCTAATTTTTATATACATTTGCATTATAAAATAAATATAATTTATAAATCAATTATAATTATATGTTTCATATACATACATTAATAATTTCTTAATAGTTAAGTGTCTTTAAGTATTATTCATTAATTAAGTAATGTTAAGAAAAATTCCATCTGCACTAAGAGTACTTTGATACCATCTTAATCTTTGAGGCAGTTAAGTGAGTTAAATCTCTTAAATTGCATTCACACCAATTCAATAGTTAAGTGTTTAAACCACTTACATTTGCACTATTTTATAATACTTAATTTTAGGAGTTTGAAATTCAAAACTCCAATAACTCTTTTATGGATTTGCATAAGCAAATCCAATGGTATTATGCTTAAATGGAAAATGAATAAAGATTGTAATGGACTTACCAACTCTTGCATTGTAAAAAAGCACTACATACATATGCATTTTTAAATATATATAAAAGTAACTAATAATCTTAAATTTTACATATATATAAATTTTAAATAAATTTGAACACTATAAATGTATCATAATTAATACTTTATGATTATATATTAGATAGATAGATAGATAGATAGTGTGTGTGTGTGTAGATTCATTTATACAAGGATGAAGTTTGAAATCCATGCCCAATCCTGGCCCTACGATGCAGATGATGCTCCATTTCACACCAAAATACAGTAGATTTTAGGGTTTCTCGATCCTTGCACACACAAAGGACATGGCATCTGCACAACAAATGCCCCCCTCTCAAGTGAATATAATTCACATTAGAATATGTTAATATATTTGTTCATGTGTGAAATACAAAGAGTTAAAGTTAAAAGGACTCCTCAAGCCATAGTACAATACTGGCTCATATTTTAATAATAATGCTAATTTGGTTTTGCACTTGTGACAAGAATCCCTGCAATGAAAAAGTAGATATGAATTATGAGTTGAGCTTGAGCGAAAGAAATGTAGAGGACGACTGTGATAGTGTGCAGCCTAAAGGATCTCAAAGTAAACTATGCAATGGAGTTAACAATTCTTGCTGAGATAGCTGATAACATGAACATCAACAAGGGCACCAAAATATGGGGTGAGCACTAATTCACCTAACCATACTTGCAAGCATGGTTAAGTGATTTAATGTTTTCCCTTGATTTTGGCACTGTGCTAGCAATTAAGTGAATTAAGTGGCAGAATATGACGAAAATGGCAATGAGATTGTTTTTTAAACGAATTAAAAATTAAAAATTAAAATAAATATTGAGAATATTTATAGAATATTATTGAATATGCTTTATTCATTAACTTTTAATTGATTGAACTAAACAAAGTTTAAATGAATTAACTACGCAATAACCATGAAATGTGTTTTGTGTATCGTTATTGATAAAGGTAAAATATTAGGAATAGGACATCCTACTGTGGAGAGAATAAGGGTAGGAAGGTCTTAGTAAGCATGAAGGAACTGTGAAGGAAGAAAATCCTTACCGAAGGAAAATGAGTAAGGAAAAGGGAAAGGAAAAAGAAATCTTGAAAAGGAAAAGGATGACGTGGCGAGAGGAAGGGTAGTTAAGAGGTAGTTAGGGCAATGGAGAAGGGGTCTCCACAAGAAGTTCCAAGGAGAGAGAGTCTCCACACTTTGTTTCTTATTCATGTTAAATGAAAAGCATATTATAAGATCTTGTGCTGTGATATGTATACTCTTAATGAATGGATCTAACAAGGCAATAGCCAAAATCCGTTCTTGCCCTTGACTTCGGAGACCAATCATTGTGGCATTGAGAGAAGGTGTTTTAATATATATATATATATATATGTGTGTGAGTTCATGTAAAGAAAGAGTGTGTATCCTTTCTTAAAGGTTGAGAGAAAGAAAAACGGTTAAACAGGAAAAGTGAGGTTTTCTGTTTTCCTGTTTAACATTTGGCGACCACGGAAGGATTTCACCATTGCATTCATTGAGAAAAGAGGCTAAAGTGACAGAATTTTCATTCTGAAAATGGCTCAGAAGGTGTAGAGCCGGATGTGTATAAGAAGGAATGAATGGAACCTTGCAAAAACCATCGTCCTGATCCAGCATTAGCTGATCAGAGGAACCAAAGGCAAGCCAATAGAGTGGCTGCCCAACAGCAACTGAATCTGACGAAAATAGATGTCAAAATATCCTTGGGAAAGATAGTAAGGATAATGCAGAAACAATACAGAAATTGAGCATGATCCAGAAAATTGGAGGCAGTATCAAACAGCTGGTTTAAAGGAAACTATGAGAGGAAGGGAAGGAGTGCCTGTTCATATACCAAGATTGCAAGGAGAAGGATCTCCTGAGAACTCCCAGGGAGGAAGGGAGGAAGGTGTAATAGGAAATACACGGAGCAAAGGATTATTATAAATATGGCACTTTTACTGGAAATGTTTGGGGGTACGGTGATGTATCCCACATTCTCTGCAGCAGGAAGAAGGAAAATCCTGAAAAAACATTTACAACAGTTTGAAGAGATAGTAAAACTGTATAAGGTGATTTTATATAAAATAATCATATGGAATTTGCTATGGGTGTGCACTTGCACACACGAGCATATAGATACAATATGTATGCTATTTTATGTTACTATACATTTTTATTTCCATGATCCTTAATGAATGCTTGTACACACCCACATACACAACACATACACGAGCTATGAGTTACTTGGCTACCACTTGTAAAACTGGCACCTTGCCATTTATATATAAACTAATTAAATATGTGAGTGGGTCCATGAATACATATGAGTCATTTACTACATAAAAACAAGCAAATAATCATCCATGCTCCCATGCTTTTAATCGATGATTGTCGTGCTGCTCGCTAGCCGTACAACACCGGCATGGTTGGTTCTCTTCTAGGGTGTGAGAAAATTGAATACTAATACATTTGTTGCTTAATACATTATTTTCACATTTACTCTTAATGATAGAGAATATTTAGTTACAATTGATAATTTACTTAATTTATACTATCTCTTGATACAAGTTTATATGATTTATTTAAAATTATACTTCAGCTATTTCAATAAGTAATTTTAGATATATTTTTGTACAAAGTTTATCTTCCTAAAATACATTAATTCTTCATTTTTTTAAATCATGAAAAATTTATGTAAGTAAATATGTGACATATTTTATTTAGTGGGTTGCTAATCCTAACACACACGGTATACATCACTCATGGCCCAACTTATACATGTAAACAAGTTGTTTAAGACACACTCAAATTTTAAATTCATATAAATATAATTTAGACATAAAAATTAATTAAAAACAACTTTATTCAAGGACAAATTAAACTTGGAGTAAAATAGCTATATGAGGTAGTTAATTTTGGATTTAACACAGGTGTTGTCCACGTGCAATGAATAATGTCATATGCTTTATAATGTCTTCGGTCACCTTTCAAAAACAAAGTATCATGTCTCCTAGAAGTTGAGTCCCCCAAGATCCATCTATATCAGAAGATGTGTTACCTCCATATAATTCATCCAAGCTTTTAGAAGACACTAATTTCCATATTGCCTTTTGCCAATCTATTTCCCACACTTGAAATTCTTTGTTACGAGTGCATTTAGCCACAATGCATCTTCCCTTGTAGTTTAATATATGTACATGTGGAGCATCATGCCAGATAACATCAAAATTGATAACAGTCATATGACACCACGTGTTGACATTTTGATCGTATGTCACAAAACCTTATCTCCAAAAGTCTTGTAAGGACATGTAAGGGACATACAACTTGTATATTGTTTACTAGTGTGAAGACTGAAGCTCGGAGTAACAACCCATTCATTGATTCTAGAGTTGTAGATATGCATATGTGAATAATTTTTTTTGAACTCATGCAAGACATAAACCTTGTAACCATCATAATCGACATACATATCGAACTCACATTTTCCAAACTCATCATTGCAACATAAAGTAAGAAGCCTTTTCCAAACGTTTAAGACTGGATTCACCATAGCTAGTTCCATTCTATCATAATGGCTTGATCTCTTCTTAACACAAACCAATCCATTAAATGATGCTACGAATTCGAACTTTTGATTATATGATGTTCTCTTCCTCTTTTTTGTTGACATATTCAACCTCCAAGAATGTATTCTTTCTTCAATATATAGGACATCACAATTGTTGGCCCACCTTTCTTCTGATTTCTCTCTACAATCCATAATTCTTTATTTGTTATATATTTTTTCCACATGCTGGAATTCTGGTGACGCTATCACTCGGCGCCACTCCTTACATACTCGTCTGACTGCAAATAAACTTTCGGGATCGAGAAGAGATAATATAACCAAGACTAAGTTAGTCCCATACAACTCCTCGAACACTCCACAACAACCTATTCCATTGTCGTTATATAGCATTGAATCCATGGTAAAAAAAAAGAAGAAGAACAAAGTAGAAATAAAAAACTAAGGGGAATGAGACGAAGAAATATTAATAATTCACCCTAGATAAGAATGCCCTAGGTAAGAAAGCCCTAAATTATATAGGGGTTGCACGTGATAACACGTGAATAATTAAAATTAACGTTAACTCACACATGCAAATGTAAATATCTTTACATCAAATCGCCACAAACCCTTATTGCTAATCATAGTTTAAATATGCTGGTATATGTGTCATATTAAATACATGTATTACACGTATATAAATATTATCTTATTTAAAACATTAAATATTAGCCATCCCTATTTATGTCCATATATTAAGGCTTAATGATATATAAGCTATTTCAATGTTGAATATGAGATGATTTTCATGTTACTTGAACATTAAAGAATATAGGGTAGTATATAGGGTGGTATTGTCAGTGAGTGATTGTGAAACAATCAAGATTAATTAGGCATAAAGCAATATTCCTAATTTATCTCATAACCTCAATACACTAAGACATATTTCAATTACTATTTAAATAAAATTAAACTACATAATTAAACACATACACACACTTGCACATTCTTATGATTTAAGAATTACTGTTATACTCAACAAATTCAAAAACATTTCTAAAATCTTACACACAGCAAATTAAAAAACATTTCTTATTATTAAATTTAAAATTAAAAGAAATTAAATTAATAAATTTATAATTGCATTTTAATTCCATTTATCACTTTCATCTTTTAATTCTTCTTTCATACTTAATATAATATTATAACATATTATATTTCTAAACTACCAAAACACATATTTTATTTTATTTTCATGTTTTCATGTAAAGTGGGCTAGTACAAAATCTCATTCTGAATAGGAATATACTTAGTGAGTTTAACATAACAACTCATCAATCGAAACCTATTCAAAAATTATAGTACGACCAATATATAGTATCCCTTGTCTATTCGAGCAAACCACAAGTGTACCAGCTTTGATAAATAAGCTTTAATAAGCATCTTACTTTAATATTGGTATACCCCAATTTCCTAATTCTTATATACATTTGCATTATAAAATAAATATATTTATAAATCAATTATAATTATATGTTTTCATACACATACATTAATAACCAATATATATAACTGAGTTCTTCCAATTGGCAAAAGTACGACATAATTGGGAGAATGATGAAATGATACTTTATAAGCATGGACAAGAAGCAGTCGCTAAAACACAACACAAGAAGCCAATCAAACGACCTACCCAACCATTGCAAATGGAGGATTTTGACTGGCATTACAGTTTAAATGTGGAAGAAGAAAAATTCCTCTTCGAAAGCAACCCGGAACTCGTGGAGATAGCATAAGCTGATTTATATCAAATGACACCGAGGAAGACAGCACAGAGAAGACGACTACTAGTGATCAACAACAGCAACATATGAACATTCTCGGACTGATGGATAAGTTCAAACAACCCACACAACAACAACTACAATTCGAAACAAAGCATGAACAAAAAACACGGACTCAACAGAAATTGGAAACTCCGACTAATGAGAAGATTGAAGAAGTGGAAATTAAAACAAGTGAATATGGATCACGGAAAGTATAAATAGTAGTCGATCTCGAACCAGAATACCAAAATAGCTGATAAACGTACTACGTTAAAATGCAGATGTCTTTGCTTGGAGTTACGAAATTCCACCGACAATTTGTACCCATAAGATAGAATTACTACCACATGTAGTCCCAAGAAATAGCAAGTATACCGTATGAATCTAACATTGGCAAAAGTGAAACAAGAAGTGGACAAGTTATTACAAGCCGGATTCATTATCTAATCGAAAACCTCACCAATTGTCGTAGTACCAACGAAAAACGACAAATTAAGTATCTGTGTCAATTATAAAAAGTTGAATGATGTAACGAGGCGAGATACATACCCAATACCCTTCACAAAAGAATTATTAGATATGGTAGTAGGACATGAAATGTATTACTTTCTGGACGGATTTTCAAGATACAACCAAGTAAAGTGGACCTAACAGATCAACCAAAAACAGCATTCATTAGTCCTTGGGGTACATATGCGTATTGCGTTATGCCTTTTGGGTTATGTAACGCACCATTTACCTTCCAACGATTGGTTAGTGAAACATTCTAGGATTATCTGACAATGTTTATGAAAGTTTTCTTAGATGATTTTAGCATCTATGGAATGCAAGAGGAACACCTGAACTATTTAACGAAGTGTTTTGGGAAATGCCAATTGAACAATATAGCTCTTAATCTGGAAAAGTGCATATTTTCTGTAAAATCAGGAGTCCTACTCAGGCATATTATATGCAAAGATGGAATAATGATGGACCAAGATAAAGTTAAAGTAATACAAATAATGCAACCTCTTAAAGATGTAAGCAAAGTATGACGGCTCCTTGGAAAAATGGGATATTATCGACGATTCATCAAAAACTACGCAACAATAGTGAAACTATTAACTATGCTCTTAAGGAAAACACAACCATTCAAATGGGATCCACAATGCGAATAGAGGTTCAACACATTGAAACAAGCATTAATGAAGGCTCCCATTCTAAAATTGGAGACAAATTTCATGTACAAGTGGACGCATTGTCATACACTATTGGATGCATATTAACACAAACCCAGGAAGACGGAAAATATTGTCCATTATATTACGCGAGTTGATGGTTAGCACTTGCAGAAGAAAATTACACAATTATGAAAAAGGAAGCACTTATAATGGTCTATGCTACCAAAAAATTTCGGCATTATCTACTAGCAAATAAAGTTAAATTCATTGTCGATCATCAAGCTCTTATACACTTATTAAGCAAGACCAAGCTAGAAGGAATTAGTACACTGGTTCTTACTCTTGCAAGAGTTCGACTTTCAAATTATCCACAAACCAGGCAAACTACATCAACAAGCAGATTTCTTAAGCCGTATTACACATGAGGAAGAAGGTGTCAGCGTGAATGATGAACTACCAGATGCTAGTTTATTTCAGATACAATAAGAAGAACAACCACAACACTACAATCACAAAGGATATTTACAAGATATTGAACACTTTCTAACCACCGGAATAGCACCAAATAAATATGCAACCACACAACAATGCAAACAACTCATCTTATGATCCAAGCCATACTCCATGATATCAGGTATACTATACAAGAGGGAAGGGATGAAGTCTTAAGGAGATGCGTGCCAATGGAGGAAGTTCAGCTCGTATTATGAGAAGGCCACTCAGTGAACACGTGTGAACACGGTGGACACTTTGCAAGAACGTTAACAACATGCAAAATACTGCAGTCCGGATTATGGTCGCCTACATTATTCAAGGATGCTATAGAATATTGTTAGAAATGTTTAAAGTGTAACGAACATCAACCAGCTCCACATCATCAAGTTCAACCATTACATTCCAACAGAACCATTAGCTCCATTTATGAAATGGTAATGGATTTTATGGGACCAATCAATCTTAAAAGCAGCAAGAGGAATCAATATATATTGGTACTCACGAATTACGTTACTAAATGGGCGGAAGCTATCGCATTATGGGATTGCCGCGCAATGCGTGTAGCCAAGGTTATCTACGAAAACATCGTAGTATGATTTGGTGCTCCAAAGGAACTTATCAGTGACCATGGGACTCATTTTGTTAACAATGTCATCAAAGTACTTTACAATGAATACTTAGTAAAGCATTACGTCTCTACAGCATATTATCCACAAGGCAATGGACAAGCAGAAGCTACTACAAAATATTAAAGACCGTATTAACCAAGATAGTGAACACAAATCGTAAAAACTGGGACAAAAAACTCGCATCTGCATTATGGGCATACCGTACTATGTATAAAGTGGAAACAAAGTTTACACCATTTTAACTTACACAAGGATTAGAAGCCATTACGGCTATTGAATATATCATACCATCATTATGAATGTCACTCGAATACAATATAAGAGAACCAAAACAAGTTAAACAAGATTACTACAACTTGAAAAGCTTGACGAGAAACGACAACAAGCAGTCTTCAACGTACAAGTGATACAAACACGTATTAAGGCATGGCACGATCACTACGACAAGTACAACAACGACCCATATTCGAGTCGGAGAAATGGTATGGCACTATCGAGGAAATCTCCGACCCATCAGACATAAGTTCAAGTCCAAATGGTATGGACCATACATTATTATCGATATACGAGATAACAACACCGTCTCTACAACACGAGTCCTACTAACAACGAATACAAATTGCATACGAAAATATACCTCCAACAAGCCAGAAGACGATCTTGACGACGACCCAAAATATGTATTGCACAACAAGCCAGAGACAGAAATGCACAACAAACCAGAACACAAATTGCACAACGAAAGCAAACACGAACTAAACAATGACCTAAATACGATCTCAGCCGTAAGTCAAGACATGGAAAAGCATGTATCAGCATGGTGGGTAGACGTCAGCAGAATCTTCTGGAAACATTGAGGGAATATCGAAATCCAAAACATGGGGAAATTCGAGAAATACAAAATCCAATGATGAGATATTCTTTATCAAATCTATCGAAAACCAAGGCATTCACACACCCAGAAAATCCAATATCGACACGTGGAGTACTCAGAAGACACTAACAGACCATAAATTTTCCATGCATAAAATGGCAACATCACCCAACCGAATGCACACACTAGGGTTTCCCATTTCTTCTTTACTTTCTTCCTCCATGCGATCTTCGAGTCCTTCATCTTTTTCTTCCTTCATTCACCGTTCAATCATGGAATCGATGGACGAGTACACCGACACAACAAGCACTTCTGCAACAGCACTGAATACAACATCCTAGTCTGAATTCCACTTTCGCCAGTATTGTATCGTATTGTTCGTCCAGCACCACAACTCATATCGGATATACGGAAATGGATACAGCAGATGCAGTTGGAGCGATACTTTGACACATTTGTTCACAAACGATTAGATCAACAGGGTGAACACTTAGTCGATCAGGCGATTAAGGCTTATACACCACAATTCAAGGCGTTACAATTACATGGCGGGCATTCGCTTTCACAAGTAAGCTCATTAGGGATGTGTTTGAATTCCCAAATCCAAACACTTCTTTTGATCCAATTCCGCAAGTCCACACATACATACAAGCCTACACCAACAACTATGACAGGTTTCTCCAGAAACAGAGGACTACCAACGCAGCACCAACGTCCATTTTATGGGAAGCTCATAAGAATCGCATCAAGGCTATCACCACCGCGTTTGCCTTCCACAAAACTTCGGCAGGTTTCAATAAGGAAATCGGGTATGTCTATCATGTATCTGAATAGGGACACAAACCAGATTGGGGGAGCTAGTCGTAGTGGGGCTGCAACGTGAGCTGCAAACTCTACACAATCCCAAAAGCAAGGACAAGGAGACAACCGTATTTCCGGTGCTTCATCACATTCTAACAGCCCTTCGTATTACACATGCGGACTTAGCACCAACAGGTACACCGGTACTCACCACAAGATGGGGTTTTGGTTAGGTCTTACTTCACAATATCCAGACAATGTTTTTGACACTCGTGATTTGGACACACCACTACCAACCAAGCCGAAGAAACGACCACGCTCACAAGCAAAGAAGTCAGAAGAACCACAAACATAGGAACCCGTAGTGACACTCCAATTTGTAGACGACGAAGAAGATGATGATCAAGTCCTATAGAGGAGACCATTGCCACAAGGAGACCTTTGAAGGACGTGTAACAAGCCCACAGCGTCAACTTCCATAGCACACATGGAATGTGAAGACACAACACCACCAGATCACATTTATACGGAAGATCCCAACCAGCTTACAACACCAACCTCCACAGCACCCATGGAGTGCGGAGACTTGGCACCATCAGACAACATCAATATGCACGACACCATAGTACCATCACCACCACTAGCTCATCCTCAAACTACCACAGGTACTTCTCATATCATAGCACCATAGGTAGCAACTCCAATAGAGCAAGTACGGGCTCTAGCTGTACAGCAGACACATCAAGAACCGCATTTGCCAGTACCAACACATGGACAACTAGCCAAGAACGACATTCACAATAAAGGGGAAGAGCAACAGCCCTATTCACCACTACAACAAATGGGGCATCATGCTTTGGATCGTCAGGAGCGGGACACACCTAGGGGTTCTAAATGCACGCGTGATCAAACTGTGTCACCCGGATTACCACCGCAAGACCCAACAAATGATACTACTCTCGAAGGTCAGCTTTTACATCTTCGAAGTGTTGTTGATTCCATCATGCAACAGGTAGCAGTACAACGAGGAGAAGCGACTCTCACTCAACAATTCCATGACCGTTATAACGCCATCAACAAACAACTCCTAGAGCACTCAAACATCATGCGACGTCTATACGAACAACACAAGGTACTCATGGACACCGTGCACACACAAGCTAAGCAAGTGCGCAACATCCATGACAAAATGAGCGAGTTCAACCCAACGACAGCTACAACCACAGACAACACGGAGGAAGTACGCGAATTACGCAAAGAAAACCACAAGCTCAAGGCCTTTGTCGCATCTTTCTGCTGAACAATGGGAACATTGTAAGGTTGTATCGGGGCGATGCAACACTTCCAGTTTGGGGGATGTTAGGATCGTAGTTAGACATTTAGAAGATTCCTTGTTATGTTTATTTCATGGGAAAAATACTAAAAATAGTATATATTGTGAAAAACTGAGAGTGGGATGGATATATCGGAGTACGAGACATGAACGTAATACGGGTGAGTCACTACCGCAATACGATGTTTAAGGCGGAGTACGGCATACTTGGATAAGGATAAGGAGTTACAGTAACTGAATGGATAAGGCTAAGAGGTAGTTACTATAACTACTAGTACGGGACCAAGAGTACGGGTATAAATAGACCAGATTAGGACTAGAAAGGTATCCCGAGTATACTATAATTTTGTACCATGTGCCGTGTGCGGACATAATATAAGCTTCCTTTCACTCTCTATATGACTCTTACTCGTATTTCTACTTTGATGTATACTATTCATTTCTCAGTATTGTGACGAGATCCGTAGTACTGCTCCCTACTACACACCTTACCATCCTTACCCATTCCCAACCTTCTGAAGTCTGATATGTCTTTTATTTCTTCTTTATCTTATTTTGATTGACCCTTAATATGGGTTTGTCAATGGCCCTTAATACAGGTTTGTCAGTGGCCCTTAATACGGGTTTGTCAATGGCAACCACTGCTATGAATAGTGTCAGGATTTTTCTATGTTCAACACATAACATTGTAAGCCTCTAGCTTTCTATAGGCTTAAGAAATAGTGATTGTCCATTTCAATTTTTTCTTGATATGCAAGTAATTTCTTTGAATTAATATGTTCTACACCACAAAGCTGATTCAAACATTGATAAGTGATAAATATATTTTACAAAAGAGTTCATGCTAATTTACTAAGCTTGTACACATTTTCCATGTGGGAGTTTTCCTTGCAAATACCCAAGTGGGATTGTTATTGTTAGATTGTGTGATAGAACCCTAGGACCTTGGCTTATATATAAAGTGTACAATTGTCTATCTTTTAGCATGTCTACATCCATTTTATGGTAACATATTGAATTGATAATACCCCAATGTGTTTGTTGATCATGTTTGGTTAAATGCTTTAGAAAAGTTTACTTACAGAAAGTCCAGCCTTGTTTTGAAAAAGTAGATGTTTACATTACATTATGTAAGCTCTACACAATGGATGGTTTCCTCGCCTTTGTAGCCAAATATCACTGCACTCGTGAAACAAAAGCTAAATGAAAACTCAAATGTACATTACAACTACATCATTATACAACTGGCATGGATGACATGTTTACAAGATTGGCATATATAAGGTTTTGAGTAGCATCATTTGATGGGGGCGTCTAGAAAATGTGGAACACCAGCACAATGTATCGAACCAATTTCACAATATTGTCTCGATTCTTTGAACGAATTTTGCAATATTGTCTCGATTCTCCCTTCATATTAGGAGACCTCTCCCAAATTAAATAACTCACAAACCCTTATTGCTAATCATAGTTTAAATATGCTGGTATATGTGTCATATTAAATACATGTATTACACGTATATAAAAATTATCTTATTTAAAACATTAAAATATTAGCCATCCCTATTTATGTCCATATATTAAGGCTTAATGATATATAAGTTATTTCCATGTTGAATATGAGATGATTTTCATGTTACTTGAACATTAAAGAATATAGGGTAGTATTATAGGGTGGTATTGTCAGTGAGTGACTGTGAAACAGTCAAGATTAATTACACATAAAGCAATATTCCTAATTTATCAATACACTAAGACATATTTCAATTACTATTTATAATAAATTAAAACTACATAATTAAACACATACACACACTTGCACATTCTTATGATTTAAGAATTACTGTTATACTCAACAAATTCAAAAACATTTCTAAAATCTTACACACAGCAAATTAAAAAACATTTCTTATTATTAAATTTAAAATTAAAAGAAATTAATTAATAAATTTATAATTGCATTTTAATTCCATTTATCACTTTCATATTTCTTTCTACCCTAATTCTTCTTTCATATTTAATATAATATTATAGCATATTATATTTCTAAACTACCAAAACACATATTTTCTTAAAATATGCAAATACTTTTATAAATCCTATTAAAGATTACCCTAAATTCACTAAAATAGCTCAAAACTCAACTAAACATTGGTTATAAAATTATGTATTTTAAAGCATCTTCACGTGGGGGAGACCTTTGGGAAACAAATGTTTTTCTTTTTTGACTTAACATAAATTGTGTAATCGTAAATTTTGTATTTATGAGAGAGTGCCATTACTAACAACGTTAAAGATATTGAATTAGTGTCTTTAAGAAACTTAAAAATACTATGAATAGAATATGAAACAATATATATACATATATCAATGGCTAAGAGGAATCTTTTTATTAAATTAATAAAATAAAGTATAGATGAAAAATGCTTAGTAAGGAGTCCTTACATGTAATTATTGTGTGTGGATTAATTTCATTAGTTTTTATATATCATTAAAGTGGCAAAATAAGTTTTACCATTCGTTTATAAATGTAATATTATAATTAAATTATTTTAAGACGAATCAAATAATTACTGAAAAATTCAATTAATATAACATATCAATTTATATTAATGCAGTGTATTCAGTACAACATGATTATCTCGTTATGATAATAACACAACTTATAAGTTATAATATTAACATGACTTATAAGTTTATTCACTTTTTCATACTGCAAAAGGCAACTTTCATCATGACATATTATTTTATATGCCACTTGAAAGAATGGTTCCACATGAAGAAAATAAAATAATTTGATTGTTGAGTACACAAGCGAACATTATACATATAATGAAAGTATAGTTACTCTTGCTAGAGTACACAACAAATTAAGTTTATTTGCACTAAAAAGAGTATGGCATGTACAAATTTGAAAAAATAAAAAACTACAGATAGTGGTTGATAATTCAATTTGTGTGTCAGTAGATAATAAAAGTAGATGTCTTTACAAGAAGCATCTTGTGACACAACATGTGATTTATTTTCTTCAGTACTAAGTTATATACAATACATGTCATACATACAAGTACATAAATCGGTTAGTAAATAAATGTATTACTCTTATTTTTATATTCATATATTAATAATATTTTACATTTCAGTGTTAAAATACAAATTAGAAAATATAAAGTTATAAAATATCTACATATACGTCTTAATAAATTTAAGATATTATAATGTATATTTTATCATTGACTAATATTAATATATTATCTATATTAATTTAAAGTTAACAACATAAATAACAAAGTAAAAATATAAAATTTACATGTGATTGATGAATTATACTTACAGAAGGGCAAAACAATAATTCTTTGAATTCAAATCATTCCAATTGATAATTATGCATTAGTGTATACAAACGACTAGAGATTGCATACAAGTTATAGTTCAATAAATGTTGATTGTGTTCGTTCATGAATATAAAATTGTATTTATGAAAGAATTTAAAACTTGTTTAAGGAATGTAGATTCGAAGAAAATGAAGTTTCACAACAATTTGGACTCAAACTAATTATATTAAAACTTCACAATTTTAACACTGATCTTTATATGAATGAGACTAAGTATTTAATTGAAAACAATACTTAGAATGGTGAAGTTTAATTCCAAATAATTGTTAAACTTTTATCACATTAAATATTAACCGTTGTATAATCCAGGGTAAAAAACACGATTAAAGAAAATAAAAGTAAATTAAATGTATAAGGCTATATGTCAGAAGTTCATAGTTGAAGTATAAGAATTAGATGCATCTTGTTGTTATTTTGATATACACTCACCACATGACTAATAATGCCAGTTAAGAAAATTATCTCTACTCAATGGACTCCTAATTAAAAAATTACTAAACAAGAATTATCTTGTTCTAAAAAAGGATGAGATACATTAGAGCTACATACTTTTAAACACAAACAAGAAATGAGTGTTTAATACAGGCACATTCAAAATTTAAATGAGAAGCATCTCATTTAAAATAAGTAATGATTTATATGACAATAGTTCTATTATATAAACAAACATCACAATGTTGGTAACATATTGTAATGAGTTGTAACTCATTAATTTTATATGTTACTACTTAATTTCAAATAGCTCTTGCTGAAATAGATTACATATATATATATATATCTGTGGTGTGTGTGTATATAAACATGCTTATAAGTTAAACATTACCTCCAAGATCAAATTCCTAAGCCTTTTTAATATATTAACCCAATTATTTAGTCAATTTAGTGCATAGGTAATTATTTTTTCCTTATGCAAGTATGACTGATCTTGTATAAGTAAATTATATAACTTTACTTTAGTATTTATTTTGTTAATTTTAAAATTTACATACATACTATATGAACAATAAAAAATCATTGAACAAGAACCATAATATTTCATTTCACTTTATAAAAGTGTACATGTAATCTTTTATAACCTTATATTTTCTAAAGAAATGTTAATGTTTAAATAAGAATATAAGAGTAATATCTTTAATTATTAATTGAATTATATATTATATTAATTTTTAAATGCATATGTATATAAAAGCTAATGAAAGTTATATTCTGTTTTATTTGAGCAAACTACAAGTGTACTAGCTTTGATAAATAAGCTTTAATAAGCATCTTACTTTAATAATTGGTATACCCGAATTTCCTAATTTTTATATACATTTGCATTATAAAATAAATATAATTTATAAATCAATTATAATTATATGTTTTCATATACATACATTAATAATTTCTTAATAGTTAAGTGTCTTTAAGTATTATTCATTAATTAAGTAATGTTAAGAAAATTCCATCTGCACTAAGAGTACTTTGATACCATCTTAATCTTTGAGGCAGTTAAGTGAGTTAAATCTCTTAAGTTGCATCCACACCAATTCAATAGTTAAGTGTTTAAATCACTTACATTTGCACTATTTTATAATACTTAATTTTAGGAGTTTGAAATTCAAAACTCCAATAACCCTTTTATGGATTTGCATAAGCAAATCCAATGGTATTATGCTTAAATGGAAAATGAAATAAAGATTGTAATGGACTTACCAACTCTTGCATTGTAAAAAAAGCACTACATACATATGCATTTTTAAATATATAAAAAGTAACTAATAATCTTAAATTTTACATATATATAAATTTTAAATAAATTTGAACACTATAAATGTATCATAATTAATACTTTATGATTATATATATATAGATAGATAGATAGATAGATAGATAGTGTGTGCGTGTGAATAGATTCATTTATACAAGGATGAAGTTTGAAATCCAATGGCATGCCCAATCCTGGCCCTACGATGCAGATGATGCTCCATTTCACACCAAAATACAACAGATTTTAGGGTTTCTCGATCCTTGCACAGACAAAGGACATGGCATCTGCACAACAAATGCCCCCCTCCTCAAGTGAAATATAATTCACATTAGAATATGTTAATATATTTGTTCATGTGTGACAAATACAAAGAGTTAAATGTTAAAAGGACTCCTCAAGCCATAGTACAATTGGCTCATATTTTAATAATAATGCATAATTTGGTTTTGCACGTTGTGACAAGAATCCCTGCAATGAAAAAGTAGATATGAATTATGAGTTGAGCTTGAGCGAAAGAAATGTAGAGGACGACTGTGATAGTGTGCAGCCTAAAGGATCTCAAAGTAAACTATGGAATTAACAATTCTTGCTGAGATAGCTGATAACATGAACATCAACAAGGGCACCAAAATATGGGGTGAGCACTAATTCACCTAACCATACTTGCAAGCATGGTTAGTGATTTAATGTTTTCCCTTGATTTTGGCACTGTGCTAGCAATTAAGTGAATTAAGTGGCAGAATATGAGAAAATGGCAATGAGATTGTTTTTTAAAAATTAAAAATTAAAAATTAAAATAAATATTAAGAATATTTATAGAATATTATTGAATATGCTTTATTCATTAACTTTTAATTGATTGAATTAAACAAAGTTTAAATGAATTAATTACGCAATAACCATGAAATGTTGTTTTGTGTTGTTATTGATTAAAGGTAAAATATTAGGAGAATAGACATCCCACTGTGGAGAGAATAAGGTAGGAAGGTCTATAGTAAGCATGGAAGGAAAGGCTGTGAAGGAAGAAAATCCTCACCGAAAGGAAAATATGAGTAAGGAAAGGGAAAGAAAAAAGAAATCTTGAAAAGGAAAAGGATGACGTGGCGAGAGGAAGGGTAGTTAAAGGTAGTTAGGGCAATGGAGAAGGGGTCTCCACAAGAAGTTCCACAGGAGAGAGAGTCTCCACACTTTTTTCTTATTTATTTAAAAAGCATATTATAAGATCTTGTGAGTGTGATATGTATACTCTAATGAATGGATTAACAAGGCAATAGCCAAAATCCTTCTTGCCCTTGAGAGAAGGTGTTTTTAATATATATTATATATATATGTGTGTGTGTGAGAGTTCATGTAAAGAAAGAGTGTGTATCCTTTCTTAAAGGTTGAGAAAAAGAAAATGGTTAAACAGGAAAAGTGAGGTTTTCTGTTTTCTTGTTTAACATTTGGCGACCACGGAAGGATTTCACCATTGCATTCATTGAGAAAAGAGGCTAAAGTGATAGAATTTTCATTCTGAAAATGGCTCAGAAGGTGAGCCGGATGTGTATAAAAAGGAATGAATGGAACCTTGCAAAAACCATCGTCTTGATCCACATTAGCTGAGAGGAACCAAAGGCAAGCCAATAGAGTGGCTCCCAACAACAACCTGAATCTGACGAAAATAGATGTCAAAATATCCTTGGAAAGATAGTAAAGGATAATGCAAAACAATACAGAAATCTGAGCATGATCAGAAAATTAGAGGCAGTATCAAACATCTGGTTTAAAGGAAACTATAAGAGGAAGGGAAGGAGTGCTGTTCATATACCAAGATTGCAAGGAGAAGGATCTCCTGAGAACTCCCGGAGGAAGGAAGGTGTAAGAGGAAATACACCGGAGCAAAGGATTATTAAAATATGGCACTTTTCCTGAAATGTTTGGGGGTACGGTGATGTATCCCACATTCTCTGCAGGAAAGAAGAAAATCCGAAAAAACATTTACAACAGTTTGAAGAGGTAAAACTGTATAAGGTGATTTTATATAAAATAATCATATGGAATTTGCTATGGGTGTGCACTTGCACACACGAGTATAGATACAACATATGTATGCTATTTTATGTTACTATACATTTTTATTTCCATGATCCTTAATGAATGCTTGTACACACACCCACACAACACACACATACACGAGCTATGAGTTACTTGGCTACCACTTGTAAAACTGGCACCTTGCCATTTATATATAAACTAATTAAATATGTGAGTGGGTCCATGAATACATATGAGTCATTTACTACATAAAAACAAGCAAATAATCATCCATGCTCCCATGCTTTTAATCGATGATCGTCGGTGCTGCTCGCTAGCCGTACAACACCGGCATGGTTGGTTCTCTTCTAGGGTGTGAGAAAATTGAATACTAATACATTTGTTGCTTAATACATTATTTTCACATTTACTCTTAATGATAGAATATTTAGTTACAATTGATAATTTACTTAATTTATACTATCTCTTGATACAAGTTTATATGATTTGATTTAAAAATTATACTTCAGCTATTTCAATAAGTAATTTTAGATATATTTTGTACAAAGTTTATCTTCCTAAAATACATTAATTCTTCATTTTTTTAAATCATGAAAAATTTATGTAAGTAAATATGTGACATATTTTATTTAGTGGGTTGCTAATCGTAACACACACGAGTATACATCACTCATGGCCCAACGATGTACATGTAAACAAGTTGTTTAAGACACACTCAAATTTTAAATTCATATAAATATATTTAGACATAAAAATTAATTAAAAAACAACTTTATTCAAGGACAAATTAAACTTGGAGTAAAATAGCTATATGAGGTAGTTAATTTTGGATTTAACACAGGTGTTGTCCACGTGCAATGAATAATGTCATATGCTTTATAATGTCTCGGTCACCTTTCAAAAACCAAAGTATCATGTCTCCTAGAAGTTAGTCCCCAAGATCCATCTATATCAGAAGATGTGTTACCTCCATATAATTCATCCAAGCTTTTAGAAGACACTAATTTCCATATTGCCTTTTGCCAATCTATTTCCCACACTTGAAATTCTTTGTTACGAGTGCATTTAGCCACAATGCATCTTCCCTTGTAGTTTAATATGTATAGCATCATGCCAGATAACATCAAAATTGATAACAGTCATATGACACCACGTGTTGACATTTTGATTGTATGTCACAAAAACCTTATCTCCAAAGTCTTGTAAGGACATGTAAGGGACATACAACTTGTATATTGTTTACTAGTGTGAAGACTGAAGCGGAGTAACAACCCATTCATTGATTCTAGAGTTGTAGATATGCATATGTGAATATTTTTTTGAACTCATGCAAGACATAAACCTTGTAACCATCATAATCGACATACATATCGAACTCACATTTTCCAAACCCATCATTGCAACATAAGTAAGAAGCCTTTTCCAAACGTTTAAGACTGGATTCACCATAGCTAGTTCCATTCTATCAATGGCTTGATCTCTTCTTAACACAAATCAATCCATTAAATGATGCTACGAATTCGAACTTTTGATTATATGATGTTCTCTTCCTCTTTTTTGTTGACATATTCAACCTCCAAGAATGTATTCTTTCTTCAATTATATAGGACATCACAATTGTTGGCCCACCTTTCTTCTGATTTCTCTCTACAATCCATAATTCTTTATTTGCTATATATTTTTTCCACATCTGCTGGAATTCTGGTGACGCTATCACTCGGCGCCACTCCTTACATACTCGTCTGACTGCAAATAAACTTTCCGGATCGAGAAGAGATAATATAACCAAGACTAAGTTAGTCCCATACAACTCCTCGAACACTCCACAACAACCTATTCCATTGTCGTTATATAGCATTGAATCCATGGTAAAAAAAAAGAAGAAGAACAAAGTAGAAATAAAAACTAAGGGAATGAGACGAAGAAATATTAATAATTCCTAAAATCACCCTAGATAAGAATGCCCTAGGTAAGAAAGCCCTAAATTATATAGGGGTTGCACGTGATAACACGTGAATAATTAAAATTAACGTTAACTCACACATGCAAATGTAAATATCTTTACATCAAATCGCCACAAACCCTTATTGCTAATCATAGTTTAAATATGCTGGTATATGTGTCATATTAAATACATGTATTACGTATATAAAATTATCTTATTTAAAACATTAAAATATTAGCCATCCCTATTTATGTCCATATATTAAGGCTTAATGATATATAAGTTATTTCATGTTGAATATGAGATGATTTTCATGTTACTTGAACATTAAAGAATATAGGGTAGTATTATGGGTGGTATTGTCAGTGAGTGATGTGAAACAGTCAAGATTAATTACGCATAAAGCAATATTCCTAATTTAGCAATACATTAAGACATATTTCAATTACTATTTATAATAAATTAAAACTACATAATTAAACACACACACACACTTGCACATTCTTATGATTTAAGAATTACTGTTATACTCAACAAATTCAAAAACATTTCTAAAATCTTACACACAGCAAATTAAAAAACATTTCTTATTATTAAATTTAAAATTAAAAGAAATTAAATTAAATTTATAATTGCATTTTAATTCCATTTATCACTTTCATTTCTTTCTACCCTAATTCTTCTTTCATACTTAATATAATATTATAGCATATTATATTTCTAAACTACCAAAACACATATTTTCTTAAAATATGCAAATACTTTTATAAATCTATTAAAGATTACCCTAAATTCACTAAAATAGCTCAAAATCAACTAAACATTGGTTATAAAATTATGTATTTTAAAGCATCTTCACGTGGGGGAGACCTTTGGGAAACAAATGTTTTTCTTTTTTGACTTAACATAAATTGTGTAATCGTAAATTTTGTATTTATGAGAGAGTGCCATTACTAACAACGTTAAAGATATTGAATTAGTGTCTTTAAGAAACTTAAAAATACTATGAATAGAATATGAACAATATATATACATATATCAATGGCTAAGAGGAATCTTTTTATTAAATTAATAAAATAAAGTATAGATGAAAAATGCTTAGTAAGGAGTCCTTACATGTAATTATTGTGTGTGGATTAATTTCATTAGTTTTTATATATCATTAAAGTGGCAAAATAAGTTTTACCATTCGTTTATAAATGTAATATTATAATTAAATTATTTTAAGATGAATCAAATAATTACTGAAAGATTTAATTAATATAACATATCAATTTATATTAATGTAGTGTATTCAGTATAACATGATTATCTCGTTATGATAATAACACAACTTATAAGT
>PUQB01000293.1:0-111795 GCA_003024785.1 Selaginella tamariscina
CTAATTGAATGTGTTCAAACGTGGAGAGAATGAAAATTAAGAAAACCCTAAAGAAACATTAAATATTAAATATACGGGAAAGAAATAAATTGAAAAACATTGATAAATGAATCGCTCAGATAGTGAATTGATCTTACAAGGAGTTTTGCCTTTACCCTGGACAATCAGAAGAGGTGGCTTGGCGAGCCACAATTGCCTCCCACCCACGAAAAGAAACGTAAGAGATTGTAAAAAATGCTGATTTAATTTGGAATATTTATTTAACTTGGCAATTCTCTATCCGTTTGTAAATAAGGTTTTTACAAATCAAACACGTTTTCCGGTAAGTATGGACTCCAGACAGGAAAGTCAAGGTGTAATATGTGATGCGCCGCATTTTTTTCTAGGTCATTGCAATCTTAAGTAAACGGGTCACCCTCGCACACATGTGGCCTCCACCAAGATAAAATTCAGATAATATACTAATTTTGAATGATATTTTGTATTAAAAATTTAAATTTCAAATCAATTTTTACTCAACCTTGAATTTTTTTTCTCACTCTATGTAGCCTTTGACCAGTCTGGTACAAGAAGCCATGTTGTGAGGGCCTTCAATGGAGATGAACATGCAAGCGTCCAACGTTTGAAGATTGAGTTAGTTTCGGAATTGATTTTTAATGAGATTTTGTTGTAAGAATCTCCACTCACATGCTACAGTACTAACTAGAAGCACCATTGACATTTGCCAGAGTTTTGTTAGTTTTGGATACTTCTTTAACCACTCCTATTCTTCACGAAGCACACAATACTTGAAATCTTTGGTCAAAGACATATTTGAACAAGTCTTTTACAGAGTTACCTTCTCTTGATTACAAGTGTCCAATTTGAGTCCACAAGTAAACCAAATTTTTCAAGTAAAGTGTTTAGTTGTTTATCTGTTTGTTTTATCTTGTTTCAAAGTTCTCATCATAGGCAGCTGGTTCAAAGAACTTAAAGGAGTTGTATACACATGTGTATGTATATATGTGTGATCTAGAAATTCAAAAAGAAACTTAAAAACATATAAACATACATGTTATTCACTGCATGTATAATGCACTCCACAAATTCTTTACTAGATACCTCAATGCTACCATCATGGAGAACATGTTCAACTGCAATTGTCCTTAGGAACTCTAACAATGTTTATAAACTTCAAATATTAGATTGTAGTCTTATTATAATATTAAAAAGAAAAGAATCCTTCTCTTGCTTGAGCTAAGAAATTTTTGATGCAAGCGTTATTAAACTCGAAACCCAAAAATAATTTGCATAAACCAAAACAAAAATTATTAAATAAAAACACATAATAATAATTAATTAACCTTCCTATATTGTTTATATACTTTTTCAATCTCTTGTGAAACTGAAGAATATTAATTCTCTCCTTTTAAAAAATGTTTGCTCAAATTGTTAAGTTCCTTAAGAACTTTAACAAGCAAACGAATAAAGAATTGCACCTAAAATTATTTTTAATAAATTTTAATAGTTAAAACAAAGAACTCAAAAGAAAATAAACTATATCATTGTTAATGCTCGCCACTCCCACCAACTTTCCCATATCCAATTGAAATCCCTAAACAACTTTTTAATAATTTATAAAATGTTAATTGCCTCTCCAAATTCAACCTTTAATAAAGCTAAATAACTAATTTTCATTAAACCTTTCACTAGGAAGGTCATGTAAACTAATCAAGTGCTTTTTAATATTTGATTTGTATTTTCATTTAGCAGAATGGAAAAAAAAGAGACTCTCTTGACAATACTGTATCTAATTATTATTAACAAAAACTCTCTCCCATTATCATAAAAGGCATACCTTTTTACTTATAAAATTCTAGGGGTCCTTAAAAGTTTGAAACCTAGTGAATAAACAAGTCATTCTTGGAGCAATAATATACTAATTTTATAATTCCAAATATATTTTAATCCTACTTGTCCTCAGTTGATCTATATTTTTATGTTTCCTTTCTCTCTTTAAACTCCAATAACTTACATGAGTAAAAGATTTTCATGTATTTTCAAGGCTAATTCTTAAATGGAAACTGTACCTACAAAACTCTTTTTTACTTTTGCTACCACACAGTACTTGCATTTCATCACTTGTTGATCCTTTTGAGTTTCAAAAATAACCAAAGGATGAGCTTTTTAAATTTTTTTTTATCGATTCTCTTTTACCTCTCTGTTTCTTGTTTTTAAACAGTTGCTCCATTAGCTCCTCATGTTCTTCATTCATTTCGTCACTTTCCATACCCCAAAATCTTTTCAAATTGCTTACTTTATAATGTAATAAATAAAGAACTACCTAAGGTAAATTTTTATCATCTACTTTAAAAAATGAATTAGCCATAGGTGGGTCACCATGGGCCGGTAAAATGTTTTAATAAAAAAAAATATTTTAAACCAAGAATATACTATCTTTAAAATAATTAAAGAAATATTTTTAAAATATTTCTTAATATAAAACTACTAATGACATTTTATAAAAAATTATAAAATGTCAAATATAATTTCTTTGAAAAAATTATAATTTTCATATGACAATCCATACTAAATTTTCAATGTTAATCTGCTATTTAATTTACCCATCACATCAAATTTAATGCTAATTTTATTTTCTGACCTCAACCCAACTTAAGTAAACGGGTCACCCTCAAAAAGGCATATTCCTCAAGAGATCCTCGCACACATGTACTCATTTTAATGGCTCAAAACAACTAGTGATGATGAGGTTGGTAAAAATCATCACTGCCAATGGGTCGGTCGGTCACCGGACCCATCCGGCCCAAACCCAGCCCTGGACGGGTCCGGTGACCGACCCGACCCTATCTATATATCTATCTATAGACACACACACACGTGTGCATGTGTGTGTGATTCCACATAGTTTTATTAAAAGACAATCGAGACTACGTAACTATTTTTAACCGACATGCACTATGTAAGTCAACAAATATAAGTTTAATAACAGTATTATAAAAGAATTATTCCCACTCACATAACACATATGTACATACATCAATACATACATACATGGACTGTTATATTACACATCACAAATGTATTAGAAAAGGTATTTTCTATTCTTGGGTACATATAGTACATTAGGAAGACCATTTAGTTATATGTGTGTGTGTATGCATATTATTATAAAATAGTTACTAACGAGCTTGTTAAGATGCATTAAACTTTTAAAGTCATCTATTCTTTTCTTTTTCTTTAGATATATGAATATGTATTAAAATGTATATAATTATTATTTATATACATTTTATATACATATAAATGTTATTTAAACTTACTAGCTGTTGCAAGCAAGACGTAAGGAGCATCCTGTTGTGGGTACATATCGATCACCTGCTTGGCAGCATGAGCACCATCACTGAAGCTTTGCAACTAGCAAGGAGACAAGTCCAATCGAAAGCATCTGGAACAAAAGGCATATTCCTCAGGAGATCCTCGGCATCAAAATATACCCCGCTCTCGCCAGGAGGTCCACCATACAACAGTAGTGCTGCCTTGTTGGTTGCAAGCCGTAGTTCATCCGCATCGAGAGAAAAAAGATCTACCGACTTGAACTTTCCCAACGTGACTGCAAGCGTTTAATATGGATGTAAAACAGGCGTCGTCAGGTACGTTAACCATCTCCATCGTCCGAACAGGTTTAAGACATCACTTAAGCTTCTCTTATGTGTATAAGCAGCCAGTAACGCCGTCGAGGATATAACATCCGACTCCGGCATCCGATCGAAGACCGACTTAGCTTGCACCAGATGCCCGTTCTGGGCATATGCTGCCACCAGAGTTGCCCATGCGAACGTGTCCCTGTCCGGCATCTGGTAGAACATGTACTCCATCGACTCGATGTTCCCCGTCTGAGCACCGGCGCTCACCATTGCGTCACGAGAAGAGGTCGGCTTCCGGCATCCTCTGAAACATGTGTTCGGCTTCATCGGGATATCCCTCATGTGTGTACAAGGCAAGCATGGTGTTCCACGAGACAAGGTTGAGAGACGGCATGCAGTCGAAGACGTACCTAGCAAGTTCCATATCCCCCTTGCGTGCATACGCCGATAAGAGAGCGTTCCACGACACCAAGTTGTGCTGCGCCATGCCGTCAAAGTACTTTCTCGCCGCCTCTATGTTCCCGCTGTTGGCATTCACACTCAACATGATGTTCCACGATACCACATCGGACTCCGGCATGTTATCGAAGACATATCTCGTCTCGGCGAGCCGACCTTGTTGGGCATATGCAGTTAGCATGGCATTACAGGAGACCAGATTATACTCAGGCATACTCTGAAATGTATTCTTGGCATTCTCCAGGTGCCCCGTTTCGGCATACGCCGTTAACAGAGCAGTCCAGGAGATTATATCTCTCTCCGGCATCTGATGAAACACTTCTTTTACAGACTCAAGCTGCATGGTGTGTGTGTACGCTGTTAAGACACACGTATATGAGATAGCGTCTCTCTCAGGCATTGTATCGAAGACTCTCTTGGTTAGCTCGAGATGCCCATTCTGGGCATATGCAGTCAGGAGTGCATTCCAACATACCAAGTTCCACAGAGGCATCCATTCGAAGATCTCTTTGGCTCTCTGGGTATGTCCCGTATGCGCGTATGCAGCGAGCATGGCAGTGGAGGAGTACACGTTCCTGTCCGGCATAAGGTCGAATGTCTCCTTTGCCTCGGGTAAGTGTCCATTGCGGGCGTATGCAGTTAACAGCATTCCCCATGAGAAGGTGTTCTTGTGTGGTATAGTGTCGAATACTTGCTTGGCTTGCTCTGGGCTTCCCCACTTCCCATACATCTCGATGAGCTTGTTGGAGATGTACGAGTCCTGGGCAGCTGCACATTTGATGCATGTGTGTATCTGTTGTGCCATCTTAAGGCTGCTGCATGACCTTATAAGCTCCACGTACTTTGCCTGATCTACGCATGCCATCTCTACGTGTGTGCGTGTAGGCATATCTTTCTACATTCCTTATACTGGATACATGTATGTGTATCTTTCGTCTTAATATAAATACATATAAGCACTTCGTCTCTATTTGGTACATTATCATCTTCGGCATTCTTAAGGATATAGGAAAGGACTTTTGCATCTATATATATATATTATTAATATGGCATTGGAGACAAATGAACATTTCTAATAAACCATTCGTATATGTATTTTAATATCCTTTTTATATATTATTACCTATACCTAGAACAAAGGTCAGTCTTAGAGATGTGTTCACGTCTATACATTATTTATATACAAAGATTTATATAAGTTTATTAATTTGTATTCTACCTATTGTAATTTAACTTTTATATAATCACCATTTATGTGCTTATATACTTTTATATATGTGTTCATGTCTATATACAAAGACTCATATAAATTTATTAATTTTTATTTTTATTTTGATGTGTAAGATAAAAAAGCATTTTATTTTATTAGTCTTTTTGTTATTGAGTTTGACAATTATTTATAATGAATATAGGTACATATATAATATATATACATAAAGTTAATAATATTTTTTTATATTAGAAAAAATATGTACTCTTTACTTTTATTTATCTAAAGAACATCTCTTAAAAGAAAGTGTAGATAAAGACTTTAAATTTTAAATATAATTAAATAATAAAGTAAAAATGTACTAAAAATTATAACACTATTAAGTTTAATTATTGAATAAATAATACTATTATAAAATAAACATGTTCTATATAAAAATCAAATCTTATATACAAAATTCTTTTCTTCCATTTGTCATATGTTAATGTATTTAAAATAATATATATACACACACATAAATACATATATTTAATCATATTTTATTAAAGTTCCAAATAACATATAATATTAAATAACTAAAACTTTCTTTTTCTTTTTCTTTTTTATTGTTGATGGATTTTAATTCCTTTAATATGATTGATTTAAAAATAAAAATGGCCAAACAAAATTACATAAATAAATTTTATAATTTAATATATTTTTATATTATTATAATTACTTAATTAAATTTTAATTAATAATAAATAATGAAAAAGCTATAGTGCTGGTTAAGAATGAAGAAAATAATGAGGCATATGATAAAGCTAGTAATAATACATTCTTTAATACATTTTCCATACTATTACTTAATTACACTTGAATTTTAAAATCTTCAAACACAATTTTTTAATAACACTATGTTTAACATGTATAATTAAAATATGTTCTTCAAAAGTGAAGAAGTATATAATTTTTATAATATAAAAGAATTATTATTAAATTATGCATATATATTATATCCATATCTATATTCACTGTAAAAAGTGATCAAATTTAAAAAGGATTAGTAAAATTTAATATTTTTTTGTTTTACACATCAAAATAAAAATGTAAATTAATAAATTTATAAGAGTCCTTGTACATAGCGTATATATGTGCACACATATATATAAATATAAAATATAAATGATAATTATATAAATGAGTTAAATTATAAGGAGTAGAATACAAAATTATTAAACTAAGACATACATTTATAAATACAAGTATAACCTATACAAACATAAATAGTAATGATACATCCTCCTTTAAATTGGTTTATCCTAAAGATATACAAACATAAATGGTGGTGATACAATGGGTAAAATTTCTTATTAAAAGGTATTTGCATTATAAATTAATCATAAATTTTTGATTTTTTTAAAAATATATTAATTTAATTTAGGACAAATTTCATATATATATCTCTAAAATTTATTATAACAAAACATAATTTAATCATATTTTTTAAATTTTTAAAAAAAATTATATTTTAGTTTAATTTTAAAGTGTATGGGATATATATGTAAATTTAAATTTTTTAGTTTATGCATATATAATATAATTTTAAAATGTAATCAATTAAACATATATATTGCAATACAATATAATTATTTCAAAAAATATATCATTTGTTAATATTTATTATTATGACATTTTTAATATTTAACAATTATACTTCAATTATTTCAATTTAAATATGTTATAAATTAAATACATATTTTTATCAGATATTAAAGTTTTTCAAGAGTATAAATATAAATTTAAATTCTAAAATATATATAAATATGATAAATTTCAAAGGTATGTATGAAATTTTCTCATAAAATCTATACTTATTCTAAATTATTCAAATGATCATTAAAATTAATATTAGTTCTAAATACTTTTACAAAAAAAGAACCTTTTACCGACTTTTCATTACTTTAAATGGTTATGCATATCAAAATATTAAAAATTAACAAAAATACAAATAATACATGTTAAACTAGCTCATATTGTAAGATACTATATATTAGGTAACGTACTGTATATACGCATGTGTATATACACACATGCGTAGTGACACATGGGTGGTGATCTGGCCCCCATGTGTCAGCGCCACGTGTCGCATGTGTGCCACGTGGCAGGAGGCCCTGTATATAAGCAGGGTTTTTGTAAACTAATATATCAGACATTTCATTTAATATATCTGCTCTTTCATTGGTGGAGAAGTTGGGTATTCCTTTCTTCCGCATTTTCTTTTTCTTGTTTCCATGACAATGAACATGGAGACGGCTTTTAGCATTATTGCTACTGCTATTGATGCACAAACTAAGTTGTTGGAGCGCTTTGTTGAGGGTCCGTCCTCCTCTTCCCCGTCTGAGCCTCATGCCGGGGGATCTGCTTCTAGTACTCCTTCATCTTCTTCACAGGCCACAAATCCGAGGGTTCGACCCCGATCTTTTTGTGGTGATCCGGGAGATGATGTATACCACTGGTTTGATCATTTCCAAGTCATTGTTCGTTACCATGGTTGGGATGAGGCCCGTGCTCTCAGAGAATTCCCTACATGTTTGGAAGGCCTGCGCTCAAGTGGTATAATGGATTGGCTGCGGAGATTCAAGCCAATAGTAATCGGTTAACGGAATGCCTCAAACGTACGTTTGGCAAAGTTGAGGATTCAGATGATGCTTTCCAACAACTGCATGCGATACGACAACATCCTGGTGAGTCTGTTATGCGGTTCAGTATTAGGTTCGGGGATTTAGTTCGGCGTGCATATCCTAACATGCCTGAGCCTATTAAGCTCGGTATGTTATGGCCAACTATGCGACCCGAACTTGTTCGATTCGTTCGGGCTCTTCGTCCTACCACATTGGAGGAAGCTTTTGCACTAGCTCAACGTTTTGAGTTGGTGCCTGGTGAGGGCCGTGTTCCCCTTGGGTTACCTGCTCCTCTTGTTCAGCGTGCTGATCCAATGGAGGTTGATGCTGCTGCATATGTGCCCGCACGACAAGCCTTTCGTGGTCGACCTCGGGGCCCACCCCGTGGACCACCTCCACGAAATCGTCCTGCACCTGCTCCAGTTCCTGCCCGTGGTGGTCAAAATCCACGGATTCGTGACAGGAGGAATCGGAACAATGCAGGTCGACCCAATCAAGTTCATTGTTGGGCCTGTTGGGCCTGGACATACTTGGCGGGCATGCGATGTGTATCCTGATTGGCGTCCACCACATCCAGGCTGGCGACCATATGTTCCGGATGGTGTGCCTGTGGCGGCCATTATGTCTGATGATGAGCTTCCAGATGATGAAGCCTCTCTTGCAGGTGGATCTGTTGCGGAAAACCAGTAATCGTACGGGCGACGGAGGGATCCCGTGCGATGGAGACTTCACCTCCATGCTTTTTTCCGCTATGCATATCAAGGGTTGCAAGTTCCACCAGATCATCCAGTTTTCACATTTTCTGCACGAGTGAATGATCTTTCAGTCACAGTGCTTGTGGATACAGGATCCAGTATGTCTTCCATAACTTTCTCTAGCGCATCGGTGCTCATTACCCTTAAGACGTGCAGATAAGGTCTTGCACATTTTATATGGTAATGGGCAGTCTCGTGCAGTATCACAGTACACCACTTCGACTACGCTGGTTATGGGTGCCAACTGTAAGTTTCCCTCTGGGTCTCTTAGGGTTGTCCCTTCCCAGGTCTTTGACATCATTCTGGGATGTGATTGGTTAAAGCAGTCGAAAGGTACATGTGATTTTTCACTCTCTCCTCCTGTATTACGCTTGGAGTCTGTGTCTTTGCAGTCTGTTCCTTTACGTCCAGAGAAGCTTGTTGCTGTTTGTATCACGCATACAGCTCCTTTGATTCCGGTCTTGGGGTGGTGTTCATCTCAACAGGTTCAAATGCCGGATCCGTCACCTGAGTGTCGAGCACACTGCATCGAACAACTTAAGAAACAGTATGCAAGTTTGTTCAAATTTGATCTGTCCCAAGGTGCACGTGTGAAGACTCGACACTGTATACCCACCGGCAATGCAAAGCCTTTCAAAGTCCCGGTTCGACGCAGGTCACCAAAGGAGTTATCAGCCATGCGAACAGCTGTTACTGATATGATTGGTAAACGAGTGTGTCGTCCGTCACGGAGTCCATGGGCATGTGAACCTCATTTGGTTCCCAAGCCTGATGGATCTCTCCGATTTTGTGTGGATTACCGACCTCTTAACGATGTTACCATCAAAGATGTCTATCCACTTCCGAACTCTGCCGATCTATTAGATCGTTTGGGTCAGAGTCGATGGTTTACTAAGTTGGATTTGGCATCAGGATATTGGCAGGTTCCTATGGCTGAGGAGGATATTCCAAAAACGGCCTTCCGGACACCATTTGGTCTTTACGAGTTTTTGGTCATGCCTTTTGGATTGACTTCAGCTCCTGCCACCTTTCAACGCATGATGGATGAGCTTCTTTCCGATATGCCTGATATCACTGCCGATTTTATCGACGATGTGCTCATTCATGGGTCTGGTTCTTGGGAGGATCACATTCGTGATGTACGGCGCGTTCTTGATCGATTTCGAGAAGTTGGCCTGAAGTTGAAACTTGAAAAGTGTGTGTTTGGTTCGACCGACACCACTTACTTGGGTTACCGTATATCTCGAGAGGGTTTACAGGTGGATCCAATGAAGTTGCGAGCTGTTCGAGAGTTCCCTCGTCCCGTACAGTACAGGAAGTCCAGCGTTTCTTGGGCACGGTGCAGTACTTGGGTCGATTCATCGATCATCTCACTGATCGAACTGCCCCTCTTCGGGAGTTAGTTCGTCCACAGGTATCTTTCAGGTGGACTCGCAGGTGTCAGCAGGCATTTGACCAGTTAAAAGAGTTCCTGACAACTCCACCATTGCTTCAATACCCAGATTTTACTCGTCCGTTCATTTTACGAGTAGATGCCTCAGATGTTGGTATTGGTGGTGTATTGATGCAAACTGATGCTGTGGATTCTTCAATTCGACACCCGGTGGCTTACATTAGTCGAGTACTCACGCCGGCTGAGCGGAATTATTCCACTACTGAAAAAGAATGCCTTGCTGCTGTTTGGGGTTTTGAACGACTTCATGCCTACTTACATGGGAGTGAAACACTTTTGGAGTGTGATCATGCTGCTGTCACTTCCTTATTAAAACGGAAGAATTTAGTGGGTCGCGTAGCCAGATGGGCATTACGTCTCCAGGTATATAACTTTAAGGTGGTGCACAGGCCTGGGCGAACAATGGTGGATGCGGATGCACTTTCTCGAGCACCCCTCTCCGATTCCACTTTGCCTGCTCATGCAGTAGCTGCAGCATTCGGTTTGATACAAGCCCCTCAGGTATTCGATGCCGACTTACCATCCTTGGAACAGTGGCAGGATGCTCAAAAACATGAACCATGGACGAGGCAATTACGCGATGCGTTTGCAATCCGTCTTCCGAACCTCGGTTTCGACAATATCATGCTCAGTTTCGACTTCAGGATGGTTTATTGTATTTTATTGGGACAAATCCAGAGGACAGATGGCGTTTGGCTGTACCCTCTACATATGTTCCACACCTTCTTCGAGCATATCATGATTCACCTATTGTTGGAGGTCATCTTGGTCACCAACGAGTGTTGGAGAAGCTGCGCCGATCATTTTATTGGCCAGCATGCGTGGTGATGTGATCAGGTATATTCAAAGTGTCCCACTTGTCAAACTCGGAATTCCTCTACGACTCGGGCCATGGGGTGTTGGAATCCATCAATGTCTCTCGCCCTTTTGAGTTAATTGCAGTGGATTTAATGGGACCTTTTCCACGTTCTTCTCAAGGTAACCAGTACATCATTGTTGTATCTGATTATTTAACTCGATGGGTGGAGGTTGGTGCTCTTCCGGATGCAACTGCCATGTCAACAGCTTTGTTTCTGTTCGATAATGTGGTTTTGCAGCATTCTTGTCCAGAGCGGATGTTATCAGACAATGGCCCCGCTTTCATTGCAGAGGTATTCCGAGTGTTGTGTGAGAGGTTAGGGGTAAAACATTCAATTTGCCTCTCCGTATCATCCACAAACTGACGGTTTGGTGGAGCGATTGAATCGGACCTTCAAGGGTATGATCTCGAAGTATGTGAACTTCAATCACACGGACTGGGATTGGTATTTGCGATGTTTGAGATTTGCTTATGTAACAGGCATTCAGAGTTCGATTGGTATCTCTCCATTCAAGGCATTGTATGGATATGATCCTAAGTTGCCTAGTGATTGGGGTTATCATCGAATCTGCCACGTGCCGAGGATGCAAAGATGTGGGCTCGACATTTGGATGCTTTTTGCCTCTTCTGCGTGCAGAGTCTGCTGAACATCTTGGTCGAGCTCAAATGCGGCAGCAATCTTCTTACAATGCACGACATCAAATTCCACCAGATTTTGCTGACGGTGACTTAGTCCTGGTACGTTTTCCTAAGCTGACTGCACCTGGGCTTGCAACTGGTTTATTACATAAGTGGCTTGGTCCCTACCGAGTACTTCCGAAAGGTTGGTCCTCAGGTATATCAAGTACAGTTGGTGGGATCTCATGAGGTTGAGATAGTTCACATGGTTCAAATGAAACGGTTTGTCGTTCGAGACTCGTTGAGTACATTTGGTCATACCTTAGATGGCCCAGCTCACACGGATCCAGGACCATCAGATCCATCACCATCTACACAGCCGCAGAGGGGAGGATAGTGTAAGATACTGTATATTAGGTAACGTACCGTATATACGCATGTGTATATACACACATGCGTAGTGACACATGGGTGGTGATCTGGCCCCATGTGTCAGCGCCACGTGTCGCATGTGTGAACATGGCAGGAGGCCTCCTGTATATAAGCAGGGTTTTTGTAAACTAATATATCGACATTTCATTTAATATATCTGCTCTTTCAATAATATATATATTTATATTCTGGACAATTAATATTTAAAAATATACCTATTCTTATTTTATGTCATTTAAATCAATTTATTTTATATGTGTTGGGTCACGTCATAAAATTTTTTAATATACATCAATCTTAAGAATGATATTTAATTCATATATTACACTATTTCAATTTACTAACTTATTAGATGTTGTGTACATTAACAGGAGAAAAATTAATTTCATCAAAAACCTTGAAACTTTAATTTAAAATTTATACACTTTAAAATAAAATAAAATAATACTTTAATAATTAAGAAAATTATGATTAATTTATATTTTATTATTTAGTTTCAAACAAATCAATTAAATATACACACACACACACATGCGCACACACGTGTATTGCAATTACAATAAACTATTTAAAGAAAATGTCATTTCTTAACATTTGTTAATATACACATTAACATTTAACAATTAAAACTTCATTTTATTTTCATTCTAAATATATTACAAATTAAATATATATTTGTATTAGGTATCATTATTTAAAAATTAAAAATACAAGAAGTAAAGTTTTCAAGCGTATAAATGTAAATTTCAAATTTTTAAAAAATATTATGTAAATATGATAAATTTCGGTATATTTTTTTTTTTTCCATATTTTTTGATGTATTTTACACATATTCATACATATTTGTAAAACTATTAAAATGGTTATTAGGATGAATGTTAGTTCTAAATACTTCAATAAAGGCCAATAAGACGTTTCTTTCTTTTAAGTGGTTATGCACATTAAAATATCAAACTTAATAAAAATACAAAGAACATAAGTTGTTAAACTAGCTCCTTATATATATATATATATATATATATATATATATATATATATAGACACACACACACACACACACAACTTCTGGACAACTAATATTAAAGATATACCTGTTCTTATTTTATGTCATTTAAATTAATATATTTATATATGCACTGAGTCACTCTCATCATCACACACATGCCGTAAAACTTTAATAAACATTTATCTTAAGAATGATATATATACATTGTTTTAATTTAATAACTTATTGCATGTGTGCCACCTGCAACAAGAGAAAAATGATTTCAACATAAACCATGAAACTTTAATTTAAAATTTTATACACTTTAAAATTAAGTTAAAATATATTTTAAAAATAATTATTATATACATAATTGTGTAATTTCAATCCGATACTAAGTATATTCTTATTAAATGTTTTTAAATATATGTTTAAATCTTTTTATTTAATTAGATAGATATCTAATATAAAATATGATTACCTTTTCAAGTAGATTAACTTACTGACCGGAAGGTAGAAGAATGCAGGACGTTAAATAGACGTTGGTCCATAATTGGGAAAGTAAAGAACATTTGAAGAATAAACTTAAACAAAAAATGGAGGCCAGTGTCTCTTCCATGGACGGCAGCATAAGCAGCTCTTCTCCTCCCAATGCACGCTACAGGTTTTCTACACGCACGCATATACATGTGTGCGTGTGTACTGAGGTGTATTTTCCCCAGAGCAATTGAGGAACTGAAGCAGATAATAATAGGCACTAATTGGAGCTGGAATCTACACGGGCTGCTGCAAAGGCACAAGCACAGGTGTGCGTGCGTGCGTGCGAGGTGTGTGTGTGTTGGATGTGTGTGTATCCTCATTAACCTTCACAGGTTCACAAGGCAAAGGTTAAGCAGCTGGGAAGACCTTGTTAAGACTACACGAAAGAGCGTGATCGAGCATTACGCCAGTGCTTAGAACTCCAGCAAATGAACAACAACATTGTTTGCCTCAACAAGCCTGAAGGTATGTGTATATGTATAATGCCAAATGCTTAATAAAACAAACAAATAAATAATATGCATAGTGCATAGTTGTGTATGTGTATGTTTAAACACGCACACATACACACATCACTTCAAAGTTTAATCTCTGAAGTGTAGTTCATATTAATTCAAATAGTATTATTAATTTAAACAGGTTCTTTGTGGTATTACGATTATCATTGATGTGTTCTTCTGTACACAGTATATAAATAGATCTATCTAGGTATCATTTATGTTATGTACCTTATGTTGTTTGGATTATATCTATCTATATACATACATACATATATATAGAGTAGACGCACACACAAAACACAATAATTGTGTACAAGTTTAAACATTTACAGCAATGCAGTCATGTGCAAAATGCAACAAGAACATTACTACATGTGGTTGTTCTACAATATCCGCAGCTTCATATATAGCAGAGAGCCCAAGATTCAACGATCAATCTGAATGGTTCAATTTGATCTCGACTGTGGAGAGGACATCTTAACAATGCCAGATGACTTTTTCGACGACTATACACAGGTTGATGTTCCTCCCATGAATCTGCAGGTATACTGCCAGTATACACATGTGTTTACACACACACACACCACACGCACTCTTATATGTAATTACAGGTTCTTTTGTTGAATATCCATACGCTTGCCTGCAGAATGGCTCGGCATTTGGCCTCGATATTAATGCCATTGAACAACACGGAGAGAACAAACACGAAGGGTTATTAGTGTGAACGATGCAGAGATGGGATTAATGATGTGCAATCTCCCAGAGAGAGGAAAGCTTCTGCAAGCAGTGTTACAAGCTGGCCCATTACTGCACACGCTCTTGTTAGCAGGACAGCTCCCACAGTGGCATACTCCGCCTCGCCCCGGGAATGGTTTCCGTTCAGAATATTCCGCCTCCGTTGCCCTGTGTTCCTGTGGTTTCCGGCTCGTTAAGCTCCCTTGAGCAGCAACAGCAGCTTTCTTGTTTAAGCGATGGCGGGACGAAAGATGAGCCGTTGGATTACATGTATAATCAACGGCTTGCAGTTCAGCACGACTCTGCTAGTTAAGCGTGATGTTAATTCTTGAAATTTTAAGATTACATTAAAACTGGCTTGTTGACAGTCATATTAATATATTGTAAATATGTAAACTAAAAAATATTAAATACTTTTATAATTTTTAGAACACGTTTTATTTTTAAATTTAATATTGCTTCAAAATGTATATTTTATTTTTAGACTTGCATGAATACACATACTAGTAATATTAATAAAATTAATAACAAATTTACTAAATGTAAGCTTTTAAATTATAATATTTTTAATACTGTTATATAAAGTTCAAAAGTTTTGCCTTTCTTTTATTACATATTTATATTTTATGGAGAGATGTATCACACGTGTCAATTTGTACACACGCACACGCACACGCACACGCACATAGAAAGACAAAAGTTATGAATCATGGTATGCAGGCCAGTTTTCAAACACAGGTATCACAATTTCGTATAAGTACGTCTATTTTAAATTATATATTAATAATATATAAAAAGATAATATATAAATATTAACTTTTTAATTAGACTATATGTATATGTTCCTGTACACTTTTAATTATATTTTTATTTTAATGTTATATTATAGTATCAATATATATTAAAAAAACACATTATTAATTCCAAAATTATTAAACGTGTAATGTGTGTTTATGCATGTATAAAATATTAATAATATAATATAGAATTTAAAAAACTATATTATATTTGAGATTAAATATGAAATACCATCCACATGATTAAAATATAATAATATATTTATGCATGTCATTGTTGCTTGTTTGAAATTGATTGGCATTTAAGTTATTATATATCTATTCATACATGTACATACACCTATATACACATGTTATATGGGATGTGTATATGCATACATCATTGTTGCTTGGCTGGGAAGGCACACATGCCTTTATTTATAATAATTATACATGTATACGATTGTATGTACATACATGTATGTACGCTTGATCGTATACAACAACGACAGTTTAATTAACAAACATTGAAACAAAAACCCTCATAGATATCCTTCAAATGGGAAGGATATATGCAAGAGTGTGTATATTTCTTATTTTATTTCTTGTTGTGATTAATTATGGGTGTATAATTTCACAATTTCATCCCAATCACAGACGTATAATACATCGTCCTCCCCTCTTCCTCATATGCTCAATATTCACATTGTTTCCTCATACACACGATGATGTGGGTTGGCTCAAGACCGTTGATCAATACTACATCGGCTCTAACAATTCCATACAGGTAACACCCACACACACACACGTGTACGTGTATACTAGAATATTATATATTAGAAACATGCATACATATAGGATATACGTGTGCGTGTGTACCCATCTATGTACCTTCCATGCTTATACATATATATATAATGTATAACAATACACATTTCATATATAAGCATGTAGATATTCATTAATTCACACGCACACACACAAGCATATATTTGTTTATATAAATATTATACGTATGGGCATATACATCTTACACACTACACACAGCCTATACATAGAGCATATTGTGTGTGTGTGTGTGTGTGTGTGTGTGTACCAGATGTATAAGAATTTAATTGTGTCATAGTAATGCATGCGTGTGTATACATGTACATCCATATATAAGCTACAGATACGTAATTGTGATATTCTTGGTTAAGTGTGTGTATGTGTGTGTTATGGGCATGTCATACACACCATATATAAAGGAATTTTTCGGTCTCTGCATATAGTGTAATAAATTGAACAAATAAATGCTTACACACGCGCGCACACACACACACACTCGAAAAACACATTATTTGAGTTAACATTTGAATGTTACAGATAGCAGCTGTACAATACATTATTGATTCAATGATAAAATCGCTGGAGGAGAATCCAGACCGCAAGTTCATATACGTTGAGCAGGTTATATATATATAGTCTCTGTGTGTGTGTGTGTGTGTTTCCTAATTATATATTGTTCAGGCTTTTTTCCAGCGGTGGTGGAGGGAACAAACACAATCAAAGCAGAAAGTTGTAAAGAAACTTGTTGATTCTGGCCAACTCGAATTCATGTAAGTCACAAACACACGCACAGACGTGTACGCTCATATATGTGTAAGAGATAACAACGCACGCACACACACACAAACAAGTATATGGATGTGTGTAACGTTAATGTATTTCAGCAATGGAGGGTGGTGTATGCATGATGAAGCAGGTACCAGCTACATCGATATGATAGATCAAACTACACTTGGACATCGTTTTATAAAGTCACAATTTGACAAAGTTCCACGGATTGGATGGCAAATAGATCCCTTTGGACACTCTTCTGTTCAGGCTTACCTTCTTGGAGCTGAAGTCTCTCCCTCCCTCCCTCCCTCCCTCCCTCTCTCCCTCTCTCTCTCTCTCTCTCTCTCTCTCTAACAATGTTTAAACAGGTGGGTTTTGATGCTTTGTTCTTTGCAAGAGCAGACTATCAAGATATTAACAAAAGACGTGCTACTCGCAGTATGGAGTTTATTTGGAGAGGTTCTAAATCCTTGGTGCATCTTCTCAAGTAATATACATATAAATTATTATCATTATTAGCTTTAACTGTAATATTGTTATTATATATGTGTTATATAGCAAGCGTGTCAATTATATAAACATCACAATTTGTATATCATTGTTTTATGACAATATTCTACTAAAACATTGCTATCTTAAGCTAATAACATTAACTACAGTATAATATCATATCATTTACATTAATACGTTTTTTTTTTAATTAAATAATCTTAATACGTTTCAGTAATGTTAGCATAATCCGTTTTGTTATAACATTCTGAAATATCACGTGTTTAGATTTCACAGGTATTCTTGCGAACCATTATTCACCTCCTGAAGGGATGAACTTCGACATCAAATCCAACGATCCTTTAATTCAAGTGACTATCTGTATTATTATTAGTGTATTATGTGTATATATATATATGTGTGTGTGTGTTGTGTGTGTGTACTTCTCTCTCTCTCTCTCTCTCTCTCTCTCTCTCTCTCTCTCTCACACACACACACACACACACACACACACACACGGAACACATACCTGATCAATGCATTGCAGGATAACCCTCTTCTATATGATTATAATCTCAAGAACGTATTGATTTATATGTCAAACGTGCTCAAGATCAGGTTTTTGTGTTACTGAGTAGTTTTATTAATGATTTAAGTTTTTCCATGTTCTTTTGTTTTCTCCAGAGTGAAATTTCGGACCAATCATATAATGTGGACCATGGGACAGGATTTATAATTATGAGAATGCAAAACGTGGTTTAAACAATTAGACAAGTTGGTGCACTACATGAACAAGTGTTGTGTGTGTGGTGTGTGTGTTGTGTGTGTGCGTCTGATACATAATATGTATATATGTACATATACATATTCCAGGATGAAACCAATGTGTTTTACTCCACTCCATCATATATGTGGATTGCAAAAACTCTGTAAATGTCAGTTGCCTCTTAACAGAAGATTTCTTCCGTAATGTGGTGTGCGTGCGCGCGCGCGTGCGTGTGTGTTGGTTGACGCATAAGATCAGATACGCCAAACTGTTCGCACTGCTATTGGACTGGTTATTTTTTCGAGCCGGCTCTTTTGAAAGGCTATGTTCGGAGATTAATCAGCTTATCTCATGGTATCTCTCTCTCTCTCTCTCTCTCTCCTCTCTCTCTTCTTCTCTCTCTTCTTCTCTTCTCTCTCTCTCTCTCTCTCTATATATATATATATATATATATATATATAGTGATTTAATTTATTCAATCAGGCTGCAAGACAGCTAGAGTTCTATGTTGGAAAAAATACCATACAAAATACAGATTCTTTAGAAAGTGCCGTGGCGATCCTTCAGCATCATGACGGGGTTACTGGAACTGAACAGCAACATGTTGCCAATGATTATGCTAACGCCTTGCATATGGTGCCTTGAGGTGTGTGTGTGTGTGTGTACGTCTATGTGACTCATACATAAGTACATATATATGCAATGTTTGTATGTGCATGTGTGCAATGAATATATATACCATCAAAGAGGCGAGTGTAATCATAGTTATCACTAACTCAAGTGCGATCATGGTTAGCTCTAATTAAAACCATATAAAAAATAATAATATTTGATTAATTAACTATATTTTACTTATAAAGATATATAAGTTTAAATAATTATTACTCTTAATAAATAGTAACGTTTTATGTTTATTTAAATGTTGTTTTGCAGGCAGGAAAAGCGATGAATGCCGCTATATCTCTTTTGACATCTGTCTGCAAATAAGCCAAAGCAAAATTGTTTAACAGTTTAATCACCTCTAAGTTTATACCAAATCGTTTTAAAATTATAAACAACATAAGCGTATGATGAACACATTTGATCAGGTATTATTAATTACATATATTATTAAATCGTTCTAAAGAAATAATTAATTAAAACTTTTGTACTTTAAAAAACAGTGTCCTCTGTTAAACATCAGTCATTGTCCACCATCCCAATCTAAGTTCTCACTTTGGTAAGTTGTATCTGTAAGTGTAACGTTTAGACTCTCTCTCTCTCTCTCACACACACACACACATACACACACACACATTTTGTGTCTTAGGTGGTTCTCGCTTACAACTCGTTAGCTTTGGAGTCGCGAAAGAAATCATTCGTATACCTGTAAGTTACTAATAAAATTCTTAAAGATAGCCAATGCATCGTAAATAATCAAGTTATAAATAACTGAAGTTATGTTCTTAGGAGTGTTTTCATTAACAACGTTTTATATCTTAAGTCGTATATACTTTGACTCAAGCATGCATGTGGTGTGTGGTGTGTGTGTGTGTGTGACACACAAACGCACACACACACATGCATATATGTATATATACACATGTATATACAGAAGCATAATATCTTACTAATACTCGTTGTCTATATATTAGGTTCTAGTGACATGTTACAAGTGAAGGATTCCTCTGGAATGACATTAAGTCTCAGACAATTCCTTTAGACGATGTTTCAAGAAAATTAAGACATACTTATGTGAAGGCATATACAGGAGAATATCCCAAGGATATTCCTACATACACACTTGTGTTTGGAGCTTCTATTCCACCGCTGGGATTTAATACTTACTACATCACCAACACAAACAAGTCAAATGGTAAAATCTTTACTCATTGATATTATTATACTTTAGCTTATTCAAGAACTGATTCACATATAGTTATTATTTATAAACTTACATATACTTATTAAGAATTATTTATGGTGGTGAATTGCTAACAAAGAAGAAAATATGGAGCTTTCTTCACAACATGTCACGTTAAGGCTCTCAACTACAGGACAGCTTCAACATTTCACAAATAGGAAAACTGGGGTATGCACAATAAATTATTACATATATCCTGTTATTTAATACCTTCGTGTATATAATGTATATACACTATAACAATATATGCAGGTATCTTCAACATTAAGCAGTCTTATTGCTGGTATAATTCGAGTGATGGTGTCACAGAAGAGGCTACTGGCCAGGTCTTAAATATTTGTATTTATTACTTAAGCCAATTAAGCTGGATTATGTGTATGTGTGTGCGTGTGCGTGTGATTGATGAATCTTTATTTTATCTCAGTCTTCTGGAGCATATGTATTTCGTCCAAACTCGTCGACCTGCTATCCTGTTAACAGCGAAGGACTGGTACATTGTGTGTGATATATACAGGCATGCATGTGCATTTATATGCATCTGTTCTGACCTGTATGTTTAATACATCTACACACACACACACACACACACACACACAGGATATTAGATAGATAATCATATGCATATATATCTTTATATGTACTTGCATAACATGTGTATCTTCTTATAACTTTGTGAATTTTGTCAGCTGAAAGTGAATATTGTGCGAGGGCCTTTGGTTCAAGAAGTATATCAGGATTCTCTCCATGGATTTCCAGGCATATATTTAGTATATTTCACAATTATTCCAGAATCTAATTTCTACTATGTCGCTTCAGTGATAAGACTATACAAAGACAAGCAACACATCGAACTAGAGTATTCTGTGAGCTACAATTACGAATATATTATCTGTGTACATATGTAAACATATTCATACGCGCACGCGCACGCACGCACACATATATATATGAAGTTTGCATCTAGGTTGGACCAGTCCCGGTAAACTCTAGTGAGGCAGGAAAGGAGGTGGTGACAAGAATAAGCACAGATTTAGCAAGTGATAAGACATTCTATACAGACTCGAATGGACGAGACTTTCTTCAAAGAGTATGTTCAATAAGTGTCTGTGTGTGCATGCGTGCGTGTGGAAAATGTATTAAGTTGATTGTCTTTGTTATTCAGATTAGAGATTATAGAAGTGATTGGGAGCTTAATGTCACTGAGCCTATTGCTGGAAACTACTATCCTGTGAGTTAGATATCACTCACTCACACCACACACACACACAAGATGTACATATCACTGTTTCTCATCTCAGTTGAACCTTGGAATATACTTGCAAGACAATGATTCGGATATATCCGTGTTAGTCGATAGAGCAATAGGTGGCTCCAGTTTAGAAGACGGCAAAGTTGAACTCATGGTACAAAGGTAAAGATAATAATTACATATTATGTAAGGGGGTGTAGAGTTCAGGGTACGTGTGTGTACGTGTGTGCGTGTGTGTGTGTTTATTTTTTGCTCTCTTGCAGACGTATGTTGCATGATGATCACAAGGGTGTGCAGGAGGTTTGTGAGAGGATATGCATAGGTGATGGAAATGATTGTGAAGCCTGACGGTATATTAATAATAACATAATATACTTTAATTTATTTGTGTAAAAGCCTTATGATATGGAACATTTCATAAGTAGATTTAAATATATTAGTATAGATAAATAAAATTTAAATAAACAACATTTATCTTACTATAATTAAACTTAATAATGATAAAATTATAGTTAATGATATTAATTACAGGTTAGAGGCCGGTTTCTGGTTAACATTGACAAGAAGCAGAACTCAGCGAGGTGGCGACGTAGCCAGGGCCAAACTATATTCCCCACTCGAGCTTCTGTTTTCCACGCTCTCAGAAAACGCCTCTAAGCCATCGGTAAACACGTTTTCTGCGACTAAGTCTGGTTACGAGTTGCCTCCAAACATTGCACTTATTACTCTCCAGGTAAAAATAATTTATTTAATTTGTTCTTTCCTTAACTTAATGTACTTATTACATTATTACACAACACACACACACACACACACATATATATATAGAGAGAGAGAGAGAGAGAGAGGAGACCGATAGTGTTTACTTTGATAGGAATTGGAGAACAAGGATGTGTTGCTCAGGCTTGCACATTTGTACGAGGTGTGTCCTTTTATGTGCATGTGCATGTGTGTGTGTGTGTGTGTGTGAGAGAGAGAGAGAGAGAGAGAATAACTTACGGTTTTCACACTTTCAGATTGATGAAGATGACGAGTTATCCAGGATTGTTACAGTCGATATACAAAAGTTATTTGCCTTCAAAGAGGTTTGAAACACACACACACACACACACGCACACACGCACGCACTACACACGGTGTATATATACTAACATTCATTAAACTGCAGATAAAGAAGATTGTTGAACTTAATTTGTCAGCTAATCAAGAGAGAGCCACCATGAAAGTTCTAAAATGGAAGGTTGAATCCAATGGAAACTTAAAACAGCATATTCGTGGCAAGCTAATGGATCCTCAAGACCTTGTTATAGAGATTGCTCCTATGGAGATTCGAACCTTACAAATCACTTTTGCTTGATTATAATATTTAATTATTATAACTTCATAAATAAATTAAAATAAAGGCATGAACCCTAAACACCCTGTTTAGGGTTCTTTAATTAGGGTTCTTGATGTCTTTGAATCACTTATTCGGGTCGCAGCAATTCGTGAGCGATCCATCCGAAAAGGAAGCAGCAGGTGGAAGAAAGGAACAGGTATGGTGCGAGCAGGCTGTATGGACACTCCTCAATGTATATGGAGAAATGGAGGCACCTAGATTGGGGCAATCTCAAAGGTATGCATCTGTACATATATGTATAATACGTATCCACACATGAAATGTGAAGGTAAGCACTGGGATGAAGTTGCATCTAGTTTGAACTCGTTTCCAAATGGGCAATGGCTGCCCAAATCGGCAATGCAGTGCAAGAACAAGATCGAGGACATGAAGAGAAGTATAAAGAGAAGATTCAAAAGGGTAAGCTGCTCTGTCTTCCAAGTGGCCATATTTACCAGAATGGAGACCATGTTCAAGAATGCCACTAAAGGTGTGGGAAGGAGTTTATAGATAAATGGGTGTATATTGATGTTGGGTGTGTTTTTAACAGAGCAGGCTAATATACAGTGTGGAGCAACTTCTGATGAAGAATACGGTGATGAGAGTGTGAGAAGAGGCGACATTCCATACATGAAGTCGAAGAGGAAGGCTGGTGTGGATGTACCTGGCCAGAACTGCAGCAATAAGCAGAGAAATGTTCAACAAGCGAGGTATGTATGCCTCTCACTGTGTATATGCACTTATCTGTGCTATATATACACATTCTGGTATATAGATAGATAGATAGATAGAGAGAGAGAGAGAGAGAGAGAGAGAGAGAGAGAAGAGGTGCATATGTTAACATGTTAAACAGGTTCTGGGGGTGATTAAGTCACTTGGGAAACATTAGTGAGGATTAGAGCTCGAAGATGGAACACAGAGACAAATCTTGCAGATGCAGGCACAGCAGAGATTCGAACAGATGGATGGAGATGAAGAGGACCGAGCTTCTCATGAATGCACAGCTTCAGCTGGCTAAGATGATTTCGGACAGCCTGAAGAATAAACCAACAGCATAGTTCAGAAGATACACTTGCTTGACATCATCTTGTGGTACTCTCTCTCTGCCCCTCCCCCGTCTCTCTCTCTCTACTTGGGATATGTGAAAATGGGGAGTCCTACTATGATGTGTGTTTGTTGTGTTTGTACATGGGATATGTGGAGAATGGCAAGTCTGCTAATTGTAAACTTGTTCATGGGCCTGGTGTGTGTGGTGTGTGTGTGGTGTGTGTGTGTGTGTGTTGGTGTTTGAGAGAGGCTGAACAGAACTAGTCACGTCTCTGCTTGCGATACGTGGAGAATTCAGGTTAAAAGTTTGTGTGTCAGATGTGACATACGCGATGGGATGGCTGTAGAATTTTCAAATAATTATAATAAATTTAATTCTCTATATTTTTCAAAAGCTGGTACATTATTAAATTATTAACATAACATGTTTAGTAAAGTAAACCACAATACTATTTGACATTTGTCTCATAGCACATGGAGAAGACGGTGTGCGTCACGGGGGCAAGCGGCTCATTGCTTCATGGATTGTGTGCAAAGTTGCTTCAAAGGGGCTACACAGTAATGCCACATGAGAAACCCAGGTAACAGTTTGATTGAATTATCTATGAATCACCAAGCATATACACACAATATGTCCATGGAATTTATTGAATCACACACACAATTTTATTGTACGTATATGGTAAATATGCACACATATGTAAATGATGATAAGAAGTGTGGGCATCTTAAGCTGGAAGGAGCAAATGAAAGACTTAAACTATTCAGGCTGATGTGCTACAGTATGACTCTCTTGTCTCAGCCATTCAAGGGTGCTATGGGGGTCTTTCATACTCCTTGCCCTGTTGCCGCGAATATGAAGCTCTATACCACACACCACACACATGCATATAGCTATTGTTTTACTTTTATTTATAGGATGTATTGGCTCCAGCAATTAAAGGGACGTGCTGGCTGTGTGTTCTAAAGAGAAAATAAAGCGTGTTGTCATGATTCGTCATCAGTCACAGTTATTATTGATACCAGAGATAAACTTGTTGAGAGAGCTGCTGGAGTGACCCTGAGGCTTGCAAAGACAATCAGGTGTGTGTGTAGTCACTAATGATATGTGCATATATACATATACATACACCGTATATGTATGTGTCAGTAGCCAAGTGTACTGCACGTTTAGAATGGTATACATATCTGTACACGCGCACGCAGTACTGATATGTGTGTTATCTAGCATTGGTATGGACTGGTCTGAGATGCTAGCTTGGAAGCTTGCAAAGGAGTACAAGCTAGACTTGGTTACCCCTCTGTCGAATTCTTTAAAAACCTCATCAATGGTAAGTGTCGATTGTGTGTGTGTGTGTGTATTAATGTCTGAATATGTAAACTTATATGATGAACCGCAGATATCTCAATTCCTGGATACGTATATGTGCGAGACGTGGCAGATGCTCATATACTAGCTCTTGAGGGTTCAGACGTTATTGGTGCTATTCGTATCCGTTGCTCCACAAAACCATAATTCACACAATGAAGGCAAAGTTTCCCCAGTTCAATACCCAGACAAGTAAGCCCCTCTCTCTCTCTCTCTTCTCTCTCTCTCTCTCTCTCTCTCTCTTTCTCTCTCTCTCTCTCTCTCTCTCTCTCTTCTCTCTCTCTCTCTCTCTCTCTCTATATATATATATATATATATATATATAATGCAGGTGTGAAGGTGAAGAAACAGGAGGTATACCACCATCTCTGGCTTCAAATGAGAAACTGAAAGGTCTTATGAAGGGAGAATTTATCGTATGAACAGTCACAGTACTCATGTAAAAGCTTTTATTATATATATATATATATATACATGAGTCTTATTATTCATGATACTTGTTAATGATATTATTAACATGAAATTTTGTGGCTATTGAATGACATAGTAGTAAATTTAAAATGGTTTTATAAACGGTTTTATAGACAACTAAGTCTGTATGTATTTAAATTTACTGTTAGTACGTTTTGTATATTTAAATGCTTAATCTAACCAAACAATGGAAAACACCACATTTTAATACAGCATTATTTTAGTTTTATAATAATAATACAATATACACGCACGCACACTCAGTTAGATCTTATTAATCACTCCACTATCTTACTCGTGCTTTTTGTTTAAATAACTCAACAACTATTATTTAATTAATAAATTTCAACTTATTTCTTATATTCATTAAAAATATTTATAATATAATATTTCAATATATAAATATATAGTCAGATTTACATTAACTTTAAATTATGGACATTTTGCTTAAGTACCAAGTAACAAAGTACTTTATAGCGGACAGACATTTTCAATTTAGACTTTAACATATGAAACACGCCGGCACACGTACGCACACACATTAACATATGTGTGTGTGTGTATGAGGCCATCGTTTGGATTAGTAAAACATACATGTACATATGTAATCTAAACCAAAGATATAACACATATATCAATATATATGTAGTGTGACGGTATCAATTTGACATGTTGTGTTGAAAACCACACGTAACACAAACATATATATATAGTCTAATTAAAAGTTAATATTTATATATATTATCTTTTTTATATATTATTAATATATAGCTTAAAATAGACGTAACTTATACTACCTGTGTTTGAAAACTGGCCTGCATACCACGAGAGTCCCAAGGTCTGATTGATCACTTTTGTCTTTCTTTGCCTGTGCGTGTGTGTGTGCGTGTGTATAAATTGACACGTGTGATACATCTCTCTCCATCGTATATATAAATGCATACGTAAATCATACACAGTATGTAAGTTTGGAGCATGTATATCTACACACACACACATACATTTATTAGTTATGACTTACATACATATAAATTTATTACTTTTAGCTGTATTAAACTTTGAACAAATAAATAAATCCATTTATAATTAACTAAAAAATTTAAATATAAGATTTTTTAAATATATATTTAATTACACATGTTAAACAAAGCGTTATTAAAGAAAATATACATAAAACTTTCAATTAGATAATGATATGAAAATGTATCACCATCAACTTTACTATTAATATATATATTTTTTATTATTAATTAACATTAGTATTCCTTCATTGTCTGTTGTTAATTAAAATATAATTAGATAATTATAACAATTTTTAATTAAAATAAGTATAATTATTATAATTATCAATTTATATAATGTGCATTTGTACATAAAAATTTATTAAAGCAATAATATAAAATTATTATTATAATAAATTTTATATTTAATGCATGTTGTATGAATCGGTAACTACATAATTATAATTATTTAATTACATTTTAATTAATAATAGGTAGTGGAGGAGTACTAGTGTTTGATTAATAATGAATAAAATAATAAATATATAATAAAATTGATAATAATATATTCTTTATTATATTTTACATACAACTATTTAATTGTGTTTAAATTTAGAAGTCTCCATGCACATTTTTTTTAATAACATTTTATTTAGCATGTATAATTAAAGATATCGAAGGTAAGAAGGTATATATTTTTATAATATAAGAAAATTATTATTAACCTATGTATATATATTTATACATATTCATATCCATTGTAAACAATCATAATAGAAAAATATGTTAAAATAAAATATTTTTTTGCTTTGCATATCAAAATAAAAATGTAGGTTAATAAATTTATCTGAGTCTTTGTGTTGTATAGTAATATTAATTTTTCTAATTTAAAATATATACGTGTGTGTTGGCACTCTAAGGGTTTGTGTAATCTAATTAAAATCTTTTTTGATGACTCAAAGTATAGTTTTAATAATTTGAAATTCATAATTTATAATGAAATTTATGACCTTTATATTTTAATATGAATTAATATTTAAATCTAAAATAATTTTTTTATCTTAAATAATGTTAGATTTACATTTAAGGAAAATAACAATAATATGTAACATCTATGTTATACACACCGTGTAACCAACTTTTATTAATACAGTTTTCCATGTGTACATGTGTGTGTGAGGAGATGTATGTATGTATTTCTTTTTGTTTTATATTTGTAATTTGTAAAGTAAAAAAATAATATTTATAATATAATTATTTTCGATAGGGCGATGCTTTGTAAAACAAACAAAACCAACATTATTATAGTATTGGAATAAATAAATATGTTAAAGAAAAGGGAATGTAGTAAAAGAAAGGCAAAACTTTTGAATTTTATATAACAGTATTAAAAATATTTAATTTAAAACTTACATTTACTAAACTTGTTTATTAATTTTTATTTATATATATATATATTTATTTATGCAAGTTTAAAAATAAAATATACATTTTGAAGCAATATTAAATTTAAAATAAAAAACGTGTTTCAATAATTAATAAAATTATTTAATATTTTTTAGTTTACATATTTGCAATAATTAATATGACTGTCAACAAGACAGTTTTAATGTAATCTTAAAATTTCAAGAATTACTTAACTAGCAGAGTCGTGCTTAACTGCAAGCCGTTGATTATACATGTAATCCAACGGCTCACCTTTCGTCCCGCCATCGCTTAAACAAGAATGCTGCTGTTGCTGCTCAAGGGAGCTTAACGAGCCGGAAAACCACAGGAACACAGGGCAACGGAGGCGGAATATTCTGAACGGAAACCATTCCCGGCGGTGGAGTATGCCACTGTGGGAGCTGTCCTGCTAACAAGAGCGTGTGCAGTAATGGGCCAGCTTGTAACACTGCTTGCAGAAGCTTTCCTCTCTCTGGGAGATTGCACATCATTAATCCCATCTCTGCATCGTTCACACTAATACTCTTCGTGTTTGTTCTCTCCGTGTTGTTCAATGGCATTAATATCGAGGCCAATGCCGAGCCATTCTGCAGGCAAGCGTATGGATATTCAACAAAAGAACCTGTAATTACATATAAGCGTGCGTGTGCGTGTGTGTAAACACATGTGTATACTGGAACTATACCTGCAGGATTCATGGGAGGAACATCAACCTGTGTATAGTCGTCGAGAAAGTCATCTGGCATTGTTAAGATGTCGTCTCCACAGTCGAGATCGAAATTGAACCATTCAGATTGATCGTTGAAGCTTGGGCTCTCTGCTATATATGAAGCCGCGGATATTGTAGAACAACCACATGTAGTAATGTTCTTGTTGCATTTTGCACATGACTGCATTGCTGTAAATGTTTAAACTTGTACACAATTATTGTGTTTTTGTGTGTGTGTGTCTACTCACCTGATAAATCTACATGTACAAGTTGTAAACACACAGTAGCTCTACGTGAATCTTTCTTTGGTAGTGTCTACTCTATATGTATGTATGTATATAGATAGATATAATCCAAACAACATAAGGTACATAGATAGATCTATTTATATACTGTGTACAGAAGAACACATCAATGATAATCGTAATACCACTGAACTACACTTCTCAAGTGTTCCTTAAACAACAAGATAATCCAAGAGATTCAACTTTGAAGTAATGTGTGTATGTGTACGTGTGCGTGTTTTAAACATACACATACACAACTATGCACTATGCATATTATTTATTTGTTTGTTTTATTAAGCATTTGACATTATACATATACACATACCTTCAGGCTTGTTGAGGCAAACAATGTTGTTGTTCATTTGCTGGAGTTCTAAGCACTGGCGTAATGCTCGATCACGCTCTCTTCGTGTAGTCTTAACAAGGTCTTCCAGCTGCTTAACCTTTGCCTTGTGAACCTGTGAAGGTTAATGAGGATACACACACATCTAACACACACACTTCGCACGCACGCACGCACGCACGCACACCTGTGCTTGTGCCTTTGCAGCAGCCCGTGTAGATTCCAGCTCCAATTTAGTGCCTATTATTATCTGCTTCAGTTCCTCAATGCTCTGGGGAAAATACACCTCAGTACACACGCACACATGTATATGTGTGCGTGTAGAAAACCTGTGAAGAGCGTGCATTGGGAGGAGAAGAGCTGCTAATGCTGCCGTCCATGGAAGAGACACTGGCCTCCATTTTTTGTTTAAGTGTTATTCTTCAAATGTTTCTTTACTTTCCAATTATGGACCAACGTCTATTTAACGTCCTGCATTCAACTTCTACCTTCCGGTCAGTAAGTTAATCTACCAAACTTAAAGGTAATCATATTTTATATTAGATATCTATTTAATTAAATAAAAAGATTTAAACATATATATTATATATACTTTGTAGAGCTTCGCAGCGCCATAAATGTTTTAATAAGTATATACTTAGTATCCGATTGAAATTATACAATTATGTATATAATATATTTTTAAAATATATTTTAATTTAATTTTAAAGTGTACAAAATTTTAAATTAAAGTTTCATGGTTTATGTTGAAATCATTTTTCTCACATGCAATAAGTTATTAAATTAAAACAGTGTATATATAAGATAAATGTTTATTAAAGTTTTACGGCATGTGTGTGATGAGTGACTCAATGCATATATAAATATATTAATTTAAATGACATAAAATAAGAACAGGTATATCTTTATTATTGGTTTTTCAGAAGTTATGTGTGTGTGTGTGTGTGTAGGAGCTAGTTTAACAACTTATGTTCTTTGTAGTTTGATTGATTTTTGATATTTTAATGTGCATAACCACTTAAGAAAAAAACGTCTTATTGGTCCTTTTATAGAAGTATTTAAAACTAACATTCATCCTAATAACCATTTTAATAGTTTACAAATATGTATTGTAAGATACTGTATATTAATTAATATACCGTATATACGCATGTGTATATACACACATGCGTAGTGACACATGGGTGGTGATCTGGCCCCCATGTGTCAGCGCCACGTGTCGCATGTGTGCCACGTGGCAGGAGGTCTCCTGTATATAAGCAGGGTTTTTTGTAAACTAATACATTGACATTTTCATTAATATATATGCTCTTTCATTGGTGGAGAAGTTGGGTATTCCTTTCTTCCGCCTTTTCTTTTTCTTGTTTCCATGACAATGAACATGGAGACGGCTTTTAGCATTATTGCTACTGCTATTGATGCACAAACTAAGTTGTTGGAGCGCTTTGTTGAGGGTCCGTCCTCCTCTTCCCCGTCTGAGCCTCATGGGGGATCTGCTTCTAGTACTCCTTCATCTTCTTCACAGGCCACAAATCCGAGGGTTCGACCCCGATCTTTTTGTGGTGATCCGGGAGATGATGTATACCACTGGTTTGATCATTTCCAAGTCATTGTTCGTTACCATGGTTGGGATGAGGCCCGTGCTCTCAGAGAATTCCCTACATGTTTGGAAGGCCCTGCGCTCAAGTGGTATAATGGATTGGCTGCGGAGATTCAAGCCAATAGTAATCGGTTAACGGAATGCCTCAAACGTACGTTTGGCAAAGTTGAGGATTCAGATGATGCTTTCCAACAACTGCATGCGATACGACAACATCCTGGTGAGTCTGTTATGCGGTTCAGTATTAGGTTCGGGGATTTAGTTCGGCGTGCATATCCTAACATGCCTGAGCCATTAAGCTCGGTATGTTATGGCCAACTATGCGACCCGAACTTGTTCGATTCGTTCGGGCTCTTCGTCCTACCACATTGGAGGAAGCTTTTGCACTAGCTCAACGTTTTGAGTTGGTGCCTGGTGAGGGCCGTGTTCCCCTTGGGTTACCTGCTCCTCTTGTTCAGCGTGCTGATCCAATGGAGGTTGATGCTGCTGCATATGTGCCCGCACGCAAGCCTTTCGTGGTCGACCTCGGGGCCCACCCCGTGGACCACCTCCACGAAATCGTCCTGCACCTGCTCCAGTCCTGCCCGTGGTGGTCAAAATCCACGGATTCGTGACAGGAGGAATCGGAACAATGCAGGTCGACCCAATCAAGTTCATTGTTGGGCCTGTTGGGCGCCTGGACATACTTGGCGGGCATGCGATGTGTATCCTGATTGGCGTCCACCACATCCAGGCTGGCGACCATATGTTCCGGATGGTGTCCTGTGGCGGCCATTATGTCTGATGATGAGCTTCCAGATGACGAAGCCTCTCTTGCATGGATCTGTTGCGGAAAACCAGTAATCGTACGGGCGACGGAGGGATCCCGTGCGATGGAGACTTCACCTCCATGCTTTTTTCCGCTATGCATATCAAGGTTTGCAAGTTCCACCAGATCATCCAGTTTTCACATTTTCTGCACGAGTGAATGATCTTTCAGTCACAGTGCTTGTGGATACAGGATCCAGTATGTCTTCCATAACTACTTCTCTAGCGCATCGGTGCTCATTACCCTTAAGACGTGCAGATAAGGTCTTGCACATTTTATATGGTAATGGGCAGTCTCGTGCAGTATCACAGTACACCACTTCGACTACGCTGGTTATGGGTGCCAACTGTAAGTTTCCCTCTGGGTCTCTTAGGGTTGTCCCTTCCCAGGTCTTTGACATCATTCTGGGATGTGATTGGTTAAAGCAGTCGAAAGGTACATGTGATTTTTCACTCTCTCCTCCTGTATTACGCTTGGAGTCTGTGTCTTGCAGTCTGTTCCTTTACGTCCAGAGAAGCTTGTTGCTGTTTGTATCACGCATACAGCTCCTTTGATTCCGGTCTTGGGGTGGTGTTCATCTCAACAGGTTCAAATGCCGGATCCGTCACCTGAGTGTCGAGCACATGCATCGAACAACTTAAGCAGTATGCAAGTTTGTTCAAATTTGATCTGTCCCAAGGTGCACGTGTGAAGACTCGACACTGTATACCCACCGGCAATGCAAAGCCTTTCAAAGTCCCGGTTCGACGCAGGTCACCAAAGGAGTTATCAGCCATGCGAACAGCTGTTACTGATATGATTGGTAAACGAGTGTGTCGTCCGTCACGGAGTCCATGGGCATGTGAACCTCATTTGGTTCCCAAGCCTGATGGATCTCTCCGATTTTGTGTGGATTACCGACCTCTTAACGATGTTACCATCAAAGATGTCTATCCACTTCCGAACTCTGCCGATCTATTAGATCGTTTGGGTCAGAGTCGATGGTTTTAATAGTTGGATTTGGCATCAGGATATTGGCAGGTTCCTATGGCTGAGGAGGATATTCAAAAAGCCTTTCCGGACACCATTTTGGTCTTTACGAGTTTTTGGTCATGCCTTTTGGATTGACTTCAGCTCCTGCCACCTTTCAACGCATGATGGATGAGCTTCTTTCCGATATGCCTGATATCACTGCCGATTTTATCGACGATGTGCTCATTCATGGGTCTGGTTCTTGGGAGGATCACATTCGTGATGTACGGCGCGTTCTTGATCGATTTCGAGAAGTTGGCCTGAAGTTGAAACTTGAAAAGTGTGTGTTTGGTTCGACCGACACCACTTACTTGGGTTACCGTATATCTCGAGAGGGTTTACAGGTGGATCCAATGAAGTTGCGAGCTGTTCGAGAGTTCCTCGTCCCCGTACAGTACAGGAAGTCCAGCGTTTCTTGGGCACGGTGCAGTACTTGGGTCGATTCATCGATCATCTCACTGATCGAACTGCCCCTCTTCGGGAGTTAGTTCGTCCACAGGTATCTTTCAGGTGGACTCGCAGGTGTCAGCAGGCATTTGACCAGTTAAAAGAGTTCCTGACAACTCCACCATTGCTTCAATACCCAGATTTTACTCGTCCGTTCATTTTACGAGTAGATGCCTCAGATGTTGGTATTGGTGGTGTATTGATGCAAACTGATGCTGTGGATTCTTCAATTCGACACCCGGTGGCTTACATTAGTCGAGTACTCACGCCGGCTGAGCGGAATTATTCCACTACTGAAAAAGAATGCCTTGCTGCTGTTTGGGGTTTTGAACGACTTCATGCCTACTTACATGGGAGTGAAACACTTTTGGAGTGTGATCATGCTGCTGTCACTTCCTTATTAAAACGGAAGAATTTAGTGGGTCGCGTAGCCAGATGGGCATTACGTCTCCAGGTATATAACTTTAAGGTGGTGCACAGGCCTGGGCGAACAATGGTGGATGCGGATGCACTTTCTCGAGCACCCCTCTCCGATTCCACTTTGCCTGCTCATGCAGTAGCTGCAGCATTCGGTTTGATACAAGCCCCTCAGGTATTCGATGCCGACTTACCATCCTTGGAACAGTGGCAGGATGCTCAAAAACATGAACCATGGACGAGGCAATTACGCGATGCGTTTGCAAATCCGTCTTCCGAACCTCGGTTTCGACAATATCATGCTCAGTTTCGACTTCAGGATGGTTTATTGTATTTTATTGGGACAAATCCAGAGGACAGATGGCGTTTGGCTGTACCCTCTACATATGTTCCACACCTTCTTCGAGCATATCATGATTCACCTATTGTTGGAGGTCATCTTGGTCACCAACGAGTGTTGGAGAAGCTGCGCCGATCATTTTATTGGCCCAGCATGCGTGGTGATGTGATCAGGTATATTCAAAGCTGTCCCACTTGTCAAACTCGGAATTCCTCTACGACTCGGGCCATGGGGTGTTGGAATCCATCAATGTCTCTCGCCCTTTTGAGTTAATTGCAGTGGATTTAATGGGACCTTTTCCACGTTCTTCTCAAGGTAACCAGTACATCATTGTTGTATCCGATTATTTAACTCGATGGGTGGAGGTTGGTGCTCTTCCGGATGCAACTGCCATGTCAACAGCTTTGTTTCTGTTCGATAATGTGGTTTTGCAGCATTCTTGTCCAGAGCGGATGTTATCAGACAATGGCCCCGCTTTCATTGCAGAGGTATTCCGAGTGTTGTGTGAGAGGTTAGGGGTAAAACATTCATTTGCCTCTCCGTATCATCCACAAACTGATGGTTTGGTGGAGCGATTGAATCGGACCTTCAAGGGTATGATCTCGAAGTATGTGAACTTCAATCACACGGACTGGGATTGGTATTTGCGATGTTTGAGATTTGCTTATGTAACAGGCATTCAGAGTTCGATTGGTATCTCTCCATTCAAGGCATTGTATGGATATGATCCTAAGTTGCCTAGTGAATTGGGGTTATCATCGAATCTGCCACGTGCCGAGGATGCAAAGATGTGGGCTCGACATTTGGATGCTTTTTGCCTCTTCTGCGTGCAGAGTCTGCTGAACATCTTGGTCGAGCTCAAATGCGGCAGCAATCTTCTTACAATGCACGACATCAAATTCCACCAGATTTTGCTGACGGTGACTTAGTCCTGGTACGTTTTCCCAAGCTGACTGCACCTGGGCTTGCAACTGGTTTATTACATAAGTGGCTTGGTCCCTACCGAGTACTCCGAAAGGTTGGTCCTCAGGTATATCAAGTACAGTTGGTGGGATCTCATGAGGTTGAGATAGTTCACGTGGTTCGAATGAAACGGTTTGTCGTTCGAGACTCGTTGAGTACATTTGGTCATACCTTAGATGGCCCAGCTCACACGGATCCAGGACCATCAGATCCATCACCATCTACACAGCCGCAGAGGGGAGGATAGTGTAAGATACTGTATATTATAATATACCGTATATACGCATGTGTATATACACACATGCGTAGTGACACATGGGTGGTGATCTGGCCCCCATGTGTCAGCGCCACGTGTCGCATGTGTGCCACGTGGCAGGTCTCCTGTATATAAGCAGGGTTTTTGTAAACTAATACATCGGACATTTTTCATTATATATCTGCTCTTTCAGTATGAATATGTGTAAATACATCAAAATATGGAAAAAAATTAAATATACCAAAATTTATCATATTTACATATATATTTTTAAAATTTTAAAATTTACATTTATACCCTTGAAAAATTTTAATTCTTGTATTTTTTATTTTTAAATAATGATACCTAATAAAAATATATATTTAATTTGTAATATATTTAAAATGAAATAAAATAAAGTTTTAAATGTTAGTGTTATATTAACAAATGTTAAGAAATGACATTTTCTTTAAATAGTTATATTGCATTGCAATATGTATGTGCGCGCGCATGTGTTTAATTAATTCATTTGAAACTAAATATAATAAAATATAAATTAATCATAAATTTTTCTTAATTATTTTATTTTATTTAAAGTGTATAAAATTTTAAATTAAAGTTTCAAGGTTTTCGATGAAAATTAATTTTTCTCCTGTTATTAGTACACATCTAATAAGTTAGTAAATTGAAAATAGTGTATATATATGAATCAAATATCATTCTTAAGATTGATGTACATTAATAAATTTATGACGCGACCCAACACATATATAATAAATTGATTTAAATGACAGAAAATAAGAATAGGTATATTTTTAAATATTAATTGTTTAGAATATATATATATGAGCTAGTTTAACATGTATTATTTGTATTTTGTTAATTTTTAATATTTTGATATGCATAACCATTTAAAGTGATGAAAAACAGTTTCTTATAAAAATTTAAACTAATATTAATTTTAACAATCATTTGAATAATTCAGAATAAGTATAAATATGCATAGATTTATGAGAAAATTTTATATATACCTTGAAATTTATCATATTTATATATATTTTAGAAATTTTAAATTTACATTTATACTCTTGAAAAACTTTAGTACCTGATAAAAATGTATTTAATTTATAACATATTTAAACTGAAATAATTGAAGTTTATAATTATTAAATGTTAAAATATCATAATAATAAATATTAAAAATGATATAATTTTTGAAATAATTATATTGTATTGCAATATATATGTTTAATTGATTACATTTTGAAATTATATATATATATATACATTAAAAATTTTAAATTTACATATATATCCATACACTTAAAATTAAACTAAAATATAATTTTAATTTTTTTTAAAAATATGATTAAATTATGTTTTATTATGATAAATTTTAGGGATATATATATATTTTTTTAAATCAAAAATTTATGATTAATTTATAATGTAAATATCTTTTAATAAAAATTTTACCCCTATATCACCATCATTTATGTTTGTATATCTTTAGGATAAACCAAAAAGAAGATTTATCACCACATTTATGTTTGTATATTTATACTTGTATTTATAAATGTGTGTCTTAGTTTATTAATTTGTATTGTACCCCTTATAATTTAATTCATTTATATAATTATCATTTATATTTTTATATTTATATATATGTGTGCACATGTATATGTTATGTACAAGGACTCTTATAAATTTATTAAATTACATTTTTATTTTAATGTGTAAACAAAAAATATATATATTTTACTGGTCCTTTTTAAATTTGATCACTTTTTACAATGAATATGGATATAGATATAATATATATGCATAAATTAATAATAATTCTTTTATATTATAAAATTATATACTTTTTTATTTTGGAGACATCTCTGTTATACATTTTAAACATAGTGTTATTAAAAAGATTGTGTTTGAAATTTTAAAGTTCAAGTGTAATTAAGTAATAATATAAAAATGTATTAAATAATGTATTATTGCTAACTTTAGAGTATATCTCATTATTTTCTTCATTCTTAACCAGCACTATAGCTCTTTTATTATTTATTGTTAAATAGAATCCAATTAAGTAATCATAATTATAAAAACATGAATTAAATTATAAAAATTTGTTTATGTAATTTTGTTTGGCCATTTTCACTTATAAATCAATCATATAAAAAAGTAAGAGGAATAGATTGAATTAGTATTTTTTATTAAATAATAGTTATATACAATAACTACTAGTTCTTTTTTAATTTAAAACATATATGCATGTGTGTTTGGCATTGTGGTTAAAGTATAATTTTAATAATTTTTGATTAGAATAACACAAAAGACACAACTTTAAATTTAATGAACCTTATACTTCAATATAAATTAGTCCCAAAATAATTATTTGAATCCAAAGTAATTTCTTTGTCTTAAAATAGTGTTAAATTTATTTAAAGAGAATAATAACAAGATATAATATATATATGTAACCAATTTTTATTAATAAAGTTTTTCACGCGTATTTTATACAAGGAGATATTTCTTTTATTTTATTTTGTATATGAGTAGTAACTTTCTTTTTATATTTTATAATTGTAATTTGTAAAGTAAGAAAACAATATATATATAATTGTTTTTTATAAGGTGATGCTTGTAAAAACAAAACCAACATTATATGCTATTGAATAAATAAATAAATATGTGAAAGAAAATAAATGTATTAAAGAAAGGCAAAACTTTTGAACTTTATATAATAATTTTAATAATATTATAATTACATGAGACATAAGTGGTCCGTATGAAACACACATTTACTAAAGTTGTTTATTAATTTTTATTAATATTATTAGTACATATATTCATGTAAGTTTAGTCATTCTTAATCAAACTCCAATTCCTAAAAAATCCAAAACTAAAAATATACATTTTAAAGTAAAAATACAAATATTTATTGGACATAAATTTAAAATTAAAATGTTCCACAAATTTTGACTGCTTTATCGATATATATAGCAAAGTAAATCTTAATATATTTTTACATATTCCACAAATCATGTGTTTATAATCTTTAATTTAAGCATTTTAAATATAATAATTCTTCATAGATAGTCTTGAATGTAAAATTCTTTTGTGTTATTGTTTGGGCCAACTGTTTAACAATTAATAACTATTTTAAATGTAATTAATATTATATAAGAAAATGATATTTTATAAAAATTATTTAATACTAAACAAGATTAACTACAGCAATACTTTAACATTTTGATTACTTTTAACAAAATACTTGTAGATGTTTAAATAATATATGGAGCCAGAATATCTGGTAAAAGAATTAACGGTTGAATACACAACCTATTTTGAATGTGTTCTCCTGATGCCAGAATATTCACATAAATCCGTTTAAAACCCCTGCATAATTATGTATACAATCGGGTCCTCTAACAAGTCTTATTGTAAGTTATTTTTAATATTACAGTTACTAACAGTTTGTATATAAGTTAAGGAATCTTCTAATTAAATATTAAAGTTCCAATACCAATCCTTTACTATTATAAATTTAATTAACTAGTAAGTTATAAATTCTAATATTAAAATACATAAATAAAATTAATTTACATTATACTCTCATGAACATTAGAATTAAAAGCAACATAACACTAAGTGATAACACTCAATATTCATGTATCTGTAAATTAAAGTTAATAATACATTAGCTTCCATATGTGTATGTAGTTGAGTGTGTCCAAAACTATATGTCCATGCTTACATACATAATATCTACATATAAAACTATATATAAATATAATATAAATATATGTACAACATTTCGAAATATCTGAATAGATTCGTGGAGCATACTTTTATACATTGACCTCTCTTACACAGTTTTGACCTTCGGCCCGGCCCGGTCAATCTCTTTGACCCGGTCATTCCTTAAAACACCTGTATAACAAGCACTATCCTAGGAGAGAGAGACTGTTATATAAATCATTATACACGCAGGCACACATTATATATTTATTATATATGCTTACCTGCATACAAGGTGGCAATACGAGAATATTCTTGGCATTTGTAGGAATATTAGCTTGTTTGTAATCCCCTCCTCGGAAATGATCCACTAAAGCCCCGCTGCTAAGTACCAAACTACAGAATATTTAACACTGTATTATACATATATTTAGTATATATACGTGCATACACGCATTACATGTGTGTATGTATGAACAAACCACATGCATTTTGCCTGGTTGCTATATAACACACACACACACACACACACACCTCGAATAGATGCTCAGTAATGACACCAGTAAAATCAACAAAACATCATCCTGATATATATATATATATATAATATATATATATAGATTTAAATAATGAAATAAAAATTAACTAATTACTGTATACATATAATTGTGTTGTACATAATGCTTACCGGAGAGTGTGACAGTTCGTAGAGATATAGGAAATTCCTGGAAGGATATTCCCTCCACGGACAGGGATATACCGTTAGGTAAGACTTCGAAAGTTCTGTCCACCACATCGACCCGATGACACATAAGTCCTCGAGAAGCTGTATACGTCTGTGTACGAGATGATGTGTAAACCGATTGTATGCACTATTATGCTTACGTGCATGTGTACATGTGGAAACAACGTGTGTAAAACAAATCCGTCCTGCAATGATCGACCACCTGTACACACATGTATACATGTATATGTATATGTGTATACATGTGTGTACAGGTGGTCGATCATTGCAGGAAGGATACATATACATATACATGTGTGTGTATGTATACATACACATAACCTGTTTCCATATATATATAACCATGTATGTATATTCCATGTGTATCCACATGGCATGTAACATCCACATTATTACATTAAAGTGTATATTATCATTTATTTCCAAACAATTTGATTGGTTATTATCTATTCATCTAATTCAACATATTTGATTAACTGATATTTTATGTTAAACGGAGTGTGCGTCTCGGTGACGCGTGTGAATGGTTCACAAGTCTGTTTTTTATATATATAATTTATATTGAATTTAATAGTTTATGTATAACTTGTTGATAAAAAAAATGAATTAAAAAACAAACTAAAGTTAAAATGGTTTTACTTAAATGATCGTTTAAATGCAAGTTTAGAGCTGCGTATGTATGTGTTCTGTGTAAATACTCGTACATATGTGTGTTTGTGTGTTTGTGTGGGTGTGTTTATATATTTAAGGATTAAATCTCACGTGCAGACTTTTTTTATTTATTTATCCATATAAAATAATATGTAATATTTCTTTTTAAGTAAAGAATTTATAATCAATTCCTTTTAATACAATTAATTTATAAATGAAGATGGCCAAACAAAATTACATAAATAAATTTATATAATTTAATTTGTCTTTATATTATTATAATTATTTAATTAAATTTTAATTAATAACAAATGATAAAGAAGTTTTAATGATGAAAAAGATAATAAAATATATAAGAAAGTTAATGATAATACATTTTCAATACACTTTTTACACCATTATAATTAGATAGTAATGCCTTACGACCTCCTTTAATATTGATTAGCACTATCTAAGTAAGAGATGTAAAAGAATCAATGATTATTTTAATTTTGAAATTTTTAATTATTTCTCTTAAGACATTGATCATCTTTAATTATTAATAAATTAATTAAACTTTAATCATGTAATTCAGTTATTATATTTAAACACATCTGAATTTAGCTCTTTTATTAAGAAATAAGATGTGAATTTATATTGTAAGTTTATGTTTTTACTCAAAAGAGTAAACATTCTTAAAATGTAATATATGGTAATGTATAAAATAAGAAAATGGTTGCATATTAATATAACATAGAACTTCTGTTTAAATTAAAAAAAACAATAGTGTGTTGTAAAAAAAACATATTTCAGTTTTAGCTCCTCTCTTCATTATTTTATTATTACTAATAATAGGTTAATAATGTAAATTTTAAATAATAATGTCATATATACACATTTGAAAAGAGAGGAGAGCACATGGGAAGAGAGGAAACTATCAATTAATTAAATAATGCTTTTATATAATTATAAGATATAATATAGACAGTCTTTACTTCACTGTTGTGTATATAAACACACATTATTGGCAATATGCACACAAACATATATATATATATATATATATATATATATATATAGAGAGAGAGAGAGAGAGAGAGAGAGAGAGAGAGAGAGAGAGAGAGTTTACAATGGATTTTAATCGAATTGCTGGCTTAATTTGATGTAAACTTTAATATTACTTAGCTAATTAATAAATTACATAACAAACTCAATTGTGGAACTGCTTTAACACAACAAACATACGTCTAAACATAAAAATATCTCTGTTTGTAATGTGTGTGAGTGTGTGTTTAAGTAATACTGATATTAATATTGAGCTCTGTGCATTGGATATGCAAAATCACATCATATTAAAACATGAAACAGACTTTCAAACTATACCATCGTCACAAAACATCAAGTCCCTTCCTATCTGAATCCAAAGTATTTGGAGAAAGACAGACCGCGCACACACACACACATCCACACATGTACACAGCATCACATTATCCTATTGTATGTACATAATGGATAACATATACATATATTGTAATAATATACATATCCATACGCGGTGGTGTGTCTTTCTATCCACACCATATATGTATCTTTCTATCTGCATATACAGGGTCTTCAGATATATTTAATGAGGGAGGGAATGATAAGGTCAGCAAGTCAGGAGTATTTGTAATTACAAAATAAATAATTTTGCAATTATATATATATATATATATATATATATATATATATGAGTATAAAAGTATATATATTACGTAAATGAATCTCCGGTAAGTTTTCCGGTATATTTTCCAGTTAATTTTTAACCGCCGGATGTTGTCTGGTAGTTCGCTTGACAGATTCCGTATATGTACGTATACATCACACATTTATGTATTTTGTACGTATATATGGAAGTTCTTTTCCATCATATTCAACGCAGTTCATGTCTGCATTCTATGGGCGATCGGCGTGATCAAGGCAGTAGGCAGATGTTTGTTTTTCTGCATAGCAATAATAATATTAATATTAGTTAAATATTATATATATATATATTATATATAATATATATGGACTTGTTTGTGTGACAGTGGTACTCGAAGAATATGTCTTCCACGGACAGGGATATACCGTTAGCTAAGACTTCGAAAGTGCCCGACGACCTTTGACGCCGTCCTCTTCGGAGTACATGTATAAATACACACATAAACATATGTGTGTATTAATTACATTTACATATATATATATATATATATATATATATATATATATATATATATATGGTGATATACATATACTTACAAATATCGTAACAAAGCTGAATATATAACCATGTATGTATATTCCATGTGTATCCACATGGCATGTAACATCCACATTATTACATTAAAGTGTATATTATCATTTATTTCCAAACAAATTTGATTTTTTATATATATAATTTATATTGAATTTAATAGTTTATGCATAACTTGTTGATAAAAAAAATGAATTAAAAAACAAACTAAAGTTAAAATGGTTTTACTTAAATGATCGTTTAAATGCAAGTTTAGAGCTGCTGCTAGACTTTTGGGGAGCTTGCCGTGGATTTTTCCCCAGAAGGTGCTTCTCTACAAGAGATAGTTCACTCACACCCATGTGCGTGTGTATATGATAAATGCATATGTGTATATAAAATTTATAACTAATTAACACGGGGATCTGTGGTACATAAGAGAGTAGCTGCACACCTTGCTAAATGTCCACAGTCCCGGGCAACACCTGAAGAATGTTACACGAGGATATGCCCACAGTTAACGAAGCTGCTTTCACTTACCACGGATAGCAGTAAGCTAGTTGGCGAATCCGCAGCTCGTATCATTAGTAACATGCACCGTACATCAATAACCACCGTGTGCTGTATTGTACGGCAGCAACCAGAAGCATGTCCTGGAGCTTCTTATAAAGCCTTTACGAGCTTGGGCATCACTAAAAAGAGCAACCTTCATTAACCGTTGTAAGAGATTATGTTATAGATTGGGTGTGTGTGCGCGTGCGTGGGTGTGTACAACAACTATAATAATATTAAATATAATGCAATTTTGATTGTTGTTCCGATAAAATCGATCTCGTTATCGGATTGCATGCATTAATTGGAAACAGGTATATTATGTGTGTATACATCCACACACATATACGTATGACTGTATATGTATATGTGTATACATGTGTGTACGGGTGGATGATCCTTGCAGGAAGGATTGAAACTATCATTTAGGCAAGAAATTGTTAAGCATGGGAATCGACCCGATGACACAGAAGTGTTAAAGTAGCTGTACTGTTTGAATTGCAAAATGAGATTCCTATTTTCTTGAGAGAGAGATGTATACATTTATGTGTATGAGATGATGTGTAAAATGATTTGTATGCACTATTATGCATGTGTGTAAAACACATACATATTGTACACTCTATAAATACCTTGTAGACGATATTTGTAAGTATTTGTATATCACCATATATATATATATATATATATATATATATATATATATATATATATATGTATATCACCATATATATATATATATATATATATATATAGCAAATAATATGGGACGGCGTCGATCGTCGAGCACTTTCGAAGTCTTAGATAACGGTATATCCCTGTCCGTGGAAGAAATATTCTTCGAGTACCACTGTCAAACAAACAAGTCCAACGTATTTATATATACACACATGCATGTATATATAAGTAGTTAACACATCCGGAATATTCCGCAGTGCAGAAAGCCGTACAAAAGGACTACTTTTTGTTACCACCGGCGGTTTCGTGGACAAAGAAGAGTACGGAAATGAACATTGCCATAGAGGTGTTCAATATAGCAATCCCTCCATTAGTATAGGTTAAATGGGCATTTGGTCTCTGGAAATCCCCTTTCCATTACATATCAATTCTGTGTGTATATTTGTCATGTTCAGTATAATAACATTATATATTATATCCATATATATATATATATATAATATTAATTAATTATAACTAATTATTTTATATTATATTTAACTAATATTAATATTATTATTGCTATGCCAAAAAACAAAACGTAAGACATCTGCCTACTGCCTTGATCACGCCGATCGCCCATAGAATGCAGAACTGCGTTGAATGTGATGGAAAAGAGCTTTCATATATACATACAAAATACAGAAATGTATGCTGTATACGTACATATACGGAACCAGATAACATCCGGCGGTTAAAAAATAACTGGAAAATATAGTCGTATTTGAGCCGGAAAACTTACCGGAGATTTCGTTTACATACTTTTATACTCATATACATATATATATATATATATATATATATATTATATATATATATATATATTATAAAATTAAATATTTTGTAATTACAAACACTCCTGACTTGCTGACCTTTAAACATATCTGAAGACTGTACTTGTGTATATGCAGATAGAAAGATACATATATGGTGTGTATAAACACACACACACACACACACACACATGTATGGATATGTGTATGTACGTATATGTTATCCATCGTATACATGCAGTATGATAATGTGACATGTGTGTGTGTGTGCGTTCAATGTGGAAATGTCTTTCTCCAAAGTGCTTTGGATTCAGATAGGAAGGGACTTGATGTTCTGTGACGATGGTATAGTTTGAAAGTCTGTTTCATGTTTTAATATGATGCGATTTTGCATATCCAATGCACAAAGCCCAATATGAATATCAATATACATTATGAACAGAGATATTTGTGTGTTTAGACGTATGTTTGTTGTGTTAAGTTCCAAAGTTGAGTCTTGTTTATATGCATGTAGTTTAATTAACTAAGTTACATTGAACTTTAAAATCAAACTAATGAAGCATAAATAACTCGCATTATAACACAATCCAGCCACTTTTGCATTAGTAGTAATTAATTAAAACTTAATTAATTAATAAATACTAAGAACCAGGGAAAAAATATATATTTAAAGAAAACTTATATATCCCAACTCGTGCATTAACCGGTCTTTTTAAATTATATCCAATATATATAAACTCATTAAAATAATAAAATTAGTTAAAACTTTGACTGGATTGTGAAAACTAGTTTAAAATTTTGTTTCATAAATCATAATCGTAAAAAAGAAGAAAACATTAGAAACTAATTCAATAAATGTCTTATTATATTAATAAGATTCTTTGTGTAAGTTTATAAGGATAATTTAATCAAATGTGTATATACGACAAAGTTTTACTTTCCATTTAAAATGGTTGCTTATTAATACAACAAAGAACTTCTGTTTAAAATTTAAACAGAAGTTCTATGTTGTATTAATAAGCAAACATCTTATTTTTATATATTACCACATATTACATCTTAAGAATGTTTACTCTTAATAAAAGAGCTAAATTCAGATGTGTTTCATATTTCTCTCTCATTAAATATAATAAATTAGATTAGTTATATATAATTTATGATCAATGAAAAACTATAAAATTAAAATAATCATTGATTTTTTTACATCTCTTACCTAGATTGCCAAGTGTGAAAACTGTGAGAATGAATCCCCTCACCTGTATAATAACTAGTGTCCTCCCTTTTATTACCCAAGTAAAAGAATCTCTCTTCTACTTCCAAATATGAAGGGATTAATGAGTTATCCTTTAACTCATATAATCTAGACTCGCTATCAAATTTACACCAGAAAACAAGGTTATCATTTAATACTGCAGGAAAATATCTAACTGGATCACCTAAGAACATCTTCTCCGCATCACTTATATGCAACTCAGTCCACTTCATGAATTCCACGTTGTACACCCACACACACAGGCGTGTCGTAACTTATATAAACTGAGCCTCTATATATAAGGGGAGAGCGTACCCAAGGGTGCAGATCAATCTGTATCCAAGAGTTCGATTCAAAACAGTACCTTGCCATGCACCCAACAAATCCTTACCCTGCCCTATAATAAGAATTAAAAGTTCCCCCGACGTCGAGCGTTCTATAAACGCATTATCAACTTTGTTCATGAAACTGCAGTTGCGAATCATTATCCATTTGTTAGGGAAGGTTAAAGGACTGCCAATATAAAGTAAATTGTTAGCGGTGCATAATGTAAGAACTATATCCTCAAAACATGCTAAAACAGTATATAAATGCCCAGTTGGATATTTAACATAGATGAATTCACCTGTGGATAATTTGTACATGTATAGTTTGCTGTAGCTCGGTTTGTGGCTCACAAGGTACCCAGGATATCTTTCCGTCGAGTGTTCGAGTGCATCCTTTTCTCCACAAGGGAGATACACTTAAACACTGAACAAGATCTTGACTAGGTAGCCTCTGAAAAATAGATTTTGATAAGTCGATAGAGCCGATAACCCGTTCCATCGTTAACTTTGAACAACCCTAGTTAACAACCCTATTAATTCTTTATAAAGGAATGTTTAACCTTTTTAGTGTGTGTGTGTGTGTGTGAGAGAGAGAGAAGAGAGAGAGAGAGAGAGAGGAGAAGAGAGAGAGTGAGTGAGTGAGTGAAGAGAGAGAGACAGACTTCAATTCAAATACTAGCAAAATTAAATAAATAACTTTACTATTTAGTATTCCATGGAACACTAATTCCACAACAAAACGCAAAACTTAAATTAAACCATAGCCAACTTAAACCCTAGGCCTTAGGGTTCTTCAAGCCCATTTAACCTTTTTAGTGTGTGTGTGTGTGTGTGTGTGAGAGAGAGAGAGAGAGAGAGAGAGACTTCAATTCAAATACTAGCAAAATCAAATAAATAATTTTACTATTTAGTTCCATGGAACACTAATTCCACAACAAAACGCAAAACTTAAATTAAACCATAGCCAACTTAAACCCTAGGCCTTAGGTTCTTAAAAGCACATTTAAAAACCCAAATAAATATTACAAGAATCGAACCCAAAACCTTAACACTCCACTTAGTCTCGTAACCAGGAGGGGTCACGCTCAAGAACTATTAATATTTTACACAATATATGATATATCATTCTTTAAAACAACTTTCTTGCATTGTAAACCAAACTTTTTGTAAATTGTAAATTTGTATTTAATATTTATTATATATAACATTAATAATAATGAACGAATTGATGAATGATTATTGTTATATAAATTATAATTAATTTAATTTAATTTAATGTTTTTATTAACTTGTAAACTAAGTTAAGCTTTGTATATAATATTAATGAATAATTTGAAATATATAAAAAATATTAGTCGCATTGCTTAAGTTATTATTAGTATATACATAGATAATAGATTAGATAAGTATTAACTTAAGTTAAGACTAAGATTGAGAGTAAGTATGTTTATTTTTATTATATTATATCATATATAAACTAAAAAAAGTATTAGTCTCTGACATTATATTTTACTTCTTGAGTGTGGAGGCGCGTCAATTGTTAAAACTAGCGGATTGAGGTTAACGTTTGATTTCTATAATGTTTGTATGGTATTTACTAAAATTATTTATTTTCAAAATACATTATTTAATATATTTATAGATTATAGTAATTTTTTCTATATAATATAATAAATAAACATATAAATAAAAAAATTATAGAATTCATTAAATTATAATAACTTTATACATAGTCTCATAATAGATAGATTTAATTTATTTATATATTATATTATATTATTTAATTTATTTCCGAGAAAGTTACATAACTGCAACTTATATTATTTACAAGAATCGACCCATAACCCTTATCTCTTATCTCTTAACAACTATTTTATTGATATATTATAATTAGTGTATATAAAAGTTATACTATAATTAATGGCAAATATAAACACATATAAAAATATATTCTATAAAATGAATAAAGAGAATAAATAACAAGCTAAAATTACAGAAACCATGTACGCACATCATATGCAATTAGATATGTACAGATCCATTCGTTATAAGCATGTCTGAAGATACGCATTACATAAGGATCGTATGTACATTATATATGTAAGGCATGTGTTCACATTCATTATATGTACTTAAATAGATTTGTGCTAACTAGAAGTAACCGGGTACTAATATGTCTTAGCTCCCTTATAAAGACATGGGGTGTGTGTGTTTCTGGGTGTACGTGACTGCATATGTATATATATGTAAACATGCATGCACACACAAGATCTGTTTGCGTGTATGTATTATATTCAAATACATTTTGGGTGTGTATTTATGCCTAGAGTTTACACACACACACACACACATATTATATATGCATTCATATACAGATGTGTATATGTATAAACCTGTGTGGGCCAAATTAATATATAACACACACACACAAAAAAAATTAATTTTGACCCACACAGGTTTCGAACCTATGACCTTCGCGTTATTAGCACGACGCTCTAACCGACTGAGCTAAAGGCCTTACAGAATTAAGACATGATTTAAATGTAAAAGGATTTATAGGTATGTTATTCGGTTAAGCACCGTCATGAAATGCTCCTTTTCCCACTGTTGAAATGATGTTCTCCCTCTCCATATTCTTTAGAAACCGGGTGAGGTATTTAATAACACACGCACAAGCTTAAAAATTAAACCATCCATAGAGTTAATAAGTTATATCATAGAGTTAAAATCACAGTTAGTCTATATATTATATATATATTCCAGTATACAATGTATATAAGGGACAACAAGCTACAGTCATGTAGGATTCTGCAGTTTTCATTGAAATTGCTAGCTACATTTATGTACATTGAAGGATGTGCATGAGAGCGATGCAATGTTGTAAGACATAAGCTTCTCCGAATACAAAAAAGAGGAAAGAACAGACAGTTTCAGTGGAATTTGAAAAGAAAATCGTAGTCTTTTCATGAATTGTTAGAACACATAAAGAACAAGATTCTATCGGTTTACTTTAAGTACATGACTTGTATTTCTACAGAACATTCGTGTGTGTGTGTGTGTTACGTGTTTCGTGTGCTTGTATGTACAGATGTTTAAGGCATACAATGGAAGATACACATCCTACAACAGAGGACGCAAGAAACATTCGACAAGGCACCTCAGAGGAGTATAGTGTCTTGGGCCGTGCTTCTCTTTGCATATACCAAGAGGGCATCTCGAAGAGTCACAGGAAATAGAACTCCTTATAAGTTAAGGCTAACCTAGTTTACTAAACTTGTCATGAGTGGTTAACCGGAATTCATTGTTTGTGATATGTGCAAATCTTATGAATTAAAAGTTGTATCTGAAATTTTAAGATAAATATAAAGATATGATTCCTAAATTTATATTGTGCAAAATGTGTGTGTGGATTGGTACTAATTAAGATATTTATGCAGCGGTATAGAGGACATGGAGAAGGCTAGAAAGGGAAAAGAAGGCAGAGGAGGAAGAAAGAAGCTAAAAAGGGAAGAAACAAAATCATCTTCACGCTGGCACACGCTCTCCAGAACACGTTCACCATACAGCAAGCCCATACTATGGACCGCAAACCGGGTGGTAACTTCACAATACCACCCGCAACCTTCCACGTGTTTCGGTATACTGCCTGCGTCCCCGTGTACGACAGGATAATAATGCCGCTGGGAAGAAGAGTAACCGGACACGATAACGTTTCTTCAGAGGATAGGCACCGGGTTATCCATCTCTATACTCGCATGCTAACTGCAGCAATGGTGGCAAGCTCCAGGATGAAGACGGCTAAACAAGCCGGTTTAGCTAACCACCCACATCAAACCGTACCTTTCTCCGCGTTCTGATGTCTGAGTCTTTTATTTCCATTGGACATCTCGAGTTTTGTACGATCAGTTTCCTGAGAATCTAAGGAGCATGGCGAGTGCGCTCTTCTCGAATATAACTGCTCTCTATAGCTACTTGAGTACCGTTCTTGTTACTGTGGTTAATCATGAGACTTCAAAAGGTACATACATGGATACACATGTGCGTGATACACACACAAGAGGGTACGTGATATACTACGCATATATATTGTACACGCATACGCATGATATATTTGTAAAGGAATATACAAAAATATAGCAAGTAAGATCTATAGATAATCTATACTTACAAAATTCTATAATAACACAATTTAATTTTATTTCCGAAAAAGTTAAATAGCATATATGATATATAATATAACATAATTACATATAACATAACTGCAACTTATATTATATTTACAAGAATGGAACCCATAACCCCTTATTTGCGAGTTCTGTTTGAACGAAAACGGAGGAGAAGAAGGCCAAAGCAATTGCAGCAGGTATGGTTGAAATGGAAGGGGCCAAAGGCCAAACGCAGACTGAATCGTCAACTCAAACATCTGTCGATGCGTCCTCGGTTGTAAACGTGTTACGATGACTGTTACGGTTGTTGCGAACTTGCGACATACGGGGCGTGGTACTTTACAACATATGTATGTGTGCATGCTGTATGTATATATCATTTATGTCTCATAAGCATACACGCACGTATGTACATCCATATGCGTACTTAATAGATGTATGATTATGAATCTACTAAACAGAACCAACATGTTGGATGCAATAACCAAGTTTTGTGACCTGTAACTCATACTAAATATGTCTACGACTGTAAAGGCTTAGTTGTATGCCCGTATGAGTCTTCACAGTCATTCCGAATGAGTAAGTTTGACTATTTTAATATATTATAATATATGTGTATATAAAAGTTTATACTATAACTAATGGCAACATATAAAAATATATTCTATAAAATGATAAAAGAGAATAAATAACAAGCTAAAATTACCAAAACCATGTACGTGCATCATATGCAATTAGATAGGTAGATAAGTTGTATAGATCCATTCGAGTATAAGCATGCCTGATATATATATATAAACTATAGACATACCAAAACGTATTATTATAAGTACAGGTTTTATATGTATATACACGCACATATATAGATGCATTGCATGAGTATATATATAGTATAAATTAGAGTTTATATATATATATATATATATATATATATATATATATATATATAACTATAGACATACCAAAACGTATTATTATAAGTACAGGTTTATATGTATAGTAGTATATATGTCACATAGCATATTCAAATAATTTCATATGATACTTTAAATGTTAAATAAAATTAATTTTGGCCCACACAGGTTTCGAACCTATGACCTTCGCGTTATTAGCACGACGCTCTAACCGACTGAGCTAGAAGGCCTTACAGAATTAAGACATGATTTAAATGTAAAAGGATTTATAGGTATGTTATTCGGTTAAGCACCGTCATGAAATGCTCCTTTTCCCACTGTTGAAATGATGTTCTCCCTCTCCATATTCTTTAGAAACCGGGTGAGGTATTTAATAACACACACACAAGCTTAAAAATTAAACCATCCATAGAGTTAATAAGTTATATCGTAGAGTTAAAATCACAGTTAGTCCAATATATATATATCTATATATAAATTCCAGTAAACAATGTATATAAGGAACAACAAGCTAGGATTCTGCAGTTTTCATTGAAATTGTTAGCTACATTTATGTACATTGAAGGATGTGCATGAGAGCGATGCAATGTGATTGAATTTTTGTATTACAAACCTGTAAGACATAAGCTTCTCCGAATACAAAAAAGAGGAAAGAACAGACAGTTTCAGCGGAATTTGAAGAAAAATCGTAGTCTTTTCATGAATTGTTAGAACACATAAAGACCTTCAAACAAGATTCTCTCGGTTTACTTTAAGTACAAGACTTGTATTTCTACAGACATTCGTGTGTGTGTGTTGTGTTGTGCGTGTGTTGCGTGTTTCGTGTGCTTGTATGTACAGATTTAAGGCATACAACAAAGATACATATCCTACAACCCAGGATGCAAGACAAGAGAAGTTGACATCTCAAACACATAGGAGGTTATATGCATAGGAAGGTGAGATTAAAAACGCAAGACAAGAGAGGTTGGCATCCCAAACACAAATCAAGAGGCTGCATGCATAGAAAGGTGAGACCGAGGATGAACCATAACGATCCAAAAACAAATCAAAAAAGACATTCAATATATACTTATTAGGACCAATTTTTACACTATGTCAAACTCTCCAAATGCACGTTGGACAGTGGAATCAAAATTATAATTTAAGACACTAGAGATATATAAGATTTATTCTAATAAATCATATAATAAATTTTAAAAAAAATGCATTAGAAAATAAATTAGTTAAGCCCACCAGTAATGTAAATATGTTTGTATTTTTCTAAAATACGATGTGTTAGCACGAAACTAGGCTACATTCTAAAATAAACAACAGTATCCAGCAGCTTAACTGTATTCATGTCCTCCGTCCAGCGGATTCATGAATTTGTTTTTTGGTACATATGGGCACTGTGGTAGTGCACATTGGTCCCGTCAGGTGTTTGACCAGATGCTGAAACGGACTCTTTTCTCGTGGTCGATAATGATTGCACTGAATGAGCATTTTCTGGAGTCCAAATGTATACTTGAGAAATGCCAGAGTTCGACGTGGTGTGCTGGAATTCCGTAGTTACTGCCTTTTCACGGAACTTTAGACTATCTGAAGGAACAGAGTTGTTCATAACTATGCCTGAGAGAAGCATCATTTCATGGAATGTCCTTCTCACTGCATATACCTACTCGGGCCATCTGCAGGAAGCCAAGGAAAAGAGATTGTAGAACTCACTCATCAGGGCATTTGCTATGAGCGCAATCCCACAGATGTATTTGCTGAAATGACTGTGTGAAGAGCTCCGATGCATGCATTGCAATGTTCTATGGGATGATGAAGCAAAGACAATGTTTGATTCAAAAGAATGAGATTTCCTGGACTGCTTTTCTTGCAGCTTATGCCTGGAGGAAGCCAGGAGAATACTTGTTCCTTCACAATAGCGCAAACTCGCAAAGGAACCATCGAGCAAGTGCTGGAAACCTTGGAGAGAATGCTGCATAGTTATCTTGATGAAGCCAGAGAAACATTCGACAAGGCACCTCAGAGGAGTGGGCTATATACTCAAATAGGGCATCTTGAAGAGTCGTCATTACTGACAGGAAATAAGGCTAACCTAGTTTACTAAACTTGTCACGAGTGGTTAACCCGTAACATGGAATTCATTATTTGTGACAACCCATGCTTGCTATTGTGCAAATCTTATGAATTAAAAGTTGTATCTGAAATATTTTAAAATCGTATAAAGATATGATTCTTAAGTTTATATTGTGCAAAATGTGTGTGTGGATTGGTACTAATTAAGATATTATGCAGCGCTATAGAGGACATGGAGAAGGCTAGAAAGGGAAAAGAAGGCAAAGGAGGAAGAAAGAAGCTAAAGAAAGGGAAGAAACAAAGGCTAAAGAGAAGGAAGAAAGGCTAAAGAGGAGGAAAGAAAGGCTAAAGAGGAGGAAGAAAGAAAGCTAAATGGAAGAAACTTGAAGACGTAATGTAGTCTTTTCGTGTTGCTCTATCATACTAAATTGTGTGTGTGTGTGTGTGTGTATAAAGGTATAAGACATATATATAGTTTCTGCAACATCCAATCAACACAGGAGCATTCAGCGGATGAATATCAGTCTACTATCAGATGCCTATACGCATTCATTTCAGATGTAGAGAAGGTACGTCTACTTTTTCTTTAAAGACTGATTGGCTTTACAATCTAGGAAGTGGAACCTGAACATCACCTCTTGGAAGCAAGTGTATCTTAGTTTAATATATATATCACGCGCACGCAAGCACGAAGCATATATTAGGAATCGGAGGAGTTGGAGGGTCTATCGAAGGAGAAATTAGGAAGATGCATTGCATCTCGTTGGACAGGTGAAAGGTGTGGATCCAGATACTAAACTGGAGTCTACGATCGATGAAGCTTTGGAGGAGATGAATGCGATGAACATGAATATGACAATACCGATGACGATTCATACCAATCTGACTTAGGTATATCTTTTTATACATATATAGTATATGTGTGGCTCAGGCATATGTTTGTTTGGCTTTTATTTTGTAAATTGCTTATAATGTACTGGACACATCTAGATATATATATGTACGTATAAATCACATGTATACTTCATGAGAACCATTTCTTCAGAATATCAACAACGTAACCCCGTTCATTTTCAAGGCATCTTGTGTCTTCCATTCCTGTATAGGACTCATCACATCCTTTTGTATATCCGATGGCAAACTTTCCCACAAAACTGGTATAACCGGGCTGCCTGAGCTTTGTCAAATACCATGTCTTGGCTTGCACTACACATTGAAATACTCACCAATGCAGCTTGCAGGAATTCATCTCATCATCAGTTGAGTGATATAGCACTTTTCTAACGCTATCGAACGCTATCGAGCAACTGCCAACTGATAAGCATTCATATATATATATATATATCCCACATCATGTGTTCTATAAACTATATTTGCCCGGATAAACAATCAAAACATTTATAAAGTGTCTAACCTTATGCAATTTTAAGAGGTTTAAGATAGAACAGGATTTCTTTACATCGTACCATTCTTTACAAAATAGTTATTATACATATTGGTAACACACAAAGTACATGTATATTTTAAATCATTCCAATGCTATATTATTAAAAAAAGCCAATAAAATAAATGTTTAATGGACCGTTTGTATAATATTCAAGTTTAATCTGCTTACACTCTTTAATTTACATATTATATCTTTCAACTACATTATGTGTGAGCTCAATTTCTTCAGCTCTATCAACAGTTTCGAGTTCAAGAGTGGTTTCTTCATCCCGAACAGCAGCCTTGTACCTGTACCAATGTGCACATAACAAAGTATGATGCCAAATAGGATATTCGCAACCAATTTAAATAGTCCAGGTGGCCCTTGTTTAGGTTGTTACTAAGCCAGCTTACTCTCCCACCTCATATTTATTATATTATATCATCATATATTTATAGCTTATATACAAAACAGATTATATACTGTGAGAGAGAGAGAGTGAGAGAGAGTATGATTCCTAAACTTGTGTGTGTGTGTGTTTTATTATATGTATATTGAGAATATCTATAAGTATAGACTTCTATAATCTTACTTGAGAGAGAATATGATTCCTGAACATGCGTGTGGAAGTATAGATTTCTATAATCTTCTTGTTATGAGAGAGAGAGAGAGTGTGATTCCTGAGCATGTGTGTGCGTGTGTGTGTTATTATAGAATTGTAAGTATAGGTTATCTATAAATCTTACTTGCTATATTTTTGTATTCCTTTACAAATATATCTTATGTACTTCATGCGTATGCGTGCACAATATATGCATAGTATATCATGTACCCTCTTGTGTGTGTGTGTATAACACACATGTGTATCCATGTACGTACCTTTTGAAGTCTCATGATTAACCACAGTAACAAAAACGGTACTCAAGTAGCTATAGAGAGCAGTTATACTCGAGAAGAGCGCACTCGCCATGCTCCTTAGATTCTCAGGAAACTGATCGTAGAAAACTCGAGAACTCAGACATCAGAACGCGGAGAAAGGTACGGTTTGATGTGGGTGGTTAACTAAACCGGCTTGTTTAGCCGTCTTCATCCTGGAGCTTGCCACCATTGCTGCAGTTAGCATTGCGAGTATAGAGATAGATAACCCGGTGCCTATCCTCTGAAGAAACGTTATCGTGTCCGGTTACTCTTCTTCCCAGCGGCATTATTATCCTGTCGTACACGGGGACGCAGGCAGTATACTGAAACACGTGGAAGGTTGCAGGTGGTATTGTGAAGTTACCACCGGGTTTGTGGTCCATAGTACGGGCTTGCTGTATGGTGAACGTGTTCTGGAGAGCGTGTGCCAGCGTGAAGATGATGCCTGTTGCCCAGATTGGAGACGTATGGAGTATGCATTTGAGCTGTTGTACGGTGCAGAGTCTCCATGGGGATGCCTTTGCTTCGTCTGCTGTGTGGTCTGTGAGTGTTGGGAATGCTGCCTTGTCTAGGAATCTGGGAGTGTGTGTCTATGAGAGAAATGATCTTGTGTGTGTACGTGCGAGCATGTGTGTGACTGTGTGTGCTTATATAACATGCATATATATATATATGCATGATTAACTAAACCCTAAACCCTTTGGTGCATCTTCGACATATATAACACTCGTATATTTGCACGTGAACGTTGAGGTTTACAGGCATCTTGTGTCTGTGTCTGTGTAGAATGTGTGTGACTGTGTGTGCTTATATAACATGCATGCAACCTACGCAATGATTAACTAAACCCTGAACCTTTGATGTCTGCGTAAGCACTTGTATATTTGCACGTGAACGTTGAGGATTATACAGGCAACTTGAGTATCATATACCCTGAGTGAGTGAGAGAGAGATGTATATAATATTTCACACATGGCTATAAACATTGATTATATACATGTTTAACATCGTACACATGTATATGTATGTAACATAGAAAGATGTGCATATTTAAGTTATAACTTATTTATACACGTGCAAAACTTTATTAACATAAGTTACTTACATGTGTGTGTTATATATATATATATAAATGTTACATCTTGTTGTTGTTCTCCCTAATATAAATTTAACATGATTTTAAAATAAAAAATTATTTTGGACTCAAATAATTAGTTTAAAATTAATTTATATTAAAATATAAAGATTATAGACTTAATTATAAAATATGAATTTCAAGTTGCTTCTTTATATTATTTTTCCATCGAAAAGTTTGAAATCATTAGAAAAAGTTTTAGTTAATGTTTTAAATATTTAAGATTATATAGATCCTTAAAGTGCTAACACATGCATATTAAAGAGCATAATAATTACTTTATATAGCTAGTGGGGTACATAATTTTATTAAGTAAAATAATATTTCAACCTCTTTCTAATCATTTTTCTTAATTTTTTTCTTTCGTATTTAAAATTAATTTTATTTAAATTTTTAATTAAATAATCATAACTATGATGATTACTAATCCATACAACAATGCATTTGAACATAAAGATTTATCACAATAATAATGCAAAACTCATGAGAATTAATGAAACACAATTGATATAGAAAAATATGCATCCACTTATATATATATAAATTATAATTTCATATATCAGTATTAATATACTTAGAAAAAAGGCCGATATAAAGTATTAATATACTTAATCATTTTATAAGTAATATTATTATGAAGATGGACATGTTCTATGTAAGAATTAAATTTTATGTAGACTTATTTTCTTCATTCATTATGTAGAATTAATTCTTTTTAATATGGTTGATTTATAAGTAAAAATGATTAAAAATTATATAAATAAATTTTATACTTTATTTTAATTTATATCTTTATATTATTATGATTACTTAATTGAATTTTAATTAATAACAAATTATAAAAGAAGTTTAATGCTGATTAATAATGAAGGAGATATAATAAAGTTGATACATTATTTACATCATTATAATTAGGTAGTGATGTAAAAAATATATCACCATATTTTACTATATATTCTCTATCACCTCCTTTGTTACTAAAACTTTTTCATTACCTATTATTAATTAAAATCTAATTAAATAACCATAATAATATCAAAATAAAAATTATCATTATTAAAAAATGTATCACCATCAAATTTACACTATTAATTAATTAAAATCTTCTTATAGTCTCTTTAATAACATTTTATTTAACATGTGTAACTGAAAATGCTCTTTAGGGGAATGAGGTAAATTTTTTGTAATATAAAAAATATTATTAACTTATGTATATATATTATATATGTACCCATATACACTATAAACAATCATGAAACTCAACAGTGAAGAACCAAATAAAATACTTTTTATTAATGTAGGTTAATAAATTTATACAAGTCCTTGTAGAGGTACAACGTGCACACATGTATAAAAATATATAAAACATAAATGGTGATTATATAAATGAGTTAAACTAAAGAAGGTAAAATACAAGTTATTAAACTTATATAAGTCCTTGTACATATATGTGTGCACACGTCGGTATAACCTATATAAACATAAATATAAATACGTAAATATAAAGGTAAAGTTTCCCTTTAAGAGGTATTTGTATAGTTTTAATTGAAAATACCTTAAAGTAAATTTGTAGGAAAAGACATTATTGTGGTGGTGTATGAGCATCGATCAAACATAGTTCATATACGTATAAAACTTTAATAAATATTAATTTTAATATGATGTGGAGAACCCTTAATAAAACGATTTTCATCATAATTAATGTTCTTTACCCTTAATGAGCTATTATCCTCCATTTCTATGTTATCTCTTTGCTCCCTTGGTGATGTACGAGCACTGCCTGACCTTATGTCTAAGACGTAGTATATTCTAAACATATCCTATTAAAACCCTAATTTTCATTAAATACTAAGCATATTCTTATTAACATATTAAACCCAATGATCTTGTGTGTTGTGTGTGTGTTTGATCTAACTCACAAGATAGTAGTTTCCAGCAGTAGGCTCACACTCCCAATCACTTTTATAATCTCTAATCTGAACAACAAAGATAATTAACGTAATACATTTTCCACGCGCACGCACACACACACTTTATTGGACAAACTGTTCACACGACTTAGAAAACCATATAGAATTAAATAATACTTAATTAGTTATTATTTATAAACATTTATAAGCTTAGTAATTATTAATTTTAATAATTTAGTGTTTTATGTTTATTTAAATGTTTCTGCAGGCATACACTATCGTATATGTTATATTATACCATGTTTTATTATATACACCTATGCATATTTATACTGGCCTTTATAATTATAATGCACGCACACACATTATTCATACTATACACATACAATATTATATGTCATAACACATATAGAGACACATACACACATTAAGCACAATTTACACGATCGGACTTAGGAAGAATCATACACCATTTGCTTTTAGGGTTAACGGTTGCAACATATTATACACATCACGTGTACGGGTGTTTATTGGTTTTCCTGTCAGCAAATGGGAGCCCGTTTGCACGCCTCTCCCGTGTTATAATTGCTGCTTACAGAAAATGCTTCTTCCGGAATATTCTACCCTTCTCAACGTGTTAAACTCCAACACATTGACCAAGTCAGGTATGACCCTCTCACACACATATACACATGCGTGTGTTAAAACCTCATGTAGCTGTGTATGATTTTACGTTAAAAAGGTACATACATAAATCATCATTAATTTTTTGTATATCCAATTTATACATATAAATTAATTTGATTTCATGGCATATGTTATATAACTTACATTGTATATTTAACTCATACATATACATATTTATGATCTTACATCAAAAATGTATATATATACACTATCATATTATTTTAAATGTCTATACATGTGTGTGCGTGTGTGTGTATCTACCTAGTTATATACACATACATGTGTGTCTGAATTCACTTAAATATGTGTATATATATATTCATATACCAGTTCAAGCACGACTAGACACTCACAAACAGGCATCTCCTCTCACACACACATTACTTCCCCAGGTTCCTAGAATGACATATTAACTAATGATTCCCAACACCCATAGATCACACAGCAGACGAACCCCATGGAGACTCTGCACCGTACAACGAGTCGAGGAGTTCAAATACATACTCAATCTGGCAACAGGCATCATCTTCACGCTGGCACACGCTACGTTCACCATGGACCACAAACCGGATGGTAACTTCACAATGCCACCCGCAACCTTCCACGTGTTTCGGTATACTGCCTGCGTCCCCGTGTACGACAGGATAATAATGCCGCTGGCAAGAAGAATAACCGGACACGATAACGTTGCTTCAGAGGATAGGTACTGGCTATTCATCTCTATACTCGCAATGCTAACTGCAGCAATGGTGGAAAGTTCCAGGATGAAGACGGCTAAACAAGCCGGTTTAGTTAACCACCCACATCATTCTCTGCGTTCTGGCTTATACCGTAGTTTGTGCTTATCGAACTGTCTGGGTCTTTTGGACATCTCGAGTTTTTCTACGATCAGTTTCCTGAGAATCTAAGGAGCATGGCGAGTGCGCTCTTGTTAGTATAACTGCGTTCTTGTTACTGCGGTTAACCATATGTGTTATATACACACACCAGAGGGTACATGCATATATATTGTGCACGTAAATGCATGAGGTATATATAAGTATATTGTAAAGAAATATACAAAAATATAACAAGTAAGATCTATAGATAATCTATACTTACAAATAGTTTATAATAACACACACAAAATCACACACACACACACACTCTCTTAACAAGTAAGATATATAGAAGTCTATTCTTACAGATATTCAGGAATCATATTCTCTCTCACATAGCAAGTAAGATGTATAGAAGTCTATACTTACAGATATTCTCAATATACATAGTATAAAACACACACACGTTCACTCCTTCACCGAGTTTCCTATAATATAAACTATGTTTTGTGATGTATGATCACTGATAGATAGGTGGGAGAGTATAAACAAGGGCCACGTGGATTATTTCTATTGGTTACAAGCTATCATGTGACATCAACTTTCTTGTGTTTCTTTGTGCACATTAAGGCTGTTGTTCAGGACGAAGAAATCAATCTTGAACTCGGAAAGCTGAAGAAAATATAAATTAAAGAGTGTAAACAAATATTGTCCATTAAACATTTATTTTATTGTTCTATATATGATATAATAGCTATGGTAATAAACATATTAAATATCAATAATATAGTTCGAACTTGCAATGGCATCTTCTATTTATGACACAGTAAACTTTTGATGTTTGAGTAACATACTTACGATTTGACAAGACTATTTTCAGGCTGGTTTACCCTCCTTATTTTGGGATAGTGCAACAAACGGAAGAACTCTTTAACAATGAAACTAACATGGTTCATGTTTATCTTTATCTTCCTATCAGTTGGCCTGATCCAATTGAGTACGGAAAACAATGCCAATTATTCTGCATCACAATGTCAAAGAAGTTCTTGTGCACATTAGTGAGAGAACGGTTTGGAAGCTACATGTTAGTGGGCATGCTCATGATCTAGATACCATCCAGCTTGCACTTGTGATGGAGTCGATCTGGCTAAAGAAGATTTCAATTGAAGTTGGAACATGCCCTGCTCATAGGAACACCAAAGATTTTCATTCAACATGTTTATTTTGATGGAGTTAATTATTTTTTTTAAGCACACAATGCATTCTCCTAGTTAATTCTTTAGATAAGGATACATTTTTATAGCCTCCACCCCCACCACTTGACATTGTTTGTCAAACGAAGTTGACATGGAGGTTAACAATGAGTCGTGTTTAACAAATCAACATAGATGCAAGACATTGATATTTGACATTATAGATGAAGAAGAGGCACCACCAATTCCTCTATAACCGTCATACGCTCACTCAAACTACCCAGTAATCTTGTAATTGTTTTAGTGGAAATTTCTATACCTATTATCTTAACAGCTTACAAATATTATATATATTAGTTTTTAATAAAATTACATTGGCTCTTATTCTCGAAAATTTCTAAACATGTTATATATAGCCAAACCAGACTTCCTAATATATTTCATTTTATTATAATGCTAAACTTTAGAAGTATTTATCACTACTTCAAACAAGTCTCTTGATACATTTTATAAAGAAAAAAATAAAATAAAATTCTTACAAAGCTATCTTGATATTTATTTATTTAATCGAACTTGAGAAAAGAGAGTACATCATATTAGGAGGTACCATGGCCAGATGTGTTGTTATTCATTTGTTCCACATGCCACTTCCATGCAAATTCCCTGGATAAATCATAACACTAGTTGTATATTACACACATGTACGTGCATATTACACATAATTATACGCCATCTTCTTAACCTGTTTAGTACAATATGCTTTTCTACATACAACTATTTATATTGGTATATATAATGAGCAGATAGAGTATCATGCTTAATATATGTATTAAACTTACCACTTTCTTGCTGTATGACCCTCAGAATGGCCTCTGTCGACTTCCTAGTGGCTTCTTCTTTAGACCGTGCATATCCCCCAAACATGTGTCGACCATCGTATAGAACATTTGCGAACACGCCATTCTCATTGCTGTGAAATGTATACAAAGGAAGCTACGACCGCTTTTGTATACCGCTTCCTGTACCTCAGTCTTCACGGGTCCAATATCAAGTAGCTTAGTAAGTTTATGTGTATCCAATACATAATACATAACTAAAAATGATGTATATACTATTTATTTCACACGAGGTGACGTTGTATACCAATTTCACTTACATCAAGTTTAGCACCGGTAATGCTCTCGATGGCAGTTGCTGCAGCAGCAAGTTCAGCATCTTTGAGACTTGTAAATCCTGTTTACACGACACATGGATAATATATGAGCGTCCAGTGCAGAAAGCTTAACCGCAAATATAATAACGATGAGAATACGTTTGTTTTATACACAAAGATAACGCAAACCTGGACCCGATTTGTACTCATAGGGTCGATCGCCCTTAAATCTGATTGTCACTTCAAACGTAGAACCCAATTGTACAGCAGTGTACTCTGGGCAAGATAAGTGTTTCTTCATAGTTAGATACCTGAGGAAAATGTCCTCCATCTGCACGGGTGAACCAATTAATATTTAAGTTTATGTGAAAAAATGAATAGATAAATGCTAAATGGTGTAACGGGGGTTAGAAGGGGCAATTAGGTTATGATGAGATCAGTGAAAGCTAGATTTTACATGTGCAAAAACCATTGGGCTAGTAAAATTTTGAAAAAGAAAACACGTGTTATGCTATTTAGTGAAACCCAATAAGTGCATGAAGGCGACTGACAAATACCAGTACCCACCTCCGAGATTAGAAGAGATTTGAATCGAGTGATTCAATCCGGATCCACCACGATTAAGGCGACAATTGTACGCGCAGGGAACAGGGAAGCGCCACGGGACACCCAAGAAGAGTACACAGGAAGGGAAAATGTATAGAAACCCTAGACCTACGCATATTTATATGTAGTTTGAGGTGCCCTAGATAAAAATCATCTGGAACAGTAAATGCTTAGCTATTTGACCATAGTAACTTTGATAGTCTAATTTTTATTATACTTGTCTTAATTTCATTTTTATTATACAGAATCATATGGTCCTCTTCTCAATTCGTTATACATGCGTACACATCAGCACCTCCTCAAGGAAGGGCTTGCATACCCTTGTCTCACATTTTATTTGGCTTCAAACCTATTAGGATATTACATACCAATTCTTTTTTCTTTTTTCTTTTTGTTTGTCATTTTTTTATTTATGCACATTGTAACTAAATTGGGCATGATACATAAAAATAAGAATATAAAATAAATTATTAATTAATATTTAAGTTCTAATTATTAATTAATTACTTAATAAATATATATTTAAGTCTTAATTATTAATTAATTAATAAATTAATCCTTAATTAATCTTACTTAGTGTTAATAAAATCAATTTTATCATTACTAAAAAATATATCTTTATTCTTTTTACACTAATATGCGGACAAAGAAATGAATAAAAATATAATTTTCATGTCAATATATACTTAATAAACATTACAACATGAAATACATATAGAGAATTTTTATATGTTAAAATAATTATTATATTTTAGCAAGATATTCTAGTGTAAAAATATTTACAATAATTAAAAAATATTATCAAACATACTCAAACATAATTACAAATGAAATCATTTCCTTATTGACCTATCAAATTATTTTGTAATTACTTTCTTTAACCATACAGAGGAACCTCTCGATTGATGGAATCGTTCTGGTACCACCTAACACTTTCATGAATGTAGTTAAGAGTTTCTATCCTTATTAATATGTAATTTGTGATAAGATCACGAGTGCATAAAGACTTATTTAAAAAATGAAGTTCCTCGATAAAACATTGTAAAGTGCCCGGTTGCTCTTTTTTAATTTATAAAAGTCAAAATCATTGAGAAGAAAAGTGTTAAGATATACTTTATATAGTGGATATTTACTTGCAAAAGTTTTTAAGATTCTTCTTTTTAAGGCATGTGTTCAAGTAGTTCACTAGCTCATCTACGATATTTAATATCATAAATTAGATGGATACAAGCAATGTTTTGGTTAAACATAACCTTTTGAGGAGAATCATCTACCACTAAGATATGTGTGTTCTTCATTATTCTTAATTAATTGATCTTGCAATAAAGCCCAATTATTCTTTCATTCTTGAAAAAGTATGACTTGCTTCTTTTCTCACATTGTAGTATTCGAGAGGTTTAATTTGCTGCCCTGTGACAAAGTCCTGCATGTCTTCCCTCACGCGTGTTGTCTCGAGTACCTTGGTAGTTGCCAGCTTTGCCCTTAGAAAACACTGTTTCCTTGCCCCTAAATTGTCCAAAGTGTGACTCCCCAAAGAAAGTACCATTGCTTAAATCGCTGGTCAAAAATCTAATCTTTATGAATCACTTTTTCTGCAACATTACAATACTTGTTAATCAATTTAGTAGCGTGTCAAGTTGTGAAACTACATGTATGATAAAATCTCCACAAGCGTGCTCATTTCCTTAAGCTTTTTAAAAAGAGATGGTCCAACTTTGGACGAAAAATAATATTATATTAAATTTACCATGACAATAAATAAAAATTCCATGTTTGATTTCTCTTTCCTTATCCTCAAGCCTTTGTCGTTGAAGCAAAACACCATTGACATCCACAAACAATATGGTCATGAGTAACAAGGGCAACGTTGCTTTTTATTGGTTTGCAGCTCACTTGTTTGATCCTTTCCATAGTCATCTTTTGATGCTTTATTATTGCTAATTTCTTTATCATTTATTTGTACATCATCCTTACAAGATTCATATATTGTTGGCGCTGGAGAAAGTGGTTAAGGAACTGAAGGCAATAGAAATGGTGATGCAAAAACTGAAGGAGCTAAAAATGATTGTTCAAAAACCTCAACAATAAACTCCTTTTACAACTTGCCAAGACAAGTGATCCCCACAATGACAATGTTTTGAGTTGCATTATTGTACATTTTTTGTATGAACTTTGTTATTCTGATATGTGGCACAAGTAATTTTCATCATACCCCTTTCTTACCTCATGCCACTATTGAAAATCTTTGTTCTCAACAATTTATTATATCCGTAAAATGATCATTAACTATATTATTTACTTGTTAATGTTTGACCCATGTTTGAACTAAAAGCTTATTTTAGTCCTTAAGAATTTATTTTCAGTATAAATATACACGAAATATACAAAAATGCTTTATGTTATATTCATTTACAACTATTTATCACTCTAATATTTCATTAACAATTCATCTTGCTGTTACTTCTGAACCATGTGAAGAAGGGTTCAACCGCTTAAAAAATCATTTGACATCGTCCATTTCTTTTGTTAATGTTTTCATGATTAATGGAGTAATTGAATGTTATGTGTTTCTTAAGATAACTTCCAGTGTTATATATGATTTATGATTGTCCTCAAATTCCTCCTCAAAGCTGTTACATTTCTGGGATGAAACTTTTCCAAATTACTCCTATATGAGTTTGTTGGGGTATTCAGTTGATAACCTTTCTATTCACTTGTTCAAGTCCTTGACCATGGTCTTATTCTTTTCAATGGCAAAACACATGTATCTCGAAGGTAACACTCCTTTCAAGACATAACCCTTAGTGTAGTAGTCAAAAACCTATGCATCACTATGAGGACTTTTGATTAAGTTGATGATGTTGCGTGCAGCCTGACTTGTAATGTTTAAATAATGTACATTGCCGAATATGTCCCTCTCGGCTATCGATGTATCGGATGGAGGTTTAGTCCCATTAGAGTGAAGGTAGATGCCTAGCCAGTTGCTTGAAAGTTTGAAATTATCTAGTGCATTCTTAACAACCAAGTGAACAACCATATTAATACACCTGGGATTATCATCGTCATGTAAAATCCAATCCAGTGATGTCTGCGAAGACGAAGGCGAAGGTATCGGTGACATAAGCAAAAATTAAGAAATAAATACTTAAAGACATAGGTATTAGGTAAGTGTGCAAAAATTAAATAAATACCTTCTTTATACATACTTACACGACTAAGCTTCTCCACCAAATCTTCTAGTGCCTATCTGAAGATGGATTTTTTTAATACCTATCGATCCATCACGAACATTTGAAAAGGTTTCTTGTGGGTAGTGATGTTACCCCATATTTCGGCAGCAAATATCTATAACGCTTCCATGATTCGTGACATCTTGTTTTATTAGGTTGAACTTGGTTCTCCACTGTCAAGTCACGATCCAAGAGCAAGGAGGCTTGACTCAGGAGCAGGACAAGGACTAGGAACAAGACAGGAGCATGATAAGAATTAGGAACTAGGAATAAGACAAGAGCAGGACAGGAACTAGGAGCAAGACAAGAGCAGGACAGGAACTAAGAATTAAGATAAGGAGAGAACATGTTGCAAGGAGCAAGATAGAACAAGACAAGATTGATCGTAGAAAGACTGATGTTGATAATAATTGATTGTACAACAATTAGGTCGGAGCTTTATGCTCACAACTCCAAAAGCTAATCTGGTCATGAGCCTAATCTAGTCATGAGTTAAAAATGACAACCCATATCCGGTAGTATATCTTGTAAGCATATCTTGTAGGCATATCTTGTAGGCATATCATGTAGGCATATTGTAAGCATATCCTGTAGGTATATCCTGTAGGCATATCCTATATCCCGTATCCTGTATCCTGTATCCTATATCCGGTATCGGGTTGTGACAGCACTTCCTCCCTAAAAACGAGTTCCACGAGTCCTAGGATTTGGTTTAGTAGGATAACGTCGATGGAAAGCACAACCTTGGAAGAAGCATAGAGTAAATTGGATGCAGGTTCCCAAGTGCGATCGGTAGGCAAATAACCTTTTTAATCCACAAAGTATTGAAGTTGCAGCGATGAAGACGAGAATCAAGAATTGTTGCAACTTCGTACTCAGGTTCATCATCAATGACCACATGAGCGGGAGGAGAAGAAGCACGACTAGGAAGTGAAGAAGGATGATATGGATAGGGCCCAATCATTGAAAATCCAACTTAAAAGAAGGCCGATTGGTGCGAATATGCGATGAAGAAGCCACACGAGATCACCAATCTTGTATGCAGGTGCCGGCTAACAATGAGTATCAGCATGACACTTGTACCGTTCCTATGCCTGTTGAAGATGAACCCGGAGATCATCCTTTACCTGACGAAGATGCTGGAGATGATCATTACTGCAGGAGCGAAAGAAGGAGAAGCAGGAGGAGCAAAGTCAAAACGTGGATGGTAGCATGTAAGAGCGAAGAAAAGTGTTTGGCTTGTAAATGAGTGAACGGAGTTGTTGTAGGCAAACTCCGCCATAAGAAGAAGGTTCAACTAGTTGTCTTGTTAGTAATTGATGAAGCAGCGAAGATTATTGCTCCAAGGTCTGAACCGTGCGTTCTGACTGCCCATCAGTTTGCGGATGATATCCTAAAGAAAGATCCGCTTTAACTTGTAAACTCTGAAGAAGCTCTCGCTAAAACCTGGACATAAATTATGGCCTCGATAAAAAACAATGCTCTCAGGAAGACCATGATGTCAAAACACTTCGCAGATCACCAACTCAGTAGTTGTCTGGCATGTAGCAGTCTTGTTACATGGTAAGAAATGAGCATGTTTGGTGAAACGGTCAACCACCACAAGTACTACATCAAATCCACGAGAAGAAGGAAGATCTGTGAGGAAATCCATAAAAATGGATCTCCAAGGGGCAGAGGGAATAAGAGAGGACAAAGAAGACCGGAGGGTGCGTGATAAGGCATCTTCGACTTATTGCAAGTGTCACAACTCCGTACAAACTTTTCCACAAGACCCCGCAACCCAGGCCACCAATAGTTGCGAGTCACCAACTCAACTGTCTTGGCCACACCAAAATGTCTTGTAGTCGGGGTATCATGACATCATGTACCACACGAGTCCTGTAAACACTATCAAGAATGTACATGAGACCTTCTCGGTACATGAGTTCGTCCTGTATGGCAAACAACTTGTAGTCTGAACGGGAACTGGAGGAAGAGGAGCTTGTAATGTCAAGACTAATGTGTGAGAACACATTCTTTGCCAAGTCGTCTGTAGCCAACTGCAAACGAATGTCCTGTAAAAGTGTTGAATTTGCTAAGCCTGATGAACCCTGTAGTACCACAAGCCAAAATCGATCAAGACCCAACAACACTTGCTCTTGACAGTCATATGCAGGATGGCCCGGGGTCGGTGCAAGGTAAGAGCGCCTAGACAATGCATCCGCTTTACCATTCCAAAAACTTGGGCCTGTAGACGATGACAAAATCAAAATGTGATAGGAATTCCGCCCACCTAGCTTGTCACTGACTGAGAACTCGAGCCGTTTGAAAAAACTCCAGGTTCTTATAATCCATAAGAACTTGTACAAGATGCACATCACCTTCCAGGAAGTGCCGCCACTCCTCAAACAAATTCACAATGGCCTTGAGTTCCTTGTCATGAATCTCGTAATTGATCTCCGCCGAAAATAACTTACGAGAGTGAAAGGCTACAGGATGGAGTTAACTTATCTTCTCCAACTTGTGATAGGATAGAACTTACCACCAAAATTCGAAGCATCTGTTTCAACGAAGAAGGGACAAGAAGGATTAGGATGTGCTAAAATCGGAGCTGTCGTAAAGGCATCCTTAAATGTTGTGAATGCATGTTTTACCTTGTCGAACCAAGAGAAATCTCCTGTGCACTTGGTGAGTTCCGTGAGTGGAAGTACGCACTTAGAGAAGTCCTGTATGAAATGCTTGTAGAAGTTTGCAAAGCCAAGGAAACATTGTACGTCTCATACAGACTTACTTCACGATAGTCTTCACCTTATGTATGTCCATGGAAATGCCAGTAGAAGAGACAATATAGCCCAAGAACTCCACAGAATCCCTGACGAAAATACATTTCTCCAACTTCGCATACATGCCAGGCTCGCGAAGCCTTTATAGAATTAGTCGTACATGCTTGTCATGTGCCGCCTTGTCCTTGGAGAAAATCAAAATTCATTAAGGTAAATCATCACAAACTGGTCCAAGAAGTCGCGAAAGATGTCGTTCACCATGTGTTAGAACACGGCTAGGGCATTGGTAAGTTCGAAAGGCATCGCCGTGTACTCGAAGTGTCCATACCTTGCAATTTTTCACTCATCGCCTGGACGAATCTGTACAAGATTGTAGGCCCCTTGTAAGCGTCTTTGTGAACACCTTTGCTCCTCGTAGCCGATTGAGAAGTTCTGGGATCAATGGCAATGGGTACTGGTTCCGGATGTTGACTTGTGTCAAGCCACGATCCAAGAGCAAGGTGGCTTGACTCAGGAGCAAGACAAGGACTAGGAACAAGATAGGAGAGAACAGGAAGCAAGGAGCAAAACAAGAATAAGACAAGACAAGATTGATCATAGGAAGATTGGTGTTGATAGTAATTGATTGTACAACAATTATATGCTCACAACTCCAAGAGCTAATCTGGTCATGAGCCTAATCTAGTCATGAGCTAAAAATGGTGACCCTTATCCTCTAGGCATATCCTGTAGGAATATTCCGTAGGTATATCTTGTAGTAATATCCTGTAGGCGTATCCTGTAGGTATATATCCTGTATCCCGTATCCTATATCCTGTATCATGTATCTGAAATCCTGCATCCTGTATCAAATCGTCACAACACCTCCTCCTTAAAAGACGAGTTCTATGAGTCTTGGGGCCTGGTTTAATAGGATAACGCCGATGGAAGGTAGCAATCTTGGAAGAAGCATGAAGTAAGTTGGATGCAAGTTCCCAAGTGCGATCGGTAAGTAAATAACCTTTTCAATCCACCAAGTATTGAAGTTTGCGGCGATGAAGATGAGAATCAAAGATGGTTGCCACTTCATACTCAGGTTCATCGTCAATGACTATAGGAGGGGGAGGAGAAGAAGCATGACCAGAAAGAGAAAAAGGATGATACGGCTCCAACAAAGAGGTGTGAAACACAGGATGAAGTTTCACCATAGATGGTAACTCGAGTCGAAAAGCTACAAGATTGACCTCAGTCACAATCCTATAAGGGCCTAATTGTTGAAAATTTAACTTAGAAAAAGGCATGTTGGTGCGAATATGCCGACGAAGAAGCCACACGAGATCACCAATCTTGTATGCAGGTGCCGGTTGACGATGAGCATCAACATGACGCTTGTACCATTCCTATGCCTGCTAAAAATGAACCCAAAGATCATTTTGTACCTGACGAAGATGCTAGAGACGATCCTATATTGTAGGAGCGGAAGAAGGAGAAGCAAGAGGAGCAAAGTCAAAACGTGGATGGTAGTATGTAAAAGTGAAGAAAGGTGTCTGGCCTGTAGATGCGCGAACGGAGTTGTTGTAGACAAACTCCACCATTGGAAGAAGGTCCAACCAGTTGTCCTGTTGGTTACTGATGAAGCAGCAAAGATATTGTTCCAAGGTCTGAATCGTGCATTCTGATTGGCCATCAGTTTGTGGATGATATCTTGAAGAAAGATCCGCTTTCACTTGTAGACTTCGGAGAAGCTCTCGCCAAAACTTGGATATGAATTGTGGGCCTCAATCAGAAACAATGCTCTCAGGAAGACTATAATGTCAAAACACTTTGCGGATCACCAACTCAGCAGTTGTCTGGCCTATAGCAGTCTTGTTACATGATAGGAAATGAGTCTGTTTGGTGAAACGGTCAACTACCATAAGTACTGCATCAAATCCATGAGAAAGGGGAAGATCTGTGAGGAATCCATAAAAATGGATCTCCAAGGAGCAGAAGGAATAGGAAGAGGACGAAGAAAATCAGAGGGTGAGTGACAAGGCATCTTCAACCTGTTGCAGGTGTCACAACTCCGTACAAATCTTTCCACATAACCTCGCAACCCAGGCCACCAATAGTTGCAAGTCACCAACTCAACTGTCTTGGCCACACCAAAATGTCCTGTAGCCGGGGTATTATGACAATCCTGTACCACACGAGTCCTGTAAACACCAGCAGGAACGTACAGGAGACCTTCCCAATACATGAGTATGTCCTGTATGTAAACAACTTGTAGTCTGAACGGAACTGGAGGAAGAGAAGCTTGCAATGTCAAGATTAATGTGTGAGAACACATTCTTTGCCAAGTCGGCTGTAGCCAACTGCAAACGGATGTCCTGTAGAAGTTTGAATTTGTTAGAGCCTGATGAACATGTAATGCTGCAAGCCAAAATCAATCAAGACCCAACAACACTTGCTTTTAACAGTCATATGCAGGATTACCCAGGGTCGGTGCAAAGTAAGAGCACCTAAACAATGCGTCCGCTTTATCATTCCAAAAACTGGACCTGTATACAATGACAAAATCAAAAACGTGACAGGATCGTCGACTAAGAACTCGAGCCGTTTGAAAAAATTTCAAGTTCTTGTAATTTGTAAGAACTTATATAGAATGTGCAGTATCTTCCAGAAAGTGCTGCCACTCCTCAACGTAAATGTTTCTTTTATTTAATGTTGACTTGTTTGTAACAGTAATTTGTCTTAACATACCATTTTATTAAGCGATTTATTTAACTAATAGGTTAATTCATAAAAACACACATATAAATATATATTTTTAATTATTCAATTGTTATTATGAACCATTCATTTTCGTTAGCAAGGTTTTGTTTTATTGAAAATTAATTGTACTCCATACTAAGACATTTTATAATTTTTTTTGCTACAAGATGTTTTTAATTTGGAGAATAACATTATGTACTAAAATTTTAAAATCTCACTACACATTGTATATATCATTGTATGTAATTATATAAAACTGCACAAAATAACCTGCCTAACCGAATGTAATGAATTACTTTCCCAAAACACGGTTAAGAAGAATTATACTCTAATATGTAATGCATTTTTGTCCAGTCAATGTAATTATATATAACTCTCATCACGTTTAAGTTTGAACATGTTTTAAAATTTAAAAAATATGTGTAAGTAAACTTTATATTTCTAACTTATCTGTATAATATGAACTAATAATAATAGTTTCTTGTTTTCTTTAAAAGTGTTATCTTATTATATAAGCCTTTTAACTCTTCATAATATATTAATATATTCTAAACGTGTAAAATTATATATTTCACATGTAAATTTTGAGAGAATTTGTATCTTTTTTTTATATAAATTATATATTATAATTTTTGTAATGTTTAAATTTTATATGATATTCATTTTATATTATATTAAAAAATTAACATATTTCAAATTTAAATCCCTACTAAAAAATTAAAAATTATTATAATTTATAAACTTACATTTTATATTTAAAATTATCATTAATCCCAAACGATTCGATCTATCCATTCCATATTAAATTTGTTATTTTCATTGTCTTAATTTATTCTTTATTTGTTAAAATTAATTTTTTAATCTTAAAATATATATACTAAGTTGATTTTATATTAATAAAATTTTAAGAAAACCACAATTAATGTAAGTTATAGAATATATATTTTATACCAATATACAAATATTTATTTTTAATCCTTATTGTTACTTTAAAATGAAATTCTAACTAGAGTATTTTATATTGATGAATTTTATTTATCTTTAAAATAATTTATAATAAATTATGTTAAGGAAAAGGCTTCTTTAAATTTTGGAATGTTAAATGAAGTCTCTTCTTGCGTGTATATATTCTATCCAGAAATTTTTTTGGAAGCTCATGGTTTCTTTATTGAATTGGACTGCTTGTAACGATAACAATAGGAGTCTAGAAGAATTAAAGAAAAGCTGGTTGTTGTATTGCCTTTTATCTCTTGTGTTTTACTTGGCGTGAACGTATACGAAAGTCTTCTCTTATGACTACGATAGTTAGTAGGTTCCACTCCTGCGACAATATATACACAAACCTTGATTTGGGACTTATTTAGTATATAATGATATGCATTCTTCTCATACCCGATGACACAATATACTATGTAATATTAAAGCTTCTACACATAATGGAAAAAACCGGTCGGTGAGATAATGATCCAGACATGAGTGACTAAGCTCAGAGACCATTAGGTGGTAACCTTGTGCATGCTTTTGACTGGAAGGAGCCCCAGGGGAATGGGGTTGATATCGAACATGAGATATTTGGCACAACATTGCTTATGGCCAAGAAGCTCTAGCTCATACCCTCTGCCCGATTGCCTGCAAAAGCGTTTGAAATGTAAGATCTCTGTTAATTAGAATGAATAAAACAATTCTCAGCTTAGGTCAAAGTTGCAGTGACACTGAAATTTTTTAACTAAAATCCTTGCTCAAAAGTAATACGGCCTGTTTTATGGGTTAGTGTTTATCGCGTTCAAACCTCAAACGATAACTACGTCAACATGAACAGTTCCCTGAACTTTTAAAAGAAAAAAGATTTTATTTAATTAGTTTCACGTCTTCAAACATTGTTTTAAACGAAACGGGACAGATAGTCATCCACTGTGGTGTAAGAAACCTCAGGGTATAGATAGTGGCTTCTAACTCAGCATCAAAGCCAGCCTGATCACCTTGTACAAAAATGGAGTGCACAATTGCTGACATCACGTTGTCCGGGAATGGCGTATCTGAAGATTGTTTAAGTTCAGAATAGTTAAGTATATGCACAGTTAAATACATTCCTGAGGATGCTATGCTCAAGAACATCGAAGGTAAATTACCTTCAATGTTCTTGAGCATAGCATTCTCAGGAATGTATGACTTGTCGAGCTTCTTTCCAATCTTCTTCTCCCAGAGAGCAACAATTTCATTGAGAGAAAGAATGTTAGGAGGACGAATGTACACAACTTTGTTCACTGTCTTTGGATCGACAGCTGCCTTTATGATGTAAGTTGCTATGTTGGCTTCATCCACACAAATTGCTGCAGGGACATAGTTCTATACATGTCACGTTCTTAAGAAAGTGGTATCAAGCGTTACCTTTGGTGTTCCCGTCCACCTTGTCCCTAGGCGGAGTGAATTGTCCAGGTTGCATTAGACTAGCCAGGGAGAAGCCTGCAAAAGTATTAGAAGAGACTACAGTGTATGGTATCCCTGCTTCTTCTGCTGCTTTTCGGATCATGAGCTTGGTTCCAAGAACCATTTGCAAAACAGGCACTGGGCAGGATCAGTACCATACTCAGAAGGTAGAAATCTCTGTTTGCAACAATATAGTTAGCATGTGTTAAGCAAAAAAAAAAAGAAAAAACCGGGCTCTCAAACTCAGTACCTTGATATTGCCGGCTTCTTTGATTGCATCTACGATCTTAGTCTGCTCGTGGATTTGACCACCTCCCACTGCAGATATGACAACATCAACTTGTTTTGCTACAAGACTAGAATGATCTTCCAAAGAGCCCTGTACAAGTTGAACACGTTCAAATATATATATAAAAATGGAACTGACAGTTACATGCAGGATTTTGGCGCCTTTGGCTTTCACAGAGTTGAGAAACTCAGTGGACGAACCAGAACATAAGTTGGGCAGCCAAGGTCAATGCTGGCATTGACAATGTATTTTCCAATGTAGCCGGTGCCTCCGATCACTAAGTTCTTGCTTGCCATTGACGAGGATTTAATGCTCAACACTACAAATAAATGATGCAGATTGCATATAGGAATGCCATTCATTGGACCCGCTTTATAGGATAAAATCTAATGCGACTGGTTCTGATCGTGTGTTTAACTCCCCAAAAATTCTAGTCCTGGCGAGAATATACCTCTTGAACGATACGATGACTTCAAGGGAAAGAGATATTCTTCAAATCTAGAGAGGTTGGAATATTCTGGTTGATTAGCAGCTCTACTTTGCAGGGTGAAATATATAACATGGACCTCCTTGAGGAAGATCTTAACAAGTTATCAAAATGGAAAGTATTCAGTTACTAGTGTTTGCCTTTGCTTTATTATTCTTGATGTATTTCTTCCAGAAACGTCACCAGCATTTGCACCAGGATCTCTCCCTTTGATTGGTCATATTCTCTTAATAAGAAAGCAGCCTCCCCACCAGATCTTTAGAAAGTTTGTGGTGGTCTCATGTACCTCAAGCTTGGATCAAACCACACTTTGATTGCATCCACCCGCAAAGCAAGTTCTTAAGAACCATGACAGGGACTTTACCTCAAGGCTGACCATTGCAGCAGCAAAGTACCTTCACTACAATGCAACCGACATGATATTCATTCCATATGGTGATTTCTACAAACAACTTGAGGAAGCTATGCAACCAGGAGATATTCACCCAGAAGGGTTTGGAGATGCTTCTCCCACTGAGGACGATGGAGCGAGTCGTGTTTGTGAAGGAGCTGCTGAATGCCTCCGAAAGTAATACTGAGGTGAATATGAGCAAGAAGATCACTGATGTCAAGAATCGTCATGAACAGAGCTTCTCTCAGGAAAGTCCCGAGGAGATAAGCAATGGTCACGTGTTTAAGGAAGCTGTCATAGAGGGACTACACGTAGGGGACGGAGTCCTTGGAGACTTCATTCCCTGGCTAAAATGGATGGACTGGCGTGAGGCAAGGCTTAAAGAGCTTGGAAGAATACGAGATGTGAGCATGCAAAAGGCCGTGTTAGAACACAAAGGACGCCGTGCAAATGGAGTAGAACGGTTCTGTCAAAAGAGAGCATGACATCCATGAAGTCGGTAGGTTCTACTGTAGAACCTATCGACTTCATGGATGTCATGCTCTCTTTTGACATGGATGACACTCTGATTAAGGCAGTGGCCGGGGTAAGATTTCATTCTTACTAACAAACTAGCTGCAAGCATAACTTTGTTTATTATCCAGGACATTCTTATCGGACACCTCTGCGAAACCGTGGAATGGGGATTATCGGAAGTTTGAGAAATCCTCATGTCCTTGCTACAATTCGCCATGAACTGGACACAGTGGTCAGAAATAAACGTATGGTGCAGGAAAGTGATATGCTGAAGCTTAAGTACCTGGAAGCTGTTGTTAAGGAAACGCTTAGGCTTCACCCTTCCACGCCGCTGTTGCTCCCACGAAAATCCAGTGAAGTTTGCAGGATTGGAGATTTGTGTTGCCTGCAAATACAAATCTATTTGTCAATGCATATGCTATTGGGAGAGATGAAAAACATGGAGCCAGGCTGACAAGTTTGATCCAGAGAGGTTTCTGGGAGATAATTGTGTGGATGCCAAGGGACAGGACTTTGAGGTGATTCCTTTTGGATCTGAGCGGCGCATGTGTCCTGCCGTGGGGATGGGGCTCTCTACAGTGCAAAGCATGCTAGCCAGTCTCCTGCATGCATTTGAATGAAAGCTGCCTGGAGGGCTCAAGCCTCAAGAACTAGACATGAACGAGGCATATGGAGCCACACTTCCAAGAACAAATCCCCTTATACTCGACTTCCCCTGGTAATTTAAGTACGGAATAAAAATGTTTAAATTTCACACATTTATTTCATATAATGTATGTTCAATCTTAAAAGTATGCTCTTGAGGGATGCTAGTTGAAAAGCAATATATGTTTATGTATTAAAAATTGAAATCACAGATCCAGAAAATGTCGAAGCTGAATTTAACTTACTTTTTGTGACTATAAATTCATTATTTGATAAGAACATATATATATTTTTGATCTTACATTAAACATGGTTCCTTTAAAATATAATATTTTATATTTTATATTTATATTTATATATATATTTGAAGATTGAACAAATAAATAAAGTTAATATATAAATACATTAAGGTAACGTTTAAGTATCAAATCCATTACAGAATGGATTAAATTGAATCATTAAATAACAAACTCACAATAACATTAATGATAATTTAAAATTTAAAATGTAAGTACATAAGCTTTATTTATTTTAAATTTTATTTATGGGATTTATATTTGAAATGAAAAATGCCATTGTAAAATTTTTTATTTTATTTTTAAAATTAATCATTTATAATATACTTGTACAATAAAATGATATTATATTATATTAAATAATTAATATATTTTAAATATAAATCTTTACTATTAAAATTAAAAATTATTATAATTCATAAACCTATATTTTATACTTAAAATTATCATTAATGCCATAATGAATTCGTTGCAGATTTGATCTGTCCGTTCCATAATAAATTTATTATTTTTTCATTGTCTTTGTTAAAATTGAATTTTTTAAATTTTATCAGTATTCCATCTTAAAAAATATATACTAAGTTATTTTATATTAATAAAATTTTAAGATAACCACAATTAATGTAAGTTATAAAATATATATTTATAACAATATACAAATATTTACTTTTAAATCTTATAACTTCACTTCACTTCACATGCATGCATGTTACTTTAAAATGAAATTCTAACTAGAATATTTTAATATAGATGAAATTTTATTTATCTTTATCATAATAAATTATGTCGCTTCTTTAATTTTGGAGTGTTCTCTTATCTAGAAGATTATAAGAAAATAAAGCAAGCTCATAGTTTCCTTAAGACTTCCGTGAGTTCCAAATTGGACTGGAGTCTAGAAGAATTAAAAGCTGGTTGTTATATTGCCTTTCATCTCCAGTGTTTTACTTGGCGTGAAGCATACATGAAAATCTTCTCTTATGACTTGATTAGTCAAATGATAGTTAGTCGACAGTATACGAATTGCATTTGTCTCATACCCGATGACACAATATATTATGTACTATTAAAACCTTCTACACATAATGGAAAAACCGGTCCGTGAGATGTCTAGTTTTCTAGAGAAACAGATAATGATCCAGACAGGAGCGACTAAGTTCAGAGACCATTAGGTGGTATTACAAAGCTATATATAAATTAATTATATAGATAGGTATCAGTTGAGGCATGGAATACCTATGGATATCAACAGCTTTAAGCTTATTTACCTTATTTCTATGGAAAATAGGGAGCTCTAAGTCATCTTCATTGTTCATCCCCCTGGGCCTCCCAATAAGCTTCCTGTTATTGGCCACCTTTACTTCCTTGTAAATGTCAAGCTCCTTCCACATGTTTTATTGCTCAGCTAGCGAAGAAATATGGGCCAGTCATGTCTTTGCAAATGGGATCCCGTCCATTTGTAATAGCATCAACTAAGGAGGCAGCAGAAGAATTCCTCAAAACTTCCGACCCATTATTTGCTTCAAGGCCACAATATACTCCTTTGGGACGTATTTTCTCCTATAATCACCAGGACATGGTTATGGCTCCTTATGGAGAACGCTGGAGGCAACAACGGAGGATTGTAGCGACTGATCTGATGCGTCCACGCAAGATAGAAGCCATGAGGCCCAAGAGAATGGAAGAGATGACACGGATGCTGCCAGGAGATCTCCATGCTTTGTGGTCAAGTCGTAGACATGAGGTCTGCGCTGTCCGAGGCGACGATCAACTTCGTATGCATTCATGCTTATCGGCAAACGCTATTTTGGCCAAGGTACAGTGGACAGGAAAGAGGGAAAGAAGTTCCTTGAGATAATCGAGGAGATTACTCATCTATCTGGCAATTTTTCCATCGGGGAGTTCCTCCCTTGGCTCAACTGGGCTGACCTGGACAAGGTTGAGTCAAGGTTCAAAGCAGTGGCAAAGCGTGCTGATGAATTCGTAGAGAATATCATTCGAGAGCATAGAAACAAGCAGAAAGAAGTTGCTGGTGAAGATGAAGACTTCATTGACAATCTTCTTAGGCTGCGTGACCATGGTGAAAATTGCCTACAGGGAGCGAGTCTCAAGGGGCTGATGATCGTAAGTTTAAGCATTCCACTTTGTATTTATCTAAACATCTGTGTATATATCTGCAGAACTTGTTTGCTGGTGCATCAGACACATCTAGCACGACACTGGAATGGGGATTGGCTGAACTTGTCAAGAACCCAGTGTGCATGAAGAAAGTTCAAGAAGAGATATCTAGGGTTGTAGGAGAGGACCGGCTTCTTCAAGAAACTGATGTGCCAAATCTGCCATACCTGCAAGCGGTGGTCAAAGAAGTGTTCCGCTTGCACCCGCCCAGCCCCTACTACTGCCCCATAGTGCCACTGAAGACTGCAAAGTGATGGGATATAACATCTCCAAGGGTACGACACTTCTTGTAAACGTCCATACCATTGGGAGGGACCCCATGTTATGGGAGGATCCTCATAAATTTCTTCCGGAGAGATTCTTTGGTCGTCATATTGATGTGAAGGGGAAGGACCTCGAACTCATTCCATTCGGGCAGGACGAAGGATTTGTCCAGGGGTGACCGTGGGACTTAACAATGTTCACCTTGTGCTTGGTAACCTTGTGCATGCGTTTGACTGGAAGGAGCCCGAGGAGAATGGGGTTGATATAGAACACGAGGTGTTTGGCATGAACTTGCACATGGCCAAGAAGCTCCAGCTGATACCATCTGCCCGGATTGTGCTATAAAAATTAATTGTGTAGAAGTCAATAAGATTTTGCGATTAATGCAGTTATATTAAAATTTATAAGATTTTATTACTAACTTTTAGTTATTTATCTTTTATTAAATATTAAACTTTTATATTATACTAGTACAGATTATTATTACTATACCAATTATAATTGTTATTACAATTCAATCATGTCATATACTTATGTAAATGTACATGTATAATCATACATTTCAGGACATATATATAAACTTAAATTTACGGTCGTAAATGTCGAGAATGTAATACAATATAAATCAAAATTTTGATAGCCGTTAATTAATAAAATCAAACTCTTTATAACAGTTGATAGACCTCAATAATTTTATAATTATTTATTATAATATATATGTCAGCATAACCAAACCGTCAGAGGATTAGTCATTAGCGTGCCTTCCACGTGGATCGCCATGGAGGATGTACGGCCAGCCGCAATAAATTAAGCTAACGAGAGCCCTCTCACATGTGGAAAACATAAAATAACAAATTAAAGTTCACATATATAAAATATTGATAAAAGAGCAAATATATAATATTTATTATTATATATTTTAACGATATCAATAGTACCCACCATTAAAACACTAAAAGAGAAATATTTGTTATAAAACACTCATATTAAGAAGGTTTAAGGTTTAGACGGTATATTCTAAGTTCTAATTTTGAAATATCTAAAGTTTAAAAGTTGAAGTTCTATATTTACATGTCAGATACCAGAGGTGGAATTTTATAATGAATAAAATTGCTTAAGGTTTGAACTATTTAAGGTATTTTATTATTTATTGAGTTTAAGATCAACACTCAACGTAAAATCAATAATGATTAATTTAAAGTCAATGTTAAAAAATTAACACCAGTTAATATGTAAAATTAACTTAAATTAACTTAGGAATTTTAAATAATTCTAAAGCCCTGTATAAACGTGTGTTTACGGAAGAATGAGTCAATTCCTATGCACATTAATATGAATAATAATAATTACACACACACACACACACACACACACTAATTATTTAATAATAATTTATTAATTAATAAATTTTTAATTAAATTATTATTTTTAAATTTAGTGATTTTAATTTTAAATTAAATCTTTGACTTAGTTGTTATTCTTAACTTAATAAGTTTATTCTTAAGTTAAATATTTTATCCCATTATTATCAAGTTTATCTGTAAATTCTTAAGTTTACTTATGCTTAAGTTTAATTATTGAATTACTCTTAACATTATTTAATAATTTCAATCAGGTTGTTAACTTTAGTACAATGAGTTTATCCTTAAGCTAAACTTAATTATTTAATAATTTTTAGCTAAATTATATATTTATTGAATGCATAATTGATAGTGCCATTTGGTTTAAGAACATACACACTTAATTTATAAGATTTTATATTTTATGTAGTTTTATTTGTATATAACACAAGATTTAAGTGTAACTAAGTTCGTGCTAAGTTAGTTAAAAGACATTATAATTTATTATCACATTTAAATTTTGATATTTATTTCGTTGATTTCATTGGTACTACTTATGTAATTTCTTTAATATTATTTGTTTTACAAATGAAAATTATTATGCTTTCAATAAATATTTAGTTTCTTAGACAAATAATAACAATATTATACAGTCGATTCCTCCATTAAGGCTAAATAATAGCTTCTTGTTAGAGGCGAATTTGTTTAGTTAGAACTATTATTTGAATGTTTTTAACAAATTCAAATTAATTTGATTATGTTTTAACGTGATAACAATATTGTGTTTAGTTTAAGTCTGAACATATTAACATTCATACATTCGGTTCAAAAATAGATAATTTAACTATAATACATTCTAATTTCAATGATAGTTGAAAATATAATTACAAACTAAATATACCAAGACGTGAATGTAACAATGAAACTTTCTTTATATATTGACGAAGATCTTTTTAAAATTGTGAAGATTCTTTTGAATATATAAAAATTTATGAAGATTGATTTGTCAATTGACAAAGATTTGTTTTAAACTTATGAAGTTTTCTTTTTCTTTTCTCCTTTCTAGTGAAGATAAGATTATTATTTCAGAGGGAGTATTATTAATATACCTTAATATGTTCCCATTGTTGATCTCTTAATAAAAAAAACACAGAGACAGACAAAATATATTCTGTAGGGAGGTGAACTTACACAATATACAGATATATATCAGTCTGTGTAACTTAAATATGTACATCTATGTCTGTATATTACATACATATACATGTGTACGCTTTATTTCACGTTAAAAATGTGTATATATCGTAAATGCTCTCTCTCTCAAACACACAAACTTTCTCACTCTCTCTCTCTCTCTCTCACACACACACACACACGTGTTTCCTTATATATATAAATATCTTTAGGAGTAGAATATGTTTGGAATATTTCATACGGAAGTGTGTGGATGCACGTAGTACTCCCAATGTACTCTCTCTCTATTCTATTACACTATTCACGTATAGTACGTATCACATGTACACGATCATAGAATTATGTATATACACCTGAATACATATAACTTCAATTTAAACTTTATGCATTTTAAAAAAATAAAATAAAATATATTTTAAAAGATAATTAGTTTAAACTAGTTATAATTTACAAGTATCTGAATTATAATATTTATGATAATGTACTAATGTCTGAATTTACAAATTTGCTATAAATTATATATATTTAATTAATTATTATATTTTAGAAAATAAAGTACAATGACGTTTTAGGATCTATATGTACATTTAAAACTTTCGTATATACTTAAATTTAAAACTTCATATATGTAAATAAGGCAGATTTAATGTAATTTTCCCTATATATTATACACACAAAGATAATATATATATACATATAACTCTATATACTACACAGAAATGCATAATAACTGTATTTATTTTATTGTGTGGCAGCCAGATTCATACTTCTGTATAAAATATATGAATATTACATCTATATATACGTGTGTATACATCTATCTAAGCTATATATGTATAACTTACATAGTATCTATGTATCCAAGTTGTACATATATAGATATATATTTATATTAAGAATATCTATATTATTCAGATCTTCCATTATATATGTATACGTAGTTTGATTTCATATCAAAATTTAATGTATATATCTACGGTTCAATCAGAAACACCACACACAAATACGTGTATATCTACGTCACGTGGAAATATCCGTTCATCTATTAGTTAATCATTACGTACATAAATATAAACTTTCTAGATATTATATAATTATATAAATTATTGAAATTGTGTCTTATTATAAACATTTATATAAACTATTAAATATAAACTCTTTAAATAAATATAGAAGTTTGAATTGCTAACAATTATTTAAATTTAAGGATATATAATGTATAAATATACATAAGTAATTTCGAGGGTGAGTAACTAAAATGTATAATTTAAGAAGTATATTAATAAATATAAAACCCAAAACTAAACATTCTGGATATATTTTCATTTAAAAACTATATAAATACTAAGGGCATACGAAAAATCACATTAAACCCGAGACTACTTATAAGTTCGATCCCACGTCGGATTTAAGTCAAAACAGAACAGTAGACCCACATTTATTGTTAGCCTGTTATTTATTATTCTATTACCTTATCTAAATTGAGTCCCGACGAAAAGAGGGCTTCTGGGCTTCTGGGCTTCCGGGCTTGGACCCGGAATATTCTAAAGAATCTACCAGAATATTCTTAGAATATTCCTAAATATTCTTAGAATTTAGGATTTTGGCTCAGTCGGCAATTAACAACAAAAAATATTTAATCATAGCCATGTTTATACTGTATTATTAAAGTTTTATTTCAACACCAAAGAGTACAATTCAACACTTGTCACTTCTTCTTACGATTGAGCAATGCTGCAATTCGTGAACCACCAGTCCTACTTGACGTCGCTATTGGTTGGGTTGGGATTTCCTCTGGCTGGATGTTCTCTTTAATCCTGTTCATAGCAATTCTCCCGAGCTCAGGGTTCTTCTCAGTCCCAACAATGTTTCTCCCCAGCTCGATAGCTGCAAGCATTGAGGACCCCGTACCACTGCCTATATCCCAGATAAGATCACCTGGCCGGGTGAGTCGTTCTATCACGAGCTGCATCAATCGAGTGCTCTTCGGTTGGTAGTCCATCCTGCATGTGAAGATAATGGTAAATACTTAATTTGTTGAAATGAAATGCCTACCATGTTCTTGGAACCGCTCAGGATTATCAACAAGAATTGTTGATGACAAACGCAGCGGATTATCGCGCAATCCTCTAGATGCATCTTGGAAGACAAGAAGGAGCAGGATGCTCTCCTGTTAAAACATCAAAAATCATTAATGAACTTCATGAATAAAGAAAAAAGTACCTTCATCTTGTTGCGGTAGCCCCAACCACGCCCTCTGTAGATGTAGTACGTTGCAGCAAGTTGAAGGTCCACCACACTTGCAGCTCGGACAACTTGATCCCAGGTGTTTGCTGCAGCAAACACAACCAACCAACCATTTGCAGCCATATGCATACCTGCAAACTGGAGTGCTTCATCGAACTTCACTGGATCAAGGTAGAGGTATGGCGTATCACTCGTTGTATTTCCTGGCAAGGTCCCATTTGGAAGGTCGAAGATCACCAAGTTGAAACCATATTCTCCCGCAATATGCTGGTAGCGAGTCTGGCTGTCAGCTGTATGGTACCTGGCCACCTGTGTCTGAACTTTTCTATAAGGAACCAGTCTAGCGTCAGGAACCTCCTCTTCCTTCTCATCCGTGAGCACGGCCTGTTGCATCTCCTCGATGTCATCAATCGCCAAGAAATTATCACCTCGAGTTGTAGCAAGTGAAGGGACGAATGTGACCAAGTCATCCTTGATGTCCATGGTTCCCTGCGATGGTAGCACTTCAGATAAATTGAAGAAGGCAGCTGGATCGCGAGTAGTGGAGGTGCCAGCTACTGTATCTGAGGTCTTCTTTGACTGCTGCACAGGCTGACGCCGCTTTGCCTTGGCCTTTGTCTTCTTAATGAAGTCGACCTCTGCCGGATCCCATGAGATGCATGGGAGATCTTTTGAGTGTTCATTGTAGAGATCCTTCTCCCATGTTGGTGGTTGCCCAGGTGGATAATCAAGCCAGAACGGTACGTGTACACGCTCGAACTCTGTCAGGCCAGATCTTGTCTTCGACCACATGTGTGGTGCTTCCATGTAATCTGACCAGAATACCATAGTCTGTGTGTGAGGCACCTTTCTCGCTGCGACATACCTGTAATGAACATATAGTAGTGTCAGAATGTAACAATGTCAAGAAGATCATCCTTACCTCCAAATCATCCTTCTTGCTGTCTCTTCGTGTTCGAGGAACTCTTTCGGCTCTATGGAGTAAGTGAACTTCACACACTCATGGAATGGCTGGAACATCACGTTCTTGCATTTTACCCGCACTTCATCGTACCAAGTCGTGAAATCTGTAACCGGCCTGCTCCACTCGCCATCCTCGATGAGTCCCGTGAGAATCTGTACTGCCTCCTCTCTGATGCTCGCCAATACAAATCGATAGTAAACCACCTTATCCACTCCTTATCCTGAACACCCGGCAATCCAAGTGTCTCTTGCTCTCTCTTCAGATCGAGACGTACCAGTTTATTGAAGTACATGATTCTCGTCTCGTTTGGAATTCTCGCCCTTGAAAGCGCGTACAGCTTTTCCAACCCCATCCATCTGCATTGTTTCCATGTGATTTGGGTCACCTTGTCGAACCACTCTTCACCCAATGCAGGATCGATGATGGCTAAGATCTTCATCATGCGCTTGTCATGCTTAATGTAGACCTGTTGTTGCTCCTGGTATTTGTTGCCTTTGGATGCCCTTGCAGCCTTCTCAAGATCATCCTCAATCTCACTCTGTAATTCACAGACGTAATCAACTAAGTAATATAAGTGTGAGACGTGGTACCTCAAAAAAATCTTTGCACAGATCAAATTCGGAAGTGGATGCCAAGCTTGTTGTCCAGTCGCGCTTTCCTTCCACTTTCTTATGTCATCTCGTTCCTTGTCACTGAGCCTGGCCAAGATCTTCGCTGTGCCCTCCTCACTGGTGCAACATGTCTTCACAGATAGCAGAAGATGTGGCAGTGTGGTTTGCACTGCCGTTGCGGAGGAACTGCATATTTGAAAATCTCGAAGTTAGTTAATCCTATGATCTAGAGGTCACTATGTTTACCTATTAATTTGCTGAAACATTGTCACAAGCTGAAGATTATCCATGACCCCAGCACGGATGAAGCCTGAACGCACTCTCACTGCCCACTGATTCTTATCTTCCGTGTCTTCTATGTACAGCTTCTGAAGCACCTTTAGCCTGTGATTACCATCCCAACAGATGAACTTCTTCATCGAAAGCATTGGTGCCCATTGCCGGAACATGTCAGACTGAAGCTCCTCCTCAAAAGCCAAATGCTGAGCATACATCGCTTCATCGCTTCTCAATGCTGCCAGATCTGCATCTGTCATGGGGTCCCCAACTTGAAGGATGAACTGAGTGGTGTTGCGCAAATAACCAACTGCCTTCTTGAAACTCCTAGTCAAAGATTCCAGATCCGCTGGATTGACTCTCCGCACCTGCTCATTTCCCAGAATTCGGCAAATAGGGACATCCGGTGCCTCTCCATATTCTCGGATTGTGATCTTCGCGAGAAGACGCACTGCACTCTCCGAATGCATGCTGGCTGCAATGTTGTAAACTTCCTCATTATCTGGCACTTCTGCTTTACCCTTCTTCTTCTTCTTAGCAGCCTCTGAATCTCCAGCAGCTTTGCGTCGTCTCTTCTTGTTCTTGGGTTCATCCTCTTCGTCACTCGACAAAGTCACTGCGCATGAGGCTTGTGTGCCTTCTGTCTGCTCCTGTGTCTCCTGTGGTAAGACATCATCCTCAACTTCTTCAACAAAGTCTGATTGTTCTTGTTGGGGTTGAACTACATCCTCTTGCTCTCCTGACCAGTCCTGCTGGCTTGCCTGTTCAACTGGAGCATCACTTGAAGGTCCTTGTTCCTGAACCACAGCCAGCTTCCTACTTCCTCTCCCACGACCCCGACGCCCTCTCTGAATTGCAGCTCTAGCTTCTGCTTCTCTCTCAGTAGGCTCCTTCATCTTCTTTTCTTGTAAACGTTGTGAAGAGCGCATCTACAAAAGCAATAAGGTTTAACAAAAAACTGTAATAAATGTTCAAAGATGTTTAATAAAAATTAAAAAAACATACTAGCCCTCACAGTCGGCGTGCCGACTGAGAGAGCAGTTGCTGTAAGTCCCAGTCGGCATGCCGACTGGGCCTGGCACAAAGGGAGCCCAGTCGGCATGCCGACTGGGACTGGCACAAAGGGAGCCCAGTCGGCATGCCGACTGGGACTGGCATCAAAGGGAGTCCCAGTCGGCATGCCGACTGGGCCTGGCAACAAAGGGAGGCCCAGTCGGCATGCCGACTGGGACTGGCAACAAAGGGAGGCCCAGTCTGGGACTGGGAACGAAGCAAGGCCCAGTCAAAATGCTAGGTGGGACTAGAACAGTCAACCCTAGTCAAAATGCTGACTGGGGCTGGAACAGTCAACCCCGGTCAAAATGTTGACTGGATCTGGAACAGTCCACCCCAGTCGGCCTGCCGACTGGGACGGACAACGAAGTCAGTCCGAGTCGGCAGGCCGACTCGGATTTCTTGCAACTGTGAAGAGATGTAAAAAGATGAACAGATCATGAAAAGATCATGAGCAGATCATGAAGAAATCAGAAAATACTCACCCCCTCAATGGAAGCCTATTGTGATTAATCCCTGGAGCCACACTTGCTCCACGCTATGCCCCCAAATGAGCCCTGCTCCACGAAAACCTAGCCGCCCTAATTGCAAAACCCTAGCCGCCCTAAATCAATTAAAAACCAACCTAATTTCTGTAAACATATTGCATGCATGATCGCCACTTGTACATAGTAAAACTTTTTAATTTACAAAAAACCTACCCAGACGCAGTAAATTAATTTCACTCTTCTACCCAGACGCACGCAATTAATATTATTTTTAATATTTGTCAATGAAATGATTGCCTCACGACTAACAAACACATTAACCATCGTGTGTAATATGTTCATTGTCTTTGAATTTTAACTTTTGTTTGTTCCATTTTTGCTACATGGCAAGAATCAGCTACAATGGTGTTGACAAGGACTTCCCTGCAGATGAAGATGGTATTGCATTTGTCTTTGAAACAGATCTCAGGTCTGCATTTGACATTCCACCTTGGCAATCTTTTAAAGTGCTGCATTTGATGTCTGTTGTTGGTGGAGATGCTGCGAATGTTGAGGTAGAACCAGAAGGGGCAAGAGCTAGCAGTTTTGTGTATTACACACTTCTTCCTTCCAAAGGACCGCTATTCCGGTTGGAGACAACAGATCGGGACAATTCTATGGTAACAATACTTCGCAATAGTCAGAGATGTAGGATTGGGAAGCAACTGGTGGTCTCGTCATCGATTCAGCAAGTTGCTGAGGTCCCAGAAGATTGCAACGGAAATGTGATTTACGAGTTGCCAGCACACGAAACAATGAAGGACAAGTACAAAGGGATGAATAGGAAGGATGGGTGTGATTACTGGACTCAACGCTGCACAACACATTGGAATGTTCCAGCTCGTGTTAGTCGCAGTTCATGTATTGGCCACATGAAATGCGTAAAGGAAACATGTCCGCTTCAGTAAGAAAAAATGACTGCCAATTTAAGGGCACCATTGATAAAGTCCAGTTATCTTCAGATGGTAGAGTGCTTGGAATGAAGTGTGTGCATTGCAACAATGAGCCCCTTCTAGTGCAGACATGCTCCGTTGTTGCATATTACATAATTCCAGATGATATCACATGCACGAGGCTTTTCATCCATCTTGGAGAACATCAACACCCACGTAGACCACCCGAATCCATGGTCTCTAAAGACAGAGCTAAGGAGACAATCAACAAAGCAGTCGCTGCAACCCCAAGAACTAATCAACGTGTCATAGAGTTTCAAGCAGCACGCAATATAATTTTGGAAAAACTGGTAACAGATTCTGGAGATGTATCATACGACAAGGTTCTGTCAGATCTACTACCACTCACAAATCACCGCCGGTAAGCAAAAAAATTATTATTTCCTTTTGGAGATGCTTAACCTTTCCACTGTAGAACAAGAGAATGGATATCTCAGGCTAGAACAAGAGACACTCGTTTCAAAGAAGGTTACGAAGGACTTCTGCAGTTAAAGAAGAAGCTATCAATCCCATTCATACATGTTATCCACATACCCGGAATGGACCTCAACGGAGCTGAAGAGCAGCCTTTAATCTTCAAAATGACGGTTGCCGGCCCAGGATCCGGAATAGACTACATTAGAAGGTGTCAATCTGGAGGTGATCTCGAACAGCAGTGGGTGGTGCTAGACCACACATATCGTATTGATGATTGGTGTACACTGGGAATACATCTCTATGATCCATTGTAAGTATTAACATATCTATGTTTTAAAATACTTACTAATATAATGCACTTATGTTTGTGTAGTTTAAGGTCGATGGTGACACTTGCTTATGGTGACATGATCAGGGAGGATAGTGTGGCGGTGATCAAATTTTTGAACACTATGCTTCAAGTGTGCAGCAAGCAAGGACTTCATAATGTGAACTTTGCGGGGTTCATGTCAGATGAGTCAGGTGCAATTTGGTTAGCATTGCGTCAAGTTTTCAACAATGGGTCAAAGATGAGAGGAAGAGAAAGGAGTTGTTTGTTCCATTACATGCAGTCAGTGCGTCAAGTTACAAAGAAGTGGATACTTGAGGAACACAGGGAGGAGCACATGAACCTTGCACGCTCATGGCCTGCAGCACTAACCAACCAAGATAAGTTGGAACGACGAGTAATGTTGGAGTCATTTTGGGAAGGCAGGTCCAGTAACGTTAGCGCTTTGCAAACATGGCTGTCATGGTGGGCAAGACATGAAGATCATATTTCCATGACAGAGATAATTGACTTGACAGAAGATGGTGTTGCGAATGTGCCTACCACTAACAACTCCGAAGTTGTTCATGCAAGAGCACGAAGAGCAAGGCTGACGAAGCGTGTTCCTTTGTTGGAGGCAACAATGTTAGATTTAACAGATGCTGTTTTCCAAAGTGCAAAGGTCAAGGCATCATTTGAAGGGAGATATTCAGGCACAGGTCCTTCCATGGAAACTCTTCTGAAACGTGCACAGCAGAAACTTTCAGCGGGAAAATCAGTGTCTCCAACAACTTTTGCAAATCTTGTTAGTGATGAAGAGCATCTTGCAAGTCCAGAGTTTGCCTCTACAACAAATGTTCGTGTTCGAACCGTTCGTCAACCGTCAACTGGGGACCATGGGATTGATGCACTTCGTACACATAGACATGACACACAATATGCAGAACAAGTCATCCCAAATGCACGCAGGAAAAAACTCAAGTTTCAAGATGTCAATGTCACTGAAAGAGAGACGTTGATGACTCAGTGGGCCATCAGACGCATTGGGGAGGCAAGTCAGGTGAAATGTCTAGGTCTCACTCAGGACGGTAACAGCAAGTGTGGCAGACCCATAGGATATCCACATCGTGTACCGGCACCAGGATTTCACGGTAGACGGCAATATACAAATGCATTTGGGAACATTGAGTTCACTCATCAGATGTTATGGTTCTGCCCACGCGATTCTTGTTGCTTCAGACGACCATATGCAGGGATTCCTCCTGAGAGTATTCCAGAAGTTCCAGAGGTTTGGCCAGTTCAAAAAGGAACAAACTTGAATGCAAATGAGGTTGAAGCTCTTCTGAAAGCAGGATTCAAGTTGGAGGGATTTGAAGAAATGGTAGACGACAGTAGTAGCCGAATGGATCGAACACCATCACCACCAAGAGGAGAGGGAGCACATAGAGTACCAACATACCATGGACGGAGTGTGCGAACACCAACAAGAATGTCCAAGGAACATGAGAAACATTACAACCAGGCAAAGATTCTTCAAGGTCGGATCAACAACGTGGAGGTGGTTCAAAGAGGGAAGACTGAGGCCTTCATTGTCTCTGCAGGCATGCAATCTGCTAAGGTAACAATTTCTACTGTTCCGTCATGCACTTGTGCAACTTTTCAGAAAGCCAAGAACTGGAGCCCCTGCCAACACATGTATTTTGTGTACACTCATGTTCTTGGATTGGACCCAACGATTACTTACTTCTTACAGAGGCGGACCCTTACTCCAGCAGAAGTGCATCGGTTATTGGTTGATTGCAAGCGCAATGTCGAACCTGCCTTTTAAGTTTAGTCGGTATAGTAAAGTCTAGTCGGCAAATAATTAGCGTTTTTCACTTGTTGGTCGGCATTTTATATTGAAAGTTAAAGATAATCTACTTGGCAGAATATTCTAGAATATTCCCTTTTATTTGACAGAATATTCCTGGATATTCGGGAATATGCGAAAAGCCCGTTGTACGAAGCCCGGTTTTGCTAATCCTCATCTAAATTTGAATGGCAAAGATTCTTACACGCATTCGAAGAGGACAGTCATCTTACGTGTCATGCACATAATCTATTAAACAGAATATTGATATATGTAAATATATAATACAATTAACACACTAAGTTGGAATGTTTAATATTGGTATCTGTAAATAAATAGATATTTAGTAATACATTTAGCACACGATAAGTTGGAAGTTAAGTTAAACAAGGTTGGATATAATATATATATATATTACTAATTTACATAGCTATATTAAACCTATTTTATATAGATATAATAATTTTATTATATATCTTTGCTAGACAAAGTTTAAGAATGAAATTTTAATTTAACCATTTAAGAAAAGGATACATGCACTCTCTAATCCTTTTAAATCTTAAAGAGCGTTGTTAGCGTGCAAACTCAAAAGGGTATCAAACTCGCTTAGAAACCAGCCAAAATTACAGAGAAACAGCTAGCCTATATACTACTTGTGATCTCCATATCTGGCTCTCCTCCTGCGGCCTTACAAGGCTGTCGTGATCTTCAGATCCATATAAGCAACTGTAGCCTTAAAAGGTTGACCTAAACTCCCTCCATTTTCTCTTGATCTGGCGTTCCATCTTGCAAAACTTCACGACAAGGCCCCCTGTGCAACTTGGCTGGCTAGCAAGCCAAGATGCACACAATGCCTTAAGCTTCCCTTCGACAGCGAAATAGCTTGAGACGATATTGATTCACTGGATTTTTCACCTCTCAACCCTGCAACGTTCGTAGCTTGCAATAACCACTGGGGCTCCATGTGTGAACAAAAACGGGCCTAACCACCTGGGAAAAACTTCTTGCTCCAACTCTTGTCCAAACGGCTATCGTAGACAAGGACTAAATCACCAGGAAAGAATCACCTTGCTGTTACACTCGCATCAAACTTCTCCTTTTGCTGAAGTTGAAAGGCTTCGATCCTCTCCAAGGCCTCCTTGCGTTCCTCATCCATCTCCAAAAGCTGCATGATGCGAGCTTCAAGATCTTTCAACGGATCAGATTGTCGGGAAGTGCTCGTTCGAAAAGTTGGCATCTCCAGTTCCGGTGGCATGATTGGCTCAACTCCATAAACCATTTGACAAGGAGTGAAGCCGTTTGTTGATTTGAACATCGTGCGAAATGCGAAAAGTGCTGGGCTAAGCATCCGTGTCCAATCTCCTTGTCTTGTGGCCCCCAGCTTGGTTAGCACATCCACCAAGATCCCATTGCTACGTTCCACAACACCATTACTCTGCGGGTAGTATGGTGTACTTCGCCTGTGCTTGACTGACAGCTTCTTCAACAAGGCCTCCACCATTCCTCCGCAAAAATGAGAGCCACGATCAGTCACTATCTCCAGTGGACAACCATAGCGACAAACAATGTGCTTCATGATGAAATTTGCCGCTACCTCCTCCGTGCATGCATTAACTGCTGAAGCTTCAACCCAGCGTGAAACATACTCGGTGGCAACAATGATATAGCGCTTCCCTACCGATGTAATAGGAAGCGGGCCAACGAAATCAACACCCCATTTCTCAAAAATTCCTGTGGGTAAAATCGGCTGCAAAGGTCCATGTTGAAGGATTCGCTTCCCATGTGCTTGACAAACGTGACAACTTGAAGCCCATGCCTTTGCATCCCCCCAAAGCCCAGGCCAATAGTAACCTGCAGTGAGAATTTTCCGAGCTGTTCCTGCTGCCGCAAAATGACCGCCGCAAATGCCGTCATGAAACATTTGCAAAAGCCGTGTTCGATCCCCTTCTTCAACTACCCTCTTCAAAACACCATCTTTCCAAACAGAAGAACAACAGCCCCTCCAGAAATGTGTAGTTTGCAGCCAATTTTGCTATCCGCTTTCGCTCTGCAGCAGATACCCCTTCGAGAAATTCGCCTGTGGTCAAAAACGTCACAACTCCTGCAAGCTCTTCGTCCAGGCCCAATCTTTCCACCCTGCTGACTTCCTCCTCTCTAACTAGCTCTAGCATCTCAACCTTTGCTACTGAACTTCCCTGCTGAAGACCCTCCTTCGATAAAGCATCCACCGCCTCCAAACTACCACGCTCAACATGCTGTATCTGAAAGATCTCGAATTTGGCTATTAGCTCGAGGACAAACCAGCATTGAATCCCCAAATGCCACCAACTTCCTCACATTCGTCCTCAGCGCCATTTGCAAACCCAAAATCAAAGCTTGATATTCCACTTCATTGTTTGAACTTGCCTCCATCAACAGCTGCACTCGCTCCTCTGCAATCTCCCCCTGTCGTCGTAAGATAACTCCAGCTCCACCAAACCCCAATTTTGGGCTAAACGTGCCGTCGAATTCCAAAAAAAAATTTCGGGATCCTTAAGCAATGCTGCCAACTTTTGACGTTCAAACTCCTCATACACCTCTCCATCCTTGTCCCAAACATTCCCGACCAGAACACGCGTCATCTGAGCCCTTCCTTTACTCTCACACTGAAAAACGTACTCAAACTTTGCCAACTCGGCCACCCACGCTGCACAACGACCCGACCACCGTGGTTTGCTCACCAAGGACTTCAACACCGCATTGTCACTCAGAACTATAAACTGCCGATCCACTAAGAATGACGATAGTACTGGCAACCTAAACCAAGGCCAGCACATCCCGTTCAAGTTCTAAATAATGTTCCTCTCCATCCTTCAGTTGCCTTCCTGCGTACTGAACTGGAAGCAAGCAACCCCCAGCCCCTTTCTGAAGAAGCACTGCAGCCACCAAATGCTGAGACTACTTGTGTTTCAGCACGAATTCCTTTGACCAATCTGGGGTGATCAAGATCGGACCCGTTCCCAATGCTTTTTTCAAACGTTCAAACGCCATCTCACACTCATGTGTCCACTCCAATTCTGCTTGAGCTCGAAGCAACCTATTAAGTGGCCAAGCTATCTCTGCGTATCCTGGAATGAAGCGTCGGTAATAACTTGCCAACCCTAGAAAAGCTCGAACTTCTGTTTTTGTCGTTGGAACTGGCCAGGCCTTCAGTTTCTCCACCTTGTCCTGCTCTGGCTCAATTCCATCTTTTGAAACCACGTGACCAAGCAAAGTTCCCTTAGTGAGGCCGAACTTACACTTGGCTGCATTGAGGCTAGCGCCAGCCTCATCCAACCGTGCTAGGGCCCCGGAGATCCTCTGCATGTTGAAGTCGTCTCCCGTACACACAGAAATCATCCAGAAAGACCCTGACACTCTTACCCAAATATGGCTCGAAGATTATGTTCATCGCTCGTTGAAAGGTGGCAGGCGCATTCGTTAACCCGAAAGGCATAACACGGTAAGCGAAAGTTCCCCATGGAGTGGTGAACGTTGTCTTCAGCTGATCCTCCTCCCTGATTCGAACTTGGAAGTATCCAGAGAATCCATCACAGAAGCTGTACATCTCGTGACCTGCAACTTCCAGTAAAATCTCATCAATGAAAGGTAAGCATTGCTTATCCTTCTTCGTTCCCTTGTTCAGTTTGTCGAAATCCACGCAAAGCCTCCACAAACTGTTCTTCTTCTTGACCACCACAACTGGAGAGACCCACTATGTGTTGTTCACCGGAAAGATGAAAGCAGCTGTCAACAACTTCTCAAGCTCGCAGAACACTGCCTCACGCTTCTCAGGCGACAAACGATAAGGCCTCTGCACCTCCGGCTTCACTCCCTCCTTTAAATCAATCCGGTGCTCAACAATGGACATTTGCCGCAAATTTTGGTACGATGTGGCAAACAACTTCGGAAACAACTTCAGCACCCCCAAAAGCACCAACTTCTCACGCTTAGACAACTCAGAGCCTAGTGTCTCCCTTAGCTCAGCCTCCGGAACTCGCTCCTCCTCCCCACCTTCCACACGGCACAAACGAATTCCACATAATTCCCCTTTCTCTGTAGATTCCTCTTCAAAGATAGGCCCAAGCGAAATGCCTCCAAATTCTTCCTCCCCTAACTCAACTTCATAAAAAACGTCCTCCTCTTCCAAATCCTCCTTGCCCTCCACAACCACGTCCTCTCAATACCTAATTGATCTTCAAAATTTCCCAAAACGAGAATCACCACCCTTTTGAAACGATCACCAAAAGACATTTTTTCAGTACTCCAGTCGTTCTTTGCCTGAACTTGTCGCAACCAAGGACGTCCCAGAATTAGAGATAACCATCACGCTCCAAAGCTAAAACATAGACTGTCATGACTGAGCGAACACCATGAACATTGATCCCCAAACCCCGCATCATACCAACTGGTTTAATTGGACGATCATCAGCTAGCCGAATCATTCTATGGCACTTCTCCAAGGTCAAAGACAACTGCCATGCAATCTCATGGCTCATCACATTGATAGCAGCCCCACTATCCACCAAACAACCCGTCAGACGAAAACCACGTATCATGACATCAACCATAGGAGCTTGCTCGTCCACATCCGATGCCACATCAATTGCACGAACTGGTGGTTTCCTCGACAAAAGTCGTGTGCTAACCCCTGCCTGAACCTCTGCCCGAAGCTTGGGACACAGTGCTAATAGTTGAGAAATGGAAATATCTGCTTTGACCTTCTGTAGATCCGCAACAATGGAATATGGTTCAACACCTTGACCAATCGCCATATCCTTCAAACCAATCTGCCTCTTAGGAGCTCTTTGTACCTCACTACGCAAACAAGTGGAGCGTGGCCTTTCCTTCTCATCCGGTGCGTCTTCCATTACTTCCTCGACTGGACGAAAACGTTTCCGAGCAGCCAAAACTTCAGGAACTAAATCCAGTGAATTCACTGCAGCTGCTCCACCTCCAATAACTCCTCCATTACTCAAAGACCCACTAGGTCGAGGCTGTGGCCCTTTTGACTGTGGGCAATACGTGCTATAGTGCCCCTTTTGCCCACACGTATAGCACGTAATACCCGATAGATCTGTACGTGGAGCTCGTGGTGGTTGTGATTGTCCTGAGACTTGAACCAACTGCAAACTCAAATTAGTCATTGCTTCCACCAATTGATCCATCTTCTCCAAAGCCGGAGAGGGCACCGGTAATGAGATTATAGCAACTGGCTGAGGTTGCCCAGGAACTGGATGGGAAATCCGCACCTGAGCTTTACTCACTTCTCCGACATCCTTCAAAAACTCCTCCTCAGATAGTGCAACTCGCTCAACCGCAACTAACGTGGTCGGCTTTGTCTTTTTCACAAGTGGCCGTAGCTCGCCCGCCAAACCACCAATGAACCTTAGCGTTGCAAACTTTTCATTGAAGGACACACTTGCTTGAGTCCCCGCAGTCACACCTGGGGCCTGTGGGTTCACCTTGTCCAACCGTGAAAGAAGTGCATGAGCTCGCCGTGCAAAAGTCTTAACCGATTCACCATCCTTTTGCTGAAGCTTCTCCAATTCCTCAATAACTTGCTCATACGACTCAACAACTCCAAAATCACGAAGAAAGGAACTCACGAAGGACGCCCAATCCGACTTGTCAGGTGCCCCCGACTTGTCAGGTGCCCCCAACTGATCAAACAACTCCCGAGTTGCAGCATCAAAGTACACATGAACATGAGAAATCAAGGAAGCCCCCATACCATGAGCGTGCACAAAACGTTCATACTCTTCCAAAAAGACACGAGCATCACTACCAACAGAAAACACAGGATACGACATATGGCTGGTGGAGCTTCCACGCTCACCGCACCAAAATTGTTAGCGTGCAAACTCAAAAGGTTATCAAACTCGCTTAGAAACCAGCCAAAATTACAGAGAAACAGCTAGCCTTTATACTACTTGTGATCTCCATATCTGGCTCTCCTCCTGCGGCCTTACAAGGCTGTCGTGATCTTCAGATCCATATAAGCAACTGTAGCCTTAAAAGGTTGACCTATGTCATAGTTTTTACTATGACTCAACCCTTTACTTTGGACGTTGACTGTTGTTACCTACTGTACTATGTTGATAAGCCCTAGGTGTAGAAGAAACAGGCCCGCTTAGTGCACTTGGATATCTAGTGATGGTCCGGCCGGGTGTCATTAGGTATTTGCAAGAAACTCTGGGCGAAGCTAGCACTTCCATCTAGAAAACTTTTACCTTGGTTTTCGTGTCCCGGTTGGGTTAATGGCTAGTTCCGGTGAGTTCGGCATGTCGGATATGCTTAGAAATACCCCAGGTTTGACAGGTTAGGGTTTAGGGGTCGATGGATAACTCACCAAGTATGTTCCCTATGGGAATGAGATTTCAGTGCTAGCCCACTTAAGTAAACAGGAAAACAGGGGGGGGGGGGGGCTCTGTCACATAAATAAGGTAGTATATAGGAGTGAGGATTCATGGGTTCATGACTGAGCTCGTTACTCTTCTCCCGGTGCAAGCTCTAGCTTGTGTCGTCAAGGCACAACCCTCTGTTGTGCCGCCCTAACTTCCAGATGCCAGGGGTACGTCCCACCTTCGGGGTAGCTTACCCTTAACGTTGGCGAATCCATGCCTGGGAAGTCTTGTCGGAATGCACGTTCCAAGAGGCAGAGGTTGAGGCTTGTCTCCAGCCTCCTCCTCCATGTCAAGCTAGGTGTAGCACTCATGGCCAAGCAAGGCACATCCGTGTCCTTGTCCAACTGTGAGCATGGGATCTTGTTTGACAGGTTCATGTTACTTGGTTCCTGAGGGTTCATTGAGGGGTTCTAAAGTCGGCATTTAGGAGCCACGTTTGTGGCACTTGGTGCAACTCTTGAATCTAAGGGCTATGGCATGATAGCCCACATTGGGGAAGGCAGTGTCACATGGAGATGTGACACTGGGCTAAACGTCACATGGTACAACGCCTAAGGCACGCCCTTTGGGGTTATGTCATGGGCTTGTCCCCAAGGGGTTGGATACTTTAGCAAATAGACATGCTTGTGCTTGCACTAGGGTGCTAAGCCTTGGCATTCGCTCAAGGGAGGTTAGGTTTCATAACTAGGTGTGCTTTGGCACACTTGGCTAGGGAGTGTTCTCCTTGGAATTCAAGAGTTGAACAACCTAAACATGTTAGCAAGAGCCCTTTCGTGAGGCACTCGCAAGGTCATGTGCTTAGGGTTATCCCAAACCTAGCCTTAGGGAGTTTGCTTAACAAAACACTCGTGTCCGCCTACGGCGCACACTCGTGTCCTCACTAAGTACTAGCCCTAGGTCTAGGGTATAACTTGGCTACTCAAACCCTTAGGGGTTAGTCGTGGTTCAGGATACCCCTTGTCGCCCTAAAGGGGTTGTACTCCCGGATGAGGGTGATTCCTCAAGGGTAAGTGACGATGCCTTAGCTCTGTCATAGGGGTATGTGTGGAACACATGTCTCCTTGATGGGGTTAGGGCATGAGCCTGTCTAGGTCTTCTAGGACAAGACCCTAAGTCAACTAGGGTTATCCCTCAAGGGTTTTGGGGGTAGACACTCTAGGGAGACTTAGGCTAAACCCTAAGTCAATTGGGGTTATCCCTCAAGGGTTCTGGGGGCAGACATTCTAGGGAGACTTAGGCTAAACCCTAAGTCTCCTGTCCACTTGGGCATTAGAGTCTAACCCTAGGGTCATTGGGGTTGTTCTGGAAAACTTAGCGTTGCTCACACAGGGTGATGACGCCGAATAGCCACCTGGCAACCACGTGTTGCCACGTGTTGGCCCTTTGGGTTAAAACTCTGACAACCTAAACTCCCTCCATTTTCTCTTGATCTGGCGTTCCATCTTGCAAAACTTCACGACAGCGTGTGTGTTCATATGCATTTTTACAAGGGGGATTCTTATTGCCAAAACCAAGACATTAGTATATACATTAATTTGATATTTATTTTTAATAATATTAGTAAATTCTTAAATTGTATAATCTTGTTTCAGGAGATAAAATATATTATTTATGGTTATATAGGAATGCTACTCTTTGGATCTACTTAATAGGATAAAATCTAATGCGATAAAATCTAATTCTTGTCCTGGCGAGAATACACCTCTTGAACGATACAAGTCATGGATGACTTAAGAGAGAAAGAGATATTCTTCAATCTTCTATATGGAAGAGAGGTTGGAATTTTCTCATTGACTACCAGCTCGACTTTGCAGAGTGAAATATACAACATGGACCTCCTTGAGAAAGACCTTTTAACAAGTTATGAAGATGGAAAGTATTCAGTTACTACTAGTGGTTGCCTTTGCTTCAAGAAACGTCACCAGCATTTGCCACCTTCTCCCTCCCTTTGATTGGTCATATTCTCTTAATAGGAAAGCAGCCTCCCCACCAGATCTTTAGAAAGCTTGCAAAGCAGTATGGTGGTCTCATGTACCTCAAGCTTGGATCAAACCACACTTTGATTGCATCCACCCGCAAAGCAAGTTCTTAAGAACCATGACAGGGACTTTGCCTCAAGGCCGACCATTGCAGCAGCAAAGTACCTTCACTACAATGCAACCGACATGATATTCATTCCATATGGTGATTTTTACAACAACTTGAGGAAGCTATGCAACCAGGAGATATTCACCCAGAAGCGTTTGTAGATGCTTCTCCCACCGAGGACGATGGAGCGAGTCGTGTTTGTGAAGGAGCTGCTGAATGCCTCCAAAAGTAATACTGAGGTGAATATGAGCAAGAAGATCACTGATGTCACCTCTAACACCATGACAAGAATCGTCATGAACAAGAGCTTCTCTCAGGGAAGTCCCGAGGAGATAAGCAATGGTCATGTGTTTAAGGAAGCTGTCATAGAGGGACTACACGTAGGGGCCGGAGTCCTTGGAGACTTCATTCCCTGGCTAAAATGGATGGACTGGCGTGAGGCAAGGCTTAAAGAGCTTGGAAGAATACAAGATGTGAGCATGCAAAAGGCCGTGTTAGAACACAAAGGACGCCGTGCAAATGGAGTAGAACGGTTCTGTCAAAAGAGAGCATGACATCCATGAAGTTGGTAGGTTCTACTGTAGAACCTATCGACTTTATGGATGTCATGCTCTCTTTTGACATGGATGACACTCTGGTTAAGACAGCGGCCGGGTAAGATTTCATTCTTACTAACAAACTAGCTGCAAGCATAACTTTGTTTATTATCCAGGACATTCTATCGGCTGGAATGGACACCTCTGCGATAACCGTGGAATGGGGATTGTCGGAAGTTGTGAGAAATCCTCATGTCCTTGCTACAACTCGCCATGAACTGAAGCTTAAGTACCTGGAAGCTGTTGTTAAGGAAACGCTTAGGCTTCACCCTTCCACGCCGCTGTTGCTCCCACGAAAATCCAGTGAAGTTTGCATGATTGGAGATTTTGTGTTGCCTGAAAATACAAATCTATTTGTCAATGCATATGCTATCGGGAGAGATGAAAACACTTGGAGCCAGGCTGACAAGTTTGATCCAGAGAGGTTTCTGGGAGATAATTGTGTGGATGTCAAGGGACAGGACTTTGAGGTGCGGCGCATGTGTCCTGCCGTGGGGATGGGGCTCTCCACAGTGCAAAGCATGCTAGCCAGTCTCCTGCATGCATTTGAATGAAAGCTGCCTGGACTCAAGCCTCAAGAACTAGACATGAACGAGGCATATGGAGCCACACTTCCAAGAGCAAATCCCGCCTTGTACTCGACTTCCCGCTGAAGCATACATTAAAGGGTCTTAATTTCACACATTTATTTCATATAATATATGTTCAATCTTAAAATTGTGGTCTTGAGGGATGCTAGTTGAAAAGCAAGATATGTTTACGTTGAAATCACAGATCGAGAAATGTCCAAGTTGAATTATAAATTTAATTTACTTTTTGTGACTATAAATTATTATTTGATAAGGTTTAGTGCAATATATGTATATTTTATAGCTTACATTAAACGTGGTTCCTTTAAAATATCATTAATATAATATTTAATATAATATATATATTTAAAAATTCAATAAATAAAGAAAGAAAAACGAAGTTAATACATAAATACATTAAAGTAACGTTTAAGTACTAAATCCATTACAGAATGGATTAAATTGAATCACTAAATAACAAATTCACCATAACATTGATGATAATTTTAAATTTAAAATGTAAATACATAAATTTATTTATTTTAAATTTTATTTATGGAATTTATATTTAAAAATGAAAAATGCCATTGTAAAATTTTTTACTTTAATTTTAAAATTAATCATTTATAATATACTTCTACAATAATATAATGTAATATGTCCTATAATGTAATGTGTTTTATTACACATTGGGAGTCTAGAAGAATTAAAAGCTGGTTGTTCTAGTGCCTTTCATCGCCAGTGTTTTACTTGGCGTGAAGCATACATGAAAGTCTTCTCTTTTGACTTTATTAGTCAAGTGATAGCAGCAGGTTTTACTCTTGCGACAATATACATAAACCTTGATTAAAAAAAAATATACATAAACCTTGATTTCAAACATATTTATGCATTTTTCTCATACCCGATGACACAATATACTATGTAGTATTAAAACCTTCTATACATAATGGAAAAACCGGTCGGTGAGATGTTAGTTTTCTAGAGAGATAATGATCCAGACAGGAGTGACTAAGTTCAGAGACCATTAGGTGGTATTACAAGGCTATATATAAATTAATTAGATAGATAGTATCAGTTGAGGCATGGAATACTTATGGATATCAACAGCTTTAAGCTTATTTGCCTTAATTCTATGGAAAATACGGAGCTCTAAGTCATTTTCATTGTGCCATCCCCTGGGCCTCCCAATAAGCTTCCTGTTATTGGCCATCTTTACCTCCTTGCAAATGTCAAGCTCCTTCCACATGTTTTATTTGCTCAGCTAGCGAAGAAATATGGGCCAGTCATGTCTTTGCAAATGGGATCCCGTCCATTTGTAATAGCATCAACTAAGGAGGCAGCAGAAGAATTCCTCAAAACTACCGACACATTATTTGCTTCAAGGCCACAATACACTCCTTTGGGACGTATTTTCTCCTATGATCACCAGGACCTGGCAATGGCTCCTTACGGAGAACGCTGGAGGCAAATGCGAAAGATTGTAACAGTTGATCTGCTGGGTCCTCGCAAGATAGAAGCCATGAGGCCCAAGAGAATGGAAGAGATGACACGGATGCTGCAGGAGATCTCCATGCTTTGTGGTCAAGTCGTAGACGTGAGGTCTACGCTGTCCGAGGCGATGATCAACTTCGTATGCATCATGCTTATCGGCAAACGCTATTTTGGCCAAGGTACAGTGGACAGGAAAGAGGGAGAGAAGTTCCTTGAGATAATCGAGGAGATTCATCATCTATCTGGCAAGTTTTCCATCGGGGAGTTACTCCCTTGGCTCAACTGGGCCGACCTGGACAAGGTTGAGTCAAGGTTCAAAGCAATGGCAAAGCGTGCTGATGAATTCTTAGAGAATATCATTCGAGAGCATAGAAACAAGCAGAAAGAATTTGCTGGTGAAGATGACGACTTCGTTGACAATCTTCTTAGGCTGCGTGACCACGGTGAAAAATGCCTACAGGAGCGAGTCTCAAGGGGCTGATGATCGTAAGTTTAAGCATTCCACTTTGTATTTATCTAAACACCTATGTATATATCTGCAGAACTTGTTTGCTGGTGCATCAGACACATCTAGCACGACACTGGAATGGGCATTGGCTGAACTTGTTAAGAACCCAGTGTGCATGAAGAAAGTTCAAGAAGAGATATCTAGGGTTGTAGGAGAGGACCGGCTTCTTCGAGAAACTGATGTGCCAAATCTGCCATACCTGCAAGCGGTGGTCAAAGAAGTGTTCCGCTTGCACCCGCCCACCCCCTACTACTGCCTCATAGTGCCACTACAGACTGCAAAGTGATGGGATATAACATCTCCAAGGGTACGACACTTCTTGTAAACGTCCATACCATTGGGAGGGACCCCATGTTATGGGAAGATCCTCATAAATTTCTTCCGGAGAGATTTCTTGGTCGTCATATTGATGTGAAGGGGAAGGACTTTGAACTCATTCCATTCGGGGCAGGACGAAGGAGTTGTCCAGGGATGGCTGTGGGACTTAACAATATTCACCTTGTGCTTGGTAACCTTGTGCATGCGTTTGACTGGAAGGAGCCCGAGGAGAATGGGGTTGATATAGAACACGAGGTGTTTGGCCTGAACTTGCACATGGCCAAGAAGCTCGAGCTGATACCATCTGCCCGGAATGTGACTATAAAAATATAATATTGTTATCTTTTATTAAATATTAAACTTTTATATTATATTAGTACAATTTATTATTACTGATCTTATATTATTGTTATACCAATTATAATTGTTTTTACAATTTATTATCAAAAAAGTTTTTTTCGTGTGTGTATGTATTTCATATACTTAGTATATTTCAACTTTACGGTCGTAGATGTCAAGAATGTAATACAGTATAAATCAAATCTTTGATAGCCGTTGATGAATAAAAATCTTGACTTAATTATTTTATGAATATTTTATTTATAATATATATGTGAAGCAGAATCTGTCATATGGCATGGCGAGTCATTAGCGTCGTACAATCTTTATGGTGATGCGGTTCCCTTCCACATGGATCGCCATGTAGGATGTACGGCCAGCCACACTAAATTGACCCATCTTCTTTGGCCTCTCACATGTGGAAACAGATAAAATAACAAATTAAATTGACAAATATAAAATATATAATATTTATTATTATATATCTTGATGATATCAATAGGACCCAAATAGAAATATTTATTATTATAAACCATTAAAATCTAATTTTGAAATATCTAAAGCTGAAGTTCTATTTATATGTAAAATAGGAATTTAAATTTCCACATAATAAATAAAATTGCTTAGGATTGAACTATTTAAGGTATTTAGCTATTTTATCGTTCAAGTTATGATTGAGATCAACACTACTTAACATAAAATCAATAATGATAATTTAAAATCAATGTTAAAAAATTAACACCATTAATATGTAAAATTAACTTAAATTAACTTTAAATTTTTAAATAATTCGAATGTTGTATAAATAGTTATGTGTTTATGTGTTGTGTGAAAGAAGAGTCAATTCCTATGCACATTAATATGAATAATAATATACTTTAACACACACACACACATATATATATATACACACATGTCCATCATTAGTGAGTTTAATTATTTAATAATAATTTATTAATTAATAAAGTTTTTATTTTATAAATTTATTTTTAAATTAAATTCTTAACTTAATTATTATGTTTAACTTAATAAGTTTATTCTTAAATTGAACACTTCACTATATTGTTATCTTTACAAATATTTAGGTTTACTTATATTTAAGTTTAATTATTTAATTACTCTTAACATAGACCCTTAACCTAATTATTATTCTTAAATTAATATTAAATATTTAATGATTTATAATTAATTTATTAACCTTAACATAATGAATTTATCCTTAAGCTAAACTTAGTATTTAATAGGTTTTTAACCAAATTATTATCTTATCGAATTAATTTAATAAATTTACCATTAATCCAATTATTAAAATTTTATTCCTAAACAATCTGTGCTATGGGTGACTCATGCGTTATTAAGTAATTCCGGTAGTGCCATTTGGAGTTTTATATTTGTATATAACACAAGATTTAAGTGTGACTAAGTTCGTGCTCAGTTAGTTAAAAGACATTATAATTTTATTCACATTTAAATTTTGATATTTATTTCGCTGGTTTAATTAGTACTACTTAAGTAATTCTTTAATATTATTTATTTTACAAATTATGCTTTCAATAAATATCTAATTTGTTAGACAAATAAAAACAATATTATATAGTTGATTCTTCCATTCAAGCTAGCTTCTTGTTAGAGGCGAATTAGTTAGAATGAGTTTTTAACAAATTTAAATTAAATTGATTATTGTTTAATGTGATCACAACAGTGTTACTTAATTTGTGAAGAAACATGTGTTTGAGCATATTAACATTCATACATTCGTTATTAGAGGTTCAAAAATAGATAATTTAACTATAATACATTTTAATTTCTTTGATAGTTGTTAATATTTTTACAAACTAAATCTACAAAGACATGAATGTAACATATATACCAATGAAACTTTCTTTATAGATTGACGAAGATCTTTTTAAAATTGTGAAGATTTATGAAGATTGATTTGAAAGATTTCTTTTAAGCTTATGATTTTTTATTTTTTTTTCTTTTTTCAAGATAAGATTATTTCATAGAGAATATTATATTATACCTTAATATGTTCCCATTGTTGACCTCTTCTAGGTTAATAACACAGAGACAAAGGTGAACTTCAGATATATATATCAGTATGTGTAACTTAAATATGCACATCTATGTCTGTATATTACATGTATCATATAAGTTGTGTGTGTGTGAGAGAAATGCATATAGATATCTCATACATGGCATACAACATGTTTAACATGAAATGAAGTATACACTGTAACATAGAAAGATGTGCATATCTAAGTTATTAACTTATATATGCCTGTTTGTGAGTGCCTAGTCATGCTTGAACTGGTATATATACATACATTAAAGTGAATCAAGACACACATGTCTATGTATATAACTGTGTATATACATATACACACACACACATACATACACATTTTTGATGTAAAATCAGACATATGTATATGTATGAATTAAATATATAATGTAAGTTATATAATACATGCCATGAATTCAATATATATATGTATATGTATAAAAAAAATTGACGATGATTATATATATACATTTTTAACGTAAAATACATGAGGTTTTAACACATGCATGTGTATATGTGCGTGAGAGGGTCAGACCTGAACTGGTCACTGTGCTGGAGTTTAACACGTCAACATGTGGAATATTCTAGAGGAAGCCGTACGCACCATTTTCTGTAACCAGCAACGATAACCTGAGAGAGCCGGATAAACGGGCTCGGTATACACATGGTTCTATACCTCCAGTGCAAAGAAACAAAAGGACATGTATAAAAATGCCTTTAATAAATATAAATTAGTATTAATAGCATTTACAACTTATTATCATAACCTATTAGAAATATGATTGTATGGTGTGTGTGTGTGTGTGTGTGTATGTATATATGTATGTGAAATGTATATATTATATTAATATACTATATAATTGGTCAATCAGTTCGATATATTTATTATAACATAATATAAGCACATATTAATTAACTCACCACAGCATGATCCAATGATAATAGTATAATATCGTCCAATATGAGCATCTGCACCTAATGGAGTAATATTATTTAACCCCGTAAAACTGCTGATTGTTACTGCTGCTTGAACATTGCTCATATTTAGTTGCTGAACCAGGTAAGTAACCAAGTTGACATGAAGCCCGATCATTGCCAGCTCTCATTTCCTGTACACACACACACACACTATGTGTGTACATGTATAAAATGTGTGTCATATGGTTGTATATGTACTATCATGTGTTCTATATAGTCTGAGGTTGTCGTTGATTATAATGTACTTATACATGCGTAAATGTATATACAAGCACACAACATTACTTATATAAAAGATGCTTGGGGACAAGCATGATGCAGACGTAAAACTGTCTTTCAATCAGGTAAATATATATAAACTACATGTACGCATGGAGAACCATACAATATCCTCTCTCTCTATATGTGTATGTGTGTGTGTGTGTTACATATATGTATAGTTTATATTTTACATATAATTCACGGGCAAGAATCACATTGGGAAACATAAGAGCAGCTTTACTAGTTTCGTTATATGTTCCTTAGTGCTTCTACGAATGCACACACACACACACATGCAATGTGTATATACATATAGAGGTGTGTATATACGTATTTATCAATGTACCTGTAATAAACGGGTCCCCTTGACAATCTTATTATGTTCAATATTTACAGTTTCATCTGCTGACTCTGTCTTGAACCTCTGAACAATGCAGACTATTTATACATATGATAAACTTTTTTAATTATATGTTTTCACTTGGTTTATAGTGTTTTGTTAATTAATTAAATAAGATTAAATTAATACAAAGGGGTATTCAAATAGCAAAGGGTGGGTGTCGCTTAGCAAGCCAATTTATTTTTTGAATATAGTTTTTCGGAAAGTTACTAATGACTGTAATTCGTGGTAAGATATACACACATATGTATGTATATAACATATACATAGTGCGTATTTAGTTATAATATTAATATTAATATATATTATGAATTTATGTTATCTTATATATAACCTTGTTTTGTTAATCTGTTTATTCTTAGTATTAAATTGCTTGATATTTATTAATATGTGAAAATGGATATTTATTTTATAAGAATTAAACAATCACAACAATAAATGTCTCACATCCTCTAAACAACTTAACTAACATGAAATATCTGCATGAATTGTCTATTTATAATAATTAAATATTAACATTAATACAATATTAATTTCGTGAGTAAGAATAAGACAGGAGGTATTAATATTTAATTCCTACCAATATTAATATTAAATATTAATTTCATTATTTATAATTAAATCTACATTTTTTATATTATAACTAAAACTTAATTACTTTCTACCCTCCAAGAAACTCATCTTGTGAGAACTAGGAATATAGAAACGTGTATACATCATTAGCCCAAAAACCTTAATTTATATACAAGAACGAGAGGTAATTGAATTTAATTCAATGGTTATTAAAATCATTACGCTAATAATAATATGTGCATATGCAATTGTACATGTGGATCTTACATCATCCCCTCCTTAAGGATGTAAGCTGGTTAGGGTTCTTTGGTAGATGGGCCCGGATTGGAGGAATATCAAGAGGAGGCACTGGTGGGTTTGTAGGTGGCACAACTTGTTCATATTGCACAACGCTTCAATTGTTGCACATGTACAATTCCGGAGGATCAGGTTAAATGTCGTGTCGAACCTTATAAACTTGTGGCTCTACTTGCTATAGCACTCGATATGGTCCTTTCCATTAAGGAAGGAGACTCTTAGCTAAACCACGTACCGTAAGTTTGGGAAAACAAACCAACACCAGTTCATCAACCTTGTACTCCGTAGGAGGACAATGATGCGAGTTGTAGCATTGTTGTCCTCCTAATTGTACACGCCCCAATGTTCTGTTGACTCGCACGAGCCAATGGAATAATGCTTGTAAATACCGATCCCATGACATAGCATTAGCAACTTGTGGCAACCGAGAAGGCAGACCTAACTTCGTCGGCAACACCGGGTCATGACCATATAAGAGCTTATATGGGGAAGTACCAAGGAACTTTGTACTCCAGTGACATAAGCATATTAAAGAGATGGCAGATAACCATCCCAATCTGAATGTTGAAAATTCACATATTTCGCGATCATCCCCTTGAAGGTCCTGACGAACCGTTCCACTAACCCATCTGTTTAAGGATGATAAGCACTTATGAAAGTGTGGTGTATCCCCAATTGAGACGTCAAGACATGAAATGCCTTAGCCATAAATGCAGGACTATTGTCCAAGAGAATTCACTCCGGACTATTGTCAAGAGAATTCACTCCGGCAAGAAGCTGAAACACGATCCGATTAAAGAGAAACTGACAAACAACAGAAACCGTCGCACTAGCAAGAGCACCAACTTCTACCAACGAGTTAGGTAGTCAGAAGTAAATAACATACTCATTGCCATCAGTTAACTGCGGAAAGATTCTCAAATCAAATGCCACCAACTCAAATGGATAAGAAACTACAATTAACTCCAATCGTCCTTCCAAAGTATGTGGAGTATTGCGAGCTTGGCACCACACACAACTATGTATATACCGAATCACATCTTCTGTAACTTTGGCCAATAAAAAGATCTACGCAACTTCTCCATCACACAACAATGTCCCATGTGCCTGCTAAGAATAGGAGAGTCATGGTAAGCGTGGAACAAAGACTGAAGGCACCACCAACCATAAATGATCATCTGGATCAGTCCTCACAAAATAAAGAAGGTCGTTCTGAAGTGATATTGTGAATGTATATGCCTGAAAGGCAAGTCATTAGCAAGTGATGCAAGATTCTCAAACCCATCACGAAACCTTCGAATCCATGGCTCAAGTTTTTGAGCTTTCCGAACTTCATCCAAAGATGGCAAATCTACTCTACATTTTGCAGACACTGAACGTCAAGCACAACAACTACTGATGGTACGAAATCTTTGTCAAAAAGTTCATGATGCTGGAACAACTTGTTCCTCCAGGGCAAAAGAAGAGAGAGAAGGTGGAGAGAGAGAAAGAGCATCAACATCAGCCATGGAATCCTTGGGGATGAACAACTTCACAATCGTAAATTTGAAGTTTCAAGGCCCACCAAGCAATACGACCAATCAAATTTTTCTGCTTCAACAATGAAGTGACTGCTGCATGATCGCCTTCCAACAATGTCTGAACCATGCAAGTAGGCATGGAGATTCTCAAAACCTCAAACTGCTACTAGACACTCCTTTTCTGTCATGGAGTAGTTCACCTTTGTTAGCTGCAATGTAGGCTGATGTATGCAATGGGATGTCGTTGGCCAGGGACACTTGTACTCTCCTGCATCAATACGCCCCCAAGACTGATGTTAAAGCATCTACACGCAAGATGAAAGGACAAGTGTAATCAGGGTACGCCAAAACTGGAGGACTCATCAACATCTTTTTAAGATCTGCAAATGCCTGCTCCTTAGACCAAACAAAAGAAGATATTGATGACTTTAGCAACGCTCGTAATGGTGCAGTATGATCTGAAAGATAATCCACAAAACAACCCAGATATTGTACCTTGCCAATAAAGCGTTGCACATCGTTCACACACTTTAGCGTAGGGAACTTCAAAATTGCAACAAGTTTGTTAGATCGACTTGCAAACCTTCACGGGAAATGATAATCAAGATAAGTGGTGTCCTTGATCCAAACACACACTTAGACATTTAACTTCAAACCAGCTTCCCGCAGCCAATCCAAAACCTTGTGTACATCATTAACATGCTCCTTCAAGTCCCATCCGAGTGGATTAAAACATCGTCAATGAAATCGGCAATCACCTCTGGCATATCGCACAGAACATCATCCATCATATGTTAGAAAGTCGCTGGAGCATTGCTTAAACCGAAAGGCATCACCATGAACTCATACAAGCCAAATGGTGTTCAAAAAGTAGTCTTGGGAATGTCCATGTCAGCCATCAAAACTTGCCAATATCCTAACTTGGTGAACCAACAACTCCCCTAGTCGATCCAAAGATCTGTAGTATGAGAAAGTGGATACACATCTAAAATGGTTACATCATTTAATGTGTAGAACCGAACGTTCCCATCTAGCTTCGTCACAAGATGCGGTTCGCATACCCAAGGACTTCGAGATTTCGAATAACACCCTCTCTAACATCTCCTTAACAATTCGTCGTAAGATCTTGAGCTCTGGTGACTAACACGAATAGGTACCTTGATCGGCCTAGCATCCTTAGTTGGAATAGGGTGGCGTGTGGCAATCTTGGCCCCAGATGACAAGTTAAATTGAAAAGATCAGCATACTCCTTGAGTTATCAATGACTTACCGCATGACGATCATCTGATGGATCTAGAAAAGGAAAGGAAGAGCATGAAGGGAAGATGGTTGGAAATAAGGATAAAACAAAAGTGATGAAAGTAGAGGTGAAGCAGATGGACGAAGTGGAATATAAGTAAGAGGAATGGAAGAAAGACAAGGAAGAGTCAAACATGGGGGAGACTTTTCAAAATCACACTTGGCATATTGCAAGTCAACCAATCCATATTAAGAATAAAATGAAAAGCTTAACTCGGCACCACCCGTAAAGATTAAAGCTCAAGCTCACGATCATCCACATGAACAACAATGTCAACTTCATCCGCGAATAAGCATGAGTGTGTTCGTTGCCGTATAAATGAAGATTGGTTCTTCTGCTGAAGGCTGCAATGTGTAGTAATAGACGAGAAATAGTACAAACTCGAACTTTTATCTACCAACACTGAAAGGAAAACAGAACGTGGTGTATGATTAAATCGAGCTTGAAAAGTGAAGACTGGATGAACTGGTGCCGAGTGAAAACCCCTTGCTAATACTTCCAAAAGAAAGACGGAGGGGTCACTAATTTATTCACACAGGACCCTCCTTTACTAGTGCGATTTGTCATTTCCTAAAGGATCCACCATTAAGACCTTCCACTGTAGCAGGACGTTGTTGACGC
>PUQB01000293.1:112963-309829 GCA_003024785.1 Selaginella tamariscina
AAATGTCATATTAGCAAATGTGAAGAAATGCCATATTTCTCTTAAAATAATTATACAATATTGTAGTGTTGTATTTTGAACCTAAATATAATAATATAACTTAATTATAAGATTTTATTGATTTTAAAAAATATATATTTTAATTATATATTGGATATATATATGTAAATATAGAATTTCAAGGGTATATATGTAAATATGACAAATGTCATGGGTATATATAAAATTTTTGTTTTTATTTATATCAAGTGAGAACAAAAGTGTTAAAGAAGAGTAACAAGTGGAACTCCCAATCAATAAAAAAAATCTACATATCCTTGTTTTATTTATTAAAAAATTTAATTTTTCTAAGATAATGCTGTTAATTAAAATCACTTTTATTAATAATTCATGTTAATAAATATAATTTAAGTTTTTTTTACTTGTAATTAATATTGACAATATAAGTTTCACTTTCGTTATGCCATTTAAAAAGAATTGAGACTTATAAAATATATAACTCCCTTACTAATTATACGTAAATTAAATTATATTAAACTTTTTAGAATTACAATTAATAAAGAATACTTTATAAGCAACAAATATGTATGTAAAACGTTTAGTAACAATAATAAGAAAATAAATCCACATCTAATTATACACACTAAATTTATCATAAAGATATCTTTTAAATTTTCTGAGATTATTAAAATAATCATTTTTGTAAATAATATTTTATTTGCTATATATTCTTTTATATTTGAATTTAAATCTTATTTAAAACATAACTAAATATTGATAAGTAGCATCATAATATAACTATTATTTAATGAGAAGGAATATTGACATCATGTATTTTAATAAAAAAAATTCATTTCTTATAACAATGGATTTTATTTTTATAGGAATGTGATCTATTTCACATATATTTATAATTACAAATGTAGATTTTAAATATTCTTTTAGAAAAAAATTGCTTTTTTCTTTCAATCTAGATTTTATATATTAAATTTCATCCAAATGATTTTATTTTATCATATTAAGATTTGTAAACATTTTATGAATAGCCAAAAAACAAATATATTTCATTTTTTATGTTAAATCATTGTCCTTTCATAGATTTAAATAGATTTTATATGATTTTAAAAATAAATATAGCTTTATCTTTGACTTTTAAAGTATTAAATTATATTCCATATATTAAATCCCATTTTAATGAATTTATTCCATTGTATTATTCATGTATATGAATTCATGGAACATTTGATGTATACTCATAAGTCAAAATTAATATTTCTTACTCATTTTATCTCTTATTTTATAGTTTCTATATTCATTTTATGTGATTTGATAATAAAATAACATTTTTATATACTATTGTGTGTACCACTATGTAACCTTGAAGAATGTAGTGAGGACATGCATATATATGTTTATTTTAACATAATAAATTTACCACTGGATGCAGTCCATGAAACCAGAAAGAACATGTCCGACCTGGCACACAGTTTACACGTCCCGTTTGTATCATGCCGTGGGTGAGCATCTAGAAACCTCCCCTCGGTATGTTACATAGAAGAGAGGGTGAGGCGCTGGCGGTCAACTGCATAGACCGTTTGCACGCTCATTATATCTGATGAAAACTCACAACTTCTGAATTTACTAAACATGATTCGAGAGCAGTCTCCCACTATAGTTGAACAAGATGCAAGCCATAACACTGGCTCGTTTCTTGCGAAGCAATGGATTACTATAGTGCGAGATTCGACTCACTTGATGCCAGTCTTCCAAAGAGTAGCCCTGAGAGAACCAAGATCGAACATGTCTCTCTCTCTCTTCAAAGTTTTTGACTATAGGTGGTGTTCTCATCTGAAATAGCATACATAATGGCTTGTGAAGGACGGGAAAGGATTGTGAGACATGAGAAGTTAGATAAGTGGTGAAAGATCATGGAAGATGTTGTATTTATAACGTGCCACATCAGTCCCAAGCTTTTGCATGGGTTGTATCCAACGGATGAATATTCTCTTCTGGGTGTGTTGGTCGTGGCGATACTAAGTTAGTCAAGTTTCATCAGATATAATGTGGTGCAAACTCTACGGGAATTGCAGAAAGAAAAAGAAAAAAAAAGGTAAAACTATAGGGAAATGTAAAACTGTTTTATCAAGACTAAACCACATCAAAGTAATGTTAAACTTGAACAAGACAAAACGTGAGCAATCTAGCTGTATTAGAATAAAAGTGCAAGAAAAGACGAGAATACAACTGTTGGGATTTATTTAAATAAGTAAAAATAATTACATGGTTATTAATCAGACAGAATGCCATCACAAATAGACGCTTAGAAAAAACAACAAAGCAATATGGCAGTAGGAATATTCCCAGTTTTGTATACAACTCAAATGTTCACATTTGGAAATGTGACTATTCATTGCAACCATAAAATAAAATCTTTAATATAAATAACGAAGTTAAAACAAATTGTATTTATATAACACGTACTAAAATAGTATATTCTAATATACATTGAAACAAAATGCCCTAAAAATTGCTGCTGATGTGGCAATCTGGGTTTAGGGCTCTTGAAATGAACAGAAGCCTCCACAAGAGCAGTGAGGTAAGGCTCCATTATGGGCTCCATTCAATCACTAACTTTTCATTTGTGCAATAGAAGGGTGAAATGGAGCAACAGCATTGGCAAATCGAGAAAATTATTTGTAAATTGTGATAAACAGGTTTGTGGTTGACAAAAATATATTATTATTTATATAGTACATTTTACAAACACACATGTATATATTTTGTGTTCATCTACACACATGCCTCATATTCATACACAAAAGCACACCTACACACAAAATTGTTTCATGTTGAAGAAATGATAAATAAAAAATCCCATACTTATAAGTAAATTACTATTTAAAAACACCTATTTAGAAGAAAAAAAGTATTTTTTATGGTTTTGAAAAATCCGTATATGTAAGCGTATGAGATTTTTTTTTTTATTGGCAAAAACCGTATCAAAAGAGCCTTTTTTCCACCTCAAAACTACAGGTGATAGGTAGCACTTATAATGAGTGAATCCCCCGTGAGACCTAGAGCCCGCATATGTTTATAATGAATACCTATGGTAAGAGACTTAGGTAAGGATGTTAGCAATCATTTATTCAGTGTTCTTGTGTATTATTTGGATTTGCTTGGCCTCTACAACTCTCGTGTGAAATGGTGATGCATCTCGATATGTTTGGTGCAAGCATGCATGATTGGATTTGCTAATGGTGCCAAAGTTGATTTGTTGTCATTGTATATAACAATTGGAGTTGTAATTGTACAATCAATGTTAATAATCAATATTTAAAACCATACCACTTCTTTGACTCTTATTATTATAGCATTGTATTTCGTTTTGCAAGTGGATAATGCCACAATTCACTACTTCTTACATCCCCAACTTATAGCTCCTTCACAAATCATATAGCACCATCTTATTTTGGACTTTCTAACATCCGGATTCGCAACAATGTTTGCGTCGTGAAACCTAAGATATTTTCTCCCATGTTTAATACTTGAATTGGTCATATAGTTACTCACCAGGGCCTATATCATATATAGATGGTGTCATCAAATACATTAGACTTCTAAATATGGTAAGCATGCCATTACAAACTAAGTAATCGAAAGTATGAAGTATGTCATATAATTAAGTAGACTAAGTCTTTTAATAAATTTATTTTCATGCAAGTGAATGTGTCTAAATGTAGTTTCTAACTATTTATAAATTTAAGCATTATGTAAACTTTTCTAAATCTATCATTTTAAATGCATTAAGGAGGCTTTTTTAACATCATATAATTCTTCTGTTGTGACATCCTATGATCAAGTCGTAATTAAGCATAAATATTCACCTTTCATTCTCACAAAATCAGCATCTGTTCTCAAAACAATGCTCCACATGCACCCTGCCCCAATATATACGGTATATTGTGATTTACAACAACACTATATATATATATATATAATATATATATATATATATTATTAGTTTGTGGTAACCATAAAAACCTTAATACAGTATTTCAAGAGATTGTTCAAGGCCATAAACAAATTTATTAAGTTTCCAAATCAAATGTTCTTTACCACTAAGTTTAAACATAGTTGTATTTCATACACACATAGTGATTTAACAATCCATTTCAAAAAGCATTTTTAACATCTATATTATACAATTCTAAATCATGATATCTATCATTTATGCATGCTCTTTGTGTATACCCTTGTGCTACTAAACGGGTTTTAAACCTTGCCACTCTCTAAGTATTTTATTTTAACCACCCACTTATAACCAACAAGTGTACAACCAAGTAGATTTATGTGCTCCCACATTTCAATCTCTAACATCGCATCAAAATCTAGCCTCATTCCCTCTTTTCACTTGTGCATATATGGATTGTTAAAAGCATTTGCTAAGCTTTATGGTTGGTTTGGAATCACAAAATAATTAGCAAAATATGTATTAAGAGAGAATAAATGACTCCTTTAATAAAATTACTTATTGCTATTTGGTTATGAGATAAATGCAAACTTGAGAAAAAAAATATTGAAACATTGTGTCTTATGATTTCCCTGTTCTTTTGTTAATATTTGAGACTCTTTTTAAGTTCCAATTTTGTATAATTGTAATTAAAATGTTCTTCCCATGAATGGCTTGTGATAACATGAATCTTGGAACATTCTGAATCATGTAATGAGTTATTATATTATATATATGTATCATTATAGTCACTTAGGGGGTGATAATCTATGTGTGTATGAGAGTGATTATCACTTAACTATATGTGTTGTGGTGGTGAAGGCCGGTGTTCTAAAGGTGCAATGGTATGACACTTTCCTATTGTGAGGAAACTCTATAGTGTTAATGACCAAGTCAAAACCCATACATGTAATGGTTTCAAATAAAGTTGACAATACAAATATGTACTCTAGGAAATTCACATTCTCTAAACAACCACCTTCATTGTGTGCTATGTCAAACATATAGACCATAACTTTTCTCATGCATGCTTGCCATATTCAAACATTATACATTGCCTTATCATTGAGTTTGAATTGTCATTCTTTAACATCCACATGGGCAAAGCCTAAGACATCAAAGATTTTAAATGTTAATTGTATTTATGACTCTTGATCAATGTTCATGTGAAGTCTTCCCACTAATAGGGTAAGCAATTCTAAAGATAGGTGGTTGTATTCACAGCCTCATCCCAAAAGAACCCCAAAGGAGAGGCACCTTAAGTAAACAACAAGCCAAATCCACCATAATATGGATTCTTTATTCAACCATGTTGTTTTGCCCGTGTTTTTTGGGAGCAGATCTTTGTAATGTGATTCCATGAAATATGACAAATTTGAGTAATCTTTCACTAAAAAATTTCCCAACTAGGTCCACACTTAAAGAAACATTCTATGTTTTTAAAATCTCTCAACCTGTAGAGTCCAAGTGGGGAACTTATTATATATGTTAAAATGATGATTATAAGGTATAAATCTAAAACTTTTTAGAAAAGTCATTGATAATTAATAAGAAATACATGTACCATGAGTGAGATGTTATAGGAGCAGACCTCACATGTGTATATGTACTAGTTCGAGTGGTTTCCTAGCTCTCATGAACCTTGGTGTGTTTGGGAGTGCCTTCTTCTTCATTTTTTCAATAAGACAACTTTGGCAAGGATCCACTAGTCCAGCCTTGAGGTGCATCATACCATGAACCATGTTGGAACACTATGCACTCATTAGCTACATCTACTTGTGTAAGTGAAACATAATAAAAAACTGCCCAATCATGGAGCTTTGTATACAAGTGTTCTCATGAAATATAAATTAGCATTTCTATCATACATACTAATTTTAAAGCCCACCTTAGCAACTTTGGATATTGATAATAAGTTTCTAATTAAGATTCAGTACAAATAACATTCCTCTTATTATTTAATTTAATAAAGTAAAGAATACATTATCAATGATAACAATCCTAAAATAATCACCTTTGGTTGTTTGAACTATAGTGTTAAACTATCTATACATAAAGAAATTAAAAACCTCATAACTAAAATTCATGTGATAAGATGTTCTTAAATCAATCCACCATCAAATATCATGCGTTCATTCAATTCATACTTATTATCAAAACGTGTTTGGCTCATTTTCCAAACAAATCAAACATGTTTGGTATTTAAAAAAGTATAATTTTTAAAATATTTAATTCGATTAATAACATTGAGACAAGGAAAAATGATATTACACATTAAACAAGTGAATGAAAGAGGACAACTAAATTTATAGTTTCTTTTCTATTTATATATTTATTATTTTATTTTTAGGGTTATAATATGATAATATTAGTAAATCTGCACAATTTTCTCAAACAATCATCCATACGTGTTTGATAAATTATTTAAAATAAACGTTTACTATTTGGCAACAAGTAGTACTGCAAGATTTTCATACACATTACACAATAAAAAATACATTTACCTCCAAATATTGACTTTCATGTCCTCAATATTAATTAAATTCACATGAGAGCATTTTTTGCCTTTATTTTTACTTAAGCATTCAAATACCCTATGTCTAAAGTCAAAACAAAAATGACATCTCAAATCCCCAAATTATTATTGTGCTTATAAGTGTAATGGATGTTCACTACCTTGTCTTTTAAAACTCCCTTTGTTAACATGGTGCTTCTTAACTGGCTGATTTTGTCTATAACACACTTGAATTTGTTGAAGATAGGGTATGCCTTAATCAAACTTTAGCATGAAGAACTTCCTCATGTGAAGGTCATAGTGAACTTAATATATGCAGAAAGACCCATGATTCTTAGTACAAACATAACAAGATTCAAAAAATTCATGTTTCATGGTTCTGAGTAATATTGTTATAATCTTTAATAAACCACTTATTTATTCACATACTTATTGTCAAACACCAAACATTTGTTCTAAATAATTTATCAAACACGTATGACACGTTTGGAAAAAATTTAAATCATTTTTGGGGAAACAACAAGAAATAAACCCTAAAGAAACTCTAAGAAATAAAAATTAATAAAAATTAAAAAAGAACCCACAAATTTAGTTGTCCTTTTCATTTATTTCCTCCTCATCCTATTCATCTTTTTAAATATTTTCAAATTTTCCTTTATCATGTACTTTCGTTATATTTATTTAACTTGTTTTGCATTTTTAATAATCTTTCTCATTTAAGTTTTCAAATCAAGATTATCAATATTAACTTTTAAACATTTCTTACCATTTTTCTTTAATTTATCAAGCTTGAGTTAATCTACATTGTACATTCTACAATCCCTTATGCTTCTAGACTTATTAGAAGCCTCTTTAACAAATGCCTCTCTAGACCCTTTTATGTGGCTTCTTTAGCAGATACCTCTGTAGACCCTTTCACACATGCCCCTATAGACCCTTCTATATATGACTCTACAAACCCTTCCACAAATGCCCAACTGGGTAAATATTGAGATTTTCCTTACTTTAATAGTTGACATTCTTGGAATTTGAACACCATCTACTATATTATATCTCTATTAACTTTCATGACTTCACCTTTGGAGGATAAGTTGTACATTCACCACAGATAATTATTAATCTTTTTATAAAATCCCACTCGTATCCCTTGTATTTTCTCATTTCCAAGTACTACACTTAATTTTTAAGCATTACTCTCAATCTCCTAACATTGCCCTTAATCTCCAAGCATTACCTTAAATTTTTAAACACAAAATTTAAAAATCTCCAAACGCTTATAAAGAAAGAGATAAAAAAATTATAATTTCTTTAATTTACAGCAAAATACCGAACATGTTTATAAATAATTTTTGTAAATTATATGGTTTATTTACAAAATGAACCAAACACGTTTGACAACAAGTATGTTTATTCATTAAACTAGTAACTAAAACATTATTCCAATCCCTTTCAATTATTAAGATAGACTCAAATTCAAGATTTCACGGTCCATAAGAGTCTTATTGCATTTTCATAAACTAATTGGGCAAAAAAGTATTTACTTTTTTGTTTATGCTATAATTAAATTCACAATATATAACATCCACCATGCTTTGCAAAATTTATGTCCTTGCAAACGACTAAGACCCCTATTAGTTGAAGAATTTCTTTGACAATTGAGATGCTAGCCTTGAATTATGAGCATGGGGAATGCATACACAGTCCATGAACCTTTGGTTAAGCCATCACGTTTCGAGACCGGATAACCCCTTGGTAAACAATTGAAGGGTGGGGGATGTTAGCCTTGATGCCTTGACATTATACATGGCTCGAGATTGCTTTCATGATCCTTATCTAAGCCTTTATGTTTTGAGACCCCCATTAGTTGGAGAACCCCTTAGTAGACAATTAAGGGGTTGGGGATACTAGCCTTGAGGTCTTAACATTATAAGGATGAAGGAATGCACACGTGGCGCATAATTACTCTCGTGACTTTTGGTTAAACCTTTTCATTACTTAGCATAAGGACTCCCATATTAAATATTATAATCCTAGTAAACCATGTCATTTTACCCACTTGACTAGTAACTAAATAGTTGAAAAGCCACACCATTTACCCATTAAACCAACTGAAACATTATTTTAATCTCTTTAATTCTTTCAATTACTAGGACAAACTCACCTCTTAATACATAAGATTTTATTATATTTCCATAAATCAATTAAGCAAAGGGCAATTACTTTTTTAGATCCTCGTTTCAGCCATGGTTAACTTACAATGTGACAAATATGCCAAAAAAAATGTCAACAGGCTATATTGATTCCATACACATGTTTAATCATTTTAGTAAAAATGTTGAACTCATAGGGCCAATTCTTATTGATGTAGAACATTTTCAAACTTATCTCATGCATTTACAAAAGTCTTAGCGTCATACACATACCCTTTGTCCTATGGGTATTTGTGAGCATGAGGAGGTGATGAGCAATGCCATCCTTTTCATGATAAGTCTCATGTGTAATGTCATACAATGTCCTAGCCATGGGATTTAGTGTTGCAAACTAATCATCTGATAAGGTAGTTGGTAGTAGATTTCTAAGTACATCAGCAAGTGCAACTTTTAAAGTCCTTAAACTAGATGAAGAAGTTAGCTTGATAAGCTTCTCCATCTCTACTGTCTTGAAAGCCATGAGAAAAACAAAATAAATTACAACTTTGAAAGAAATAAGTACAAGTTACATAATTTAAAGGTTTATTTTAGAACTTTCATTTGAGTTATTCTTCTTAATTCATGACAATTTGGATATGGCTCAAGAGTATAGAGACATATACTCTAAAACGTTTGTCACCCTCGTCTCCTTGTGTTCCTTTTATGTTTGAAGTACTTGTGTATGGAAAACTTAAATGTTAATTATATGTTGCGAATTAGTTTTGGAAGATGCATGCTAGTGAGACCTTGCTATTGCTATTGCCATCAACATTTATTCCATATATACTTCCATATCCATATCCATGGGTGGGGGATTCTTGCCCACCAATGGATTTATTAACTTTGTCATGTGTATAGATCAACTAGGATAAAAAATCGAATTTTTTCACGTGTTCTCATGGGTGGTTTTGTCATATATGATGATCCATGTTCATTATTTATGGATTCTTCATCCATGTTTAGTCCTCCATTATTTTCTAAGAATGATTTTACAAGTTATTTGTTACTTTTTTTTTTAAATTTTAATTTAACTTCTTGTTTTAACAATCTTTCTTAAATGTGTGTATATACATATGTAATTACTAATAAAATTTCCAAATAAGTGCATTAGATTATGTATAAATGCTTATGTATAAATGAATTAATTTAGTTTCCACTTGAGATTTCATTAATTCCCACTTGGGAATTACATCTTATTCCCACTTGAAAATGGAAAATAATCAATATAAAAATTATTTCCATATGGAAATGGAATACAAACAATAAGCATTATTATGAAAATTATTCCCATTCGAAAATAGAACATAAACAAGAAGCATTACTATAAAAATTATTCATAAGAAATAATTAAGATGATTAGATCTAGTTTAATACCGTGTTAAAACCTGATCTTGATATGGAGCTTCATTTATATAATCCCCGGGTTGATAGCAGTAAATGAGATGTTTAGGGTTCTTAGGAATGGAGTCAAATGCAGATATTCTCAATCTAGAGATCTTGTATGTGATTTTGTGTTTAGGCCTCTCAAATGTCCATTGCTCCAATGCTAGTCATCACCCATTAGTGGAATATACTTTGGTTGACTAGCAATGCTTTGTCTCTCTTTATTAATAACTAGCATAACGTAGCACATAACAGCGTAACTCCATTATAAAATAGCCTTGAAATATATACATATAAATCATACATACATATGCATATATATATCCACACATACACATACATACACACTAAGAGCCATATTGAATCAATTTGCGAATAAAACTTGAAATGGCAAACAGAGTCCATCTCTAACTCACATCACAAGGATTAGTGGTTATTCCACAATGACCACAATATTTGACACGACCGTGCCATTATACAGTGAAAGAAACATAAGAAATTATATAACGTGTATACATAAACTCACACATATCCCGCAATGGAGAGCTCTCCCATAATCTCATCATTAACCCAATCCACAACAACCATGAGTATTCTAAGATTGACAAAGGGTACAATCCCACCATGTAATCACTGAAACCCTGCACAATGCTGCATACATCCCTTGATACCAAAGAACAACACAGTAACAAAGCCCTCTTTATCACCAAGATACACCAGACTCTTGCGGATTGATTCGAAATTCTCTTGAGAATTCAAGGATTTTTGGACATTTACAAGGGATTGCTAAGCAAGCGGCTTCACATTTCTCAGGGGAAGGATTTGCAGCAATGGAGAGCTGTCTTGGCGCTCCACCAATGCTGGCCACACCTAGCCGCTGCTACTTCCTGGCCCAATCCCTTAGCCAGAGAGTTTTCGTAACCCTACCCTTGCTTTATGTACATACACGCACTGATACGTATAGATTACCCCAGAAAAAACCTATTTTGTACACATGTGTATGGTGAAGTTGAGTGAATCCACCGTGCTAAGTCTGGTTCATTAGAGAATACACAGTTAGATTTGATGGGGAGCGATCTGACGTGAGGATAGTTACATGAGAGTAAAGTATATACATAGAAAAACAGTATATATTACAGGGGTAAGAAACCTTAGAATAGGTAGTATGAGCTGTGTGTAATGGTGATGTACATTTTCATATATATAAAAAACTAGCCCAGATGCACTTACCCCTTAAACAAGGGCATAAGCTCCATATGTAGCTTCTCGACATCAGGTTCTAACAATATTGTAGCTTCCAATTTGATCAAACAGGTACTAAATTATATCTAATAGAGAATGAACATGTCTGTTTCTTACACACATAAACATCACGCACACCCACACCACATGTATGTATGTGTGTATACATATATACAATCTCACAAGGTGTAGTGGAGATTGTGATCATGGACAAAGAAAAAATAGCACGGGAAAGATAGCTCTGCCTAGATCAATTATACAACAAAGGGTTCCCTTTGGAAGACTTGGAATCAGTGATATATGCCGTAGTAAAAAAATGCTACAGATTAGTAATTAAATTAGATTAATAATTAATAAACTAGTAATTAGATTAATAATTAAATATTTTCATAGCATTTTCAACTACGGATTTAATCACTGCTTGGAATATGCTTTACGAGCATTTTAATCAAGTTTAAGTGCTTCTCAACATCTGCTATCATCTCTTCCAGGTATATATCTTAGGGTGGTGTTACATGTGCCCGCGACCCGGGCCGGTCCGGGTGTCCACATGTAAAGCAGCCTTAAAGTGGCCACCCGGCATTTGCCCGGGCCGAGTGCACTCAGCCACGACTGGGCGGCGAGAACCACCCGGAGGGGGCCAGGTGCACCCAACCCAAATTCTGACTGTTGATTTAAAGTGACATTGATGCCAATTGTCATTATCTTAATCAATAAGATTATGTGGGATTTAGGGTGAAATGTTCTTTGTTCTTGGATCAACAGCAATAGGCAGCGACATGAGAAGGAGTCCTTTGCCAAATGTGGATTATTTTCAAGCTTCCCAAGCTTCTGTAGCTTGTACTTATGTTGAGGTAAGTTTTTTTTTTTCAAATGAGAAATGATTAATGTTTGTTTACATATAGAATAATGAAGAAGCAAATTTGCAAGGGTTTGCTTCTCAAGAGCTTGTGGTACATTTAGAGGAAGGGAAGAAAAGAAAGTTCAAGCATCGAACTGTGAAAGTTCAGGCTCTTTACGATGCAAGGAAGGGGAAAATATGGTCTTCATATGAGCTTAGTACTTTAAACTATGGTAAACGCTTGGAGAACACAAGATACAAAGCAGGTGGTGGCAAAGAGAAGAATCGGAGATCGAATGATAAGTGGGACTCCATAGAAGCTTATTGCTTAGAGCATAAGGTTTATAGGGATGCTCTTCAACTTCAAAAGAAGTGGGAACAGATGATGACTGCGTTTAAGAAGATCTACAACTATGAAAAAAGCATTCCAAGTGGTCATTCTGACTTTTGGCGTTGAGTGTTCAAGAGAAGAAAGACCGTGGGTTACCAGCAGATTTCTATAATGATGTTTATGAGGAGATGGTGATATGGCTAGGTGACAATAGGACATGGATCCAAAGGGTTTAACAAGTGATACATCTGGTCGGAGGTTTCGTCTCCAGTTGAAGACAACGTAATCAATGATGATGACACATTCGGAGAGTAAATAACACTCTAGATGATGATAATGGTGAGTGTATTTTTGTTTTTTATTTCTTATTATTAACATTAATTTGTAGGTGTTCCAATAGGTCTAGTACCACCAACACGAAACAAGCTACAGAAACAGGATTAAAAAGGAAACGTGCTCCTCACTGAAGGTTTAGTTAAACAATGGAGAAGACTCAAGCAGCATTTTGTAAGTCATTGAAGGAAATGATTTCCACAAAGAAAGAAGAAATGCGTGCTCGAAAGGAAGAACAAAAAGAAGAAAACCAAGAATTACTCAAACGAATGGAAAGCATTGAAGAACAGCACAAACACACTAATGATCTCCTTGAACGCTATCTTCAAATGTGAACATGGTAAGTATTTTTTTTATTTACTTAATATCTAATTTAATCTATTACAGCTCAAGCATGGAGTAAATCATCCTCTTGTTTTAAGTTTCTGTCTATTTTGAAAGTTTAAATTTTTATTATTTTATATGTAAATTTTTAATTATAAGCATTTCCAATAAATCCAAACTTGATGACCAGCAGCCACCAAGAAGAAGAACGTTCCAACTCCAAAAACCTGACTACGACCTAGACAGTGGATATCGCTTTGTGGCTGTTGGTGCTGCTGATGTTGTTGTGCTTGGTGCTGCAGAGCTGGGCCTACTACGACTACCACATACCTAAATAAACACACGATTAAAAAAAAACAAGTTTTTGTATATAAGAACAGTGAACTCCAAAAACTAAACATGTAGGCTAAGAACATGATTCATAAAAACATCTCTGAATGCTCTTCTAGATAGACATTGCCCTGGTGCTCGTATTGTCTCGTAGCCTAGATCATGATCTTCTCCAGACCATTCTTCTACAAACCTCTTTGACCTGTCCAATATAATGTGTGCAAGATAGCACAACACTGCACACTATTCGATATTCGATGAGGGTCTCCACGATATATTTTCCTAGTTAGATACCTCATTGCATCTTCAGCTGCCCGAATGCTCTCTCAACTGCGATCCTTGTTGATGAATGCATGTAATTATATAATGCATATTCATCATCTTCAAACTCATCACGATGTGGGAATGGTGTCAACATGCCAACTCGAAGATCATAACCTCCATCTGCAATTAAGTACTCTGGAATATTTCCAGATGGTGTCTTCACTACTGACCATTAAGTCTGGCTTTTGTTGTAACAAGTGCTTTGAAACTGCTCAATGCCCATACCCGTCTATCGTTTGCAGCCCCTGGAACACCAGCATAAACATCAAGGAACCTGGCTCTACTATCAACTATAGCTTGAACCTGCATGCTTATCTTTTGTTTATAATCTCTCCACTCTCTTGAATCGGCATGTGCTGGAAGCTCCAATGCTACATGTGTACAGTCAATTGCTCCAACACAATTCGGAAATCCATGCAACCTTTGAAATCCTTGTTTCACTGTATCTATCTCTTCTCCTTCTGGCCAGCGTAGATGTTTCAACCCTACCACTTCCACTAAAGCCTTCATGAATCTCTGGAGTATAATTACACAAGTAGCATGACTACAACCAAAGAGTGAAGCAATGCTAAGCCAAGTATCTCCACAGCTAACCTCCTTAAAGCAATGGCAACCTGTTTTGCTACTGTGTTCCTTCTTAATTAAACCTGGAGGAGGATCCTTGCTCATTTGATCTTCAAGTAACATACAAATGTAATCGAAAAGTGTTGCTGCTTACACGAAAGAACTGACGCCATTGTTCTGGATCTTGGATCTTTACACGTTCATAAAACATGTTCCACCCTCTCATCCCACCTACAAATCTGTCTCTAAGATGCTTGCCTTGAATGTTTCCCATGATGTAATGTTGCACAAGTGAACACGTGATGCTACTTTGTGTGATTATGCCTTGAAACCCAACAAGTAACTCGTCAAAATCTTCATTATCTTCATCTTCCAAAGCTCGTTGCATTCTATAAAAATAAGTGATTTAAGTACCTCAAATGTTGCTTGCATCTACCGAATGATTGTGAGGAACACGACAATCGTTTGTCTTTGGCTTCTTGGTGTCCTCATTGCGCTCTCGCTCTGGCCACGACCCACTCACAGCTTGCAATTTAGGGTTTAAAAAGTAATTAACCTAATTATTATTACTAATAAATTGTTGTCATGCAATGTTGTTATATTATTATTTATAAAGAATATTCTTAATTATGACATGGCAAGGGTGGTTTACGCCATTAAGGGTGCCCTAAATCTTGATTTAGGGCCGCGGGGAAAATGCTCCATGTAACACCGCCCTTAGTATATTATCTCTCTCTCACCTTAATTGCATATGTGTTCCTGGGAGCTTGTTACTTATTCAAAATAGCTTCCTATCTATACAAGTGTGAGTGAATATGTTTGGATACCGGCATAATCTGAAGCATGGCAGGATCCACCGGATATACACCTATCAAGTCTAATAAATGCGAGCCATTGGATGTGCAGCTTTACATTGAACAACCTTCACGCGGGAAAGCCATACAACATTGAGTTCCTATGGATGTATTATACGTATATATACATTCCATATGGCGTAATGTCTTTCACGTTTAGGCTTCCCATCTTAGTTTATCCTTTCTTAGTAAACATTTCATAATCAATAAAGCTTTGAGGTTTATAAAAGATTAACGTTACAGACCAAAGAGATTCTTCACCATATCATGTCTACTTCCACTAGATAAATCCAGCTTTCATAGTCTCAATAATACGTGTATAACTAAAGATATCCAGCTTAGCAGGCACATTACGTGTCTCATTTATAAATTCAATACGTAACAAAGCGGTAAAATGTATAAATAATAGAAAAAGAAAAGAGAAGGATCCCGTTTTTAGTCGTGTGATAGATAGTTTCTCTTATACACACCATTTTAATCTACACACCTTTATATGGATAAGAATGTTGTAAACCAAGCTAATTAAACACTTTTCTTTTTCAAGTTATAAAAACATATTACAAACTTTTGAAGTAGCACAATTCATTAAGAAAACTTTAAGAATTAATTAATAATTACTAGATAATTAATAATATTACTAGTGTTTAATTTATGTAAAATCTATGTAAATGTATGTATACATAAGTAGACATGCAAAACTATTTGGAATATATACCTTTTACAATCTCATTCATGTAAGGGTGCATATTTAAATATTCTGATTCACGGTGGAGATTAAAGGAATATAATTTTATATAATGGTTGAAAAAATCTATTATATAAAAATCATGGTTATAAAAAAGAAATAAAATAATAAAATGTTATGTACATATTTCTGTATCTATATATAAATACATTACATTTTTATAAGCATATATATACGTGTGCATGTGTATATATATGGATATATACCATATACATACGTAAAAATAAAATAATAAAATGTTATGTACATATTTCTGTATCTATATAATATACATTACATTTTATAAGCATATATATACGTGTGCATGTGTATATATATGGATATATACCATATACATACGTAAATATTTAACTACCTATATATAATTAAATATAATAAGTTTTGATTACTACATAATGAATGAGGACAGCATTAAGCATCAGGTGAAAATTCATTAAAAAATCATTTTATATAATAAATTAATTTTCACTATGCTCCCATGTATATATGTATGTAGGATCACTGATGTATATGATATGAAAGTTTTATAATATAAATTCTAGATTTTATATTTATCATACCTAATATATAAAGGATATATAGAAAGTAATAAAAAACGGAAATCTTCCGAACTACTGGATGTCATACATGACATACAACGTGTATACATACATATTCAGCGTACTTTGTTATATATATATATATATATATAATCCATTTGTTTCTGTACATACACGAACACAAATAATTATAAATCTATTCTATTAAAACGGTTTTAATCTTCGCCCTTTATTCAATATTAACCGTTACGATCCAGCGGCTAATTACCATTAATATTCGTTTAGGGCTCTTGAAACAGAGGTTTAGGGTTTTTGGGAATGGAGTCAAATGCAGGTATTCTTCAATCCAGATATGCCGCTGCTAATATTGTATGCGATTTTCTGGAGGCTTTTGTTCATTTACTGCTATCAATCCGTGGAGTATATCCTCCAGGTAAATGAAACCATAAATATTTATATAAATGTGTGTGTATACATACAATTGTATGTCGTTTCAATGTTCCAATCCAGTGGGCACGTCATCCAGAACTCAAGGATCACATTCATACTGTTGTTTTCAACTTGAGGGATTGGATCAAACAGGTTATATATATCTAATAAATAATGAACACGTTTCACAAACACAAACACACAATCATTTTGTTGTGTGTTATAGTATACATTGCCCTGTACCTTTACGAATACATATTGTGTGTTCCCCCGCACACCACATCTATGTATGTGTTTATGTGTATGTATATACAATATCACAGGGCGTAGTGGAAAAAGTTGTTGTTGTGGTCATGGACAAAGAGAAAATAGCACAGGAAAAATAAATTTTCAAGCTCCGTCTAGATCAATCGTACAACAAAGAGTTCCCTTTGGAAGACTTAGAATATGCTTTACTAGCATTCTTTATCAAGTTAAGTGCTTCTCAACATCTGCTATCATCTCTTCCACCAGGTATTTATTATCTTTCCATTAACCTTAATATATATGTTAGTATTCTCTCTCTCTCCCTCACACACACACACACACACACTTAATTGCATATATGCAAACTTGTTCGTGGGAGCTTGTTACTTACTCAAAATGGCTTCCTAGCGATACAAGTGTGAGTGAATATGTTTGGATACCAGCAGAATTTGAAGTATGGCAGGATCTGCCGGATATTAAGTCTATGAAAAGCAAGCCATTGGATGTGCAGCTTTACAACCTTTATGTGGGAAAGCCCTACAACGTTGACGTCCTAATATAGTTTCTCTCCGAAACCCTTATATATATTTTTTTCATGCGAAATACTATACTCATCTTAACTTAACTGTAATAATGTGAACAACACCCTAATATACCGTATACATATATATCACGTATACATACATATATACGTGTATATATATATTACATATGCCTACATATATATCTATGACACATGGAAATTTACCATCACCTTCTCACGCTTCTATACTATAGTATATATAAGGCATATTCTAATATTGACTTTTTTTTATCATTTTTATCACGTCCACTGTTAGAATAGTCTAATACATTGCATACAGTGTGATTTTGTTCGTACGGTTGTTTTAAAAACTTAATTGCATATATTTCTCTTAAAAATATAAGTTTTGGAACTTTTGTTATTTTATTCATTATCATTTTATTCTTTCTTTGTTTTCGTTTGGTTCTTTCATCAGAATGCCTTGTCTCTTTAAAGGAGTTAGCTTTGTTTTGAATTAATAATTTTTTAAATAATTATATTGTTTGTAATTCGCATGTTGTTGTATAGGATGTATGCTGTTCAATCTTCACTATTTAGACGATTCTTTCAAAGTATGATGTAGAAAGAGAAGTAATAATAATTATAAGGTTGTATATTGTTTTTCATGTAGGAACGGGAACTAGTAATACTCAGACGATCTATAAATGTAAATATATATATATATGTGTATAATCTGTATCTTGTTTTATTATGTACAATGGTGTTCACATACGTTTCTTATAACTTTAAGCTGTTTACTTATGTTTTTGTGTTATGGTAAGAGAGAGAGACATGAGAGAAAAGTAATAATATATATAAGGTTGTATATCTACAGAACGAGAGTTAGAAATACTCTTAAGACAATCTACAAACATAAATGTGTGTGTATAATCTATATCTTGTTTTATTATGTACAATGGTGCCCACATATGTTTCTTATAACTTTAAATTGTTTACTTATATTTTTGTTATGGTGTTTTACTTTTTTTTTCTTTTTTTTTTTCTTTTAATTTTTTTGCAACTTACATCCAACTTCCTATGCTTGGTAATTTAATAGTTTTAACACACACACACGCTTATGTGAAAAATAAAATAAAAAAGTAAAACACCATAACAAAAACATAATAAACAACTTAAAGTTATAAGAAACGTATGTGAGCACCATTGTACATAATAAAACAAGATACAATTACATATACACATATATATATATATTTATGTTTGTAGATCATCTGAATACTTTAAAAAACATATACAATCTTATATATATTATTACTTTTCTCTCCCTTTATCTCTCAAAACATAAATAAACAACTTAAAATTATAGGAAACATATATAAACACCATTGTACGTAATAAAACAAAATATAATTATACACACAACATACACACATATATATATATTTACGTTTGTAGATTGTCTGAGGAGTACTATTAGCTCCCATTCCTGCATAAAAAATGATATACAACTTATATATATTATTAGTTCTCTTCTCTTTCTGCTCATACTTTAAAGAATCGTTTAAACAGGGGAATTGAACAGCATACATCCTATACAACAATATGCAAACTACAAACAGTATAATTATTTAGAAAATTACTAATTCAAAATAAAATTAACTCCTTCAGAGAGACAAGGCATTCCGATGAAGAACTAAGTGAAAACAAAAAAGAACAAAATGATAATGAATAAAATAACAAAAGTTGCAAAACTTATATTTTTAAGAGAAATATACACAATCAAGTCTTTAAAACAATCGTACATACAAAATCACATTGTATGCAATGTATTAGACTATTCTAGCGGTGGACGTGATGTAAAAATGATAAAAAAAAGAAGTCAGCATTAGAATATGCCTTATATACTACAGTATAGAAGCATAAGAGTGATGGTAAATTTCCACGTGTTATAGATATACATGTAGGCATATGTAATATGTATATACACATATATATGTATGTATACATGTATATATATGTATACGATGTTGTTCACATTGTTACAGTTAAGTTAAGATGAATATAGTATTTCGCATGCAAAAAATATATATAAGGTCTCCGAGAACTTACGGTCTAATATGAAACTATATTAGGACCTCAACGTTGTATGGCTTTCCCACGTAAAGGTTGTAAAGCTGCACATCCAATGGCTCGCTTTTCATAGACTTAATATCCGACGGATCCTGCCATACTTCAGATTCTGCTGGTATCTAAACATATTTACTCACACTTGTATCGCGAGGAAGCTGTTTTGAGTAAGTAACAAGCTCCCACGAACAAGTTTGCATATATGCAATTAAGGTGTGTGTGTGTGTGTGTGTGTGTGTGTGTGTGTGTGTGAGGAGAGAGAGAGAATACTAACATATATATTAAAGTTAATGGAAAGAACCTGGTGGAAGAGATGATAGCAGATGTTGGGAAGCACTTAATTAATAAAGAATGCTCGTAAAGTAATTCCAAGTCTTCCAAAGGGAACTCTTTGTTGTATGATTCTAGGCGGAGCTTGAAAACATATCTTTCCCGTGCTATTTTCTCTTTGTCCATGACCACAACAGCAACTTTTTCCACTACGCCCTGTGACATTGTATACATATACATACACATAAACACATACATAGATGGGGAACACACAATATGTATTCATAAAGGTACAGTGCAATATATTCTATAACACACAACGAAATGATTGTATGTGTTTGTGTTTGTAAGACGTGTTCATTATTTATTAGATATATATAACCTGTTTCATCCAATCCCTCAAGTTAGAAACAACAGTATGAATGTAATCCTTGAGTTCTGGATGACGTGCCCACTGGATTGGAACATTGAAATGACATACAATTGCATATACAATTGTATGTATACACACACATTTATATAAATATTTACGGTTTCATTTACCTGGAGGATATACTCCACGGATTGATAGCAGTAAATGAACAAAAGCCTCCAGAAAATCGCATACAAGATTAGCAGCGGCACTCTGGATTGAAGAATACCTGCATTTGACTCCATTCCCAAAAACCCTAAACCTCTGTTTCAAGAGCCCTAAACGAATATTAATGGTAATTAGCCGCTGGATCGTAACGGCTATATTGAATAAAGGGCGAAGATCCCTATGCCATTAAAAACCGTTTTAATAGAATAGATTTATAATTATTTGTGTTCGTGTATGTATATGGATTATATATATATACAAAGTACGCTGAATATGTATGTATAACATCCAGTAGTTTGGAAGATTTCCGTTTTTTATTATTTCTATATATCCTTTATATATTAGATATAATAAATATAAAATCTAGAATTTATATTATAAAACTTTCATATTATATACATCATTGAGCCTATATATATATGGGAGCATAGTGAAAATTAATTTATTATATAAAATGAATTTTTAATGAATTTTCACCTGATGCGTTCTCCATCACAAAAAACACGCCTTCTATTCATGTATGTTTGAATATATCATTAACGTGACATGGGCTTGCATGGCAACACAGTTCCAAAGTATGGGAGGGAGAGCCTGTGGAAGCAAGGGAGCAAAGTAGTCCACGCTCTCCACCCGACTCCTCCACAACATACCTCCAATCAGAGATTTGCATAGTCTTGTGAAGACTCACATCCCTGACATAAATATCTTCACCACTTGGTTCCCACAAGTGCCCATATTGTGAAGTAAACAAAGCCACCCTCTAAAAAACCCACAGATCTGAGTCCCTCCTCGTCCACAAAGTCGCACACATGCATCGTACAAGGGTCCAGCTCCTCACACTCTTTGCGGAAATGCCTTGACACATGACTAAGTCTTCTGACATCGGCTGCTGCTCTTTCTCCAGTCCGAGTTGCTGTGCTATCCCTTTAGCATGTTCAATGTGTGCTTTTCTTCACTCTCTCACGGTTCCGGAGATACCCACACACGCACACACACACAACATGGATGTGTATGTGTATATATCAATATGTATGTATGCATATGTGGTTACCAGTATGGATGATAGCTGGAACATATCTTCTGAAGTTCTTGGGGCATTCTTGGGGGCCACTCTTGGGGGTAGATAGAGATCAGTCGGAAACCCAAATGGTAGTAATTTCTTTCTGCTTGCCATGAGCCACTGAACACTGAAATGAAAACCTAAAACCCCATGACATGAACATTGCGAACCATATTTAAATTAATTATTTGTGTCCATGTATGTATTAACAAAGACAAGTGTATATATATATATATATATATATAAAGAAAGAAAGTACGCTGAATACATAAGTAATGTATGACATCCAATAGTCTGGAGCATTTCCGTTTTTCTTAATATTTATTTATATATGGAAAAATTACATTTATATTCTTGAAATTTATCATATTTACATATAATCCCTCTTTAAAAATTTTAAATTTACATATAATTTGAAAAACTTCAATCATAAACATATAAAATATACTCTTTTAAAATAACAATAATAACTAAAAATATATTTTTAATTCCTAATATATTGCAATGAAATAATTGAAGTTTATTAAGTGTTAAATGTTAAAAAATGTCATAGTAAAAAATGAAATATTTTTTAAAATAACTATATTATTTGTGATATATATGTTTAATAGGTTTAATATATATGTTTAATAGGACTTAAATATAATAAATACAAATTAATTATAATTTTTAATTATTTTTTAAAAATATTTTTTTATTTTTAATTTTGAAATTTATAAGTTTTAAATTGAAGTTTGAAGGGTATATATGTAAATATAAATTTTATTTAAAATTAGTTAATTTATAATATTTTAAACATATATAAAAATATATTTTTAATTAATATTATTATTTTAAAAGTCAAAATATTATGATTAAAGTTTCTCAAGGTATATATGTAAATTTAAAACTTTTACAAGGATATATATGTAAATATAAATTTCTAGGGGTATAAATGTAATTTTACCTTTATATATTAGGTATGATAAATAGAAATCTTGAATTTATATTATAAAACTTTCATATCATATAAGCCTATATATATGGAGCATAGTGAGAAATGAATTTATTAGATAAAATAATTTATTAATGTGTTCTCCATCACAAAAAAGAAAACACACCCAAACTCCCAAACTTTGCTCCTATTTGATTATGTAATATTAAAATACTTTGTTTATATTACATTAACATTATAAAATGTGAGCCACTTTGATAGGTAGTTATATTTACATATGTATTGTATATATGCAAATATTTATGACATGTCGATGTATATGTATGCAATGCATAGATATAAATACATAATAATGTATATATATATATATATATATGTAATATTTAGTAAAGGTATACATACAAATAATTTACGTGCCCTTGGAGGTTTACTGGATGATCGCCAGTAATATATAATAATAAATTAGGGTGAAAAATATAATATTAACTAATAAAAAACATACACTTATGTACACATAAAACATAAACATTTAGGATTGAATAATATATAGTATTTAAAACACTATATATAGAGGGAAATTATATATATATACATAATAGTAATTAAAATTATAATAATTAAAATATAATTTTAAGATTAAAATCTTATGAAAATAAATATACTTCTATTACAATAATTTTAAAGAAAAGAGTTAAATTATCACACAGAGGAGAGAGTTAATTTAAGTTGTAATACTTAACAAATTAAAGAGATTGGGATTAAATTATCACGCACACAGTAACCTAAAATAAAGAAAGTTAAGTTATCACATACATATATTAATTTGAGAGAGTTAAAAGAAAGAAATTATCACATTTATGCATACACATTTATAAAGTAATTTAAAATTTTATATTATTAAATTAAATCATTGTTAATTTATAATAAGTTAATAAATTATTATTATTATTGTTATTGTTAATAAAGTTAATAACAACTTAAATTATTATGAATTTATTGTTATTGTTATAAATTAAGTTATTATAATAACAATAGTTAATATTGTTAAAAATTGTATTGTACTGTTAACCCTGGACCTATTAGATTTCTTCTTTATATATGAATTAGAAAACTTTTTATATGTTTAAAAGAATCCCTTAACGAGATTAATACATTCAAAAAAACATACAGAATCAAATAACGTCGGTTTTAATTAAACTACGAATCGCGATCATGGTTACCTTCTCTTTTCTTCTCCAAAACATAGTAAAACACATGGATTAATATCTCTTAAAAAAAATTAAGTTTTACATTGCAGTTCGATTATAAACTTACTGGGGGAGCAAGATATGAATCCATGGTCGCTTGCCTTTTCTTCTTACTACTTGATGGCTCGTCTTCTCCGTCACTTCCAGAAAGCTTAGGCCATGATCTCCTGGCTGAAGATGCACTCTGCAAAACAAGTATCGATTGTATATATATACGGATTAATAATTAAATTAAATTAGTAATTAATAAATTAATAATTAAATTAGTGGACGAGATTAAGACTGCCATACGAATGTCTCCAATCTTCAGGTTTGTTTTGTAAAAATGTGTCTGTATATGTAAGTGTATATTTATGTTGAGATATATAGAGAGAGTAAAGAACATATCTCTCTCATATATCTATAGAGTGATTAAATTCCTAGTCGAAAAATGTTACAGAAATGTTTAATTCAATTTCCATATCCCAGCTTGTTAGTCATGCAAATCTAGAACAGAGATGATGAACAGAGTGTTAGAACCTGAATTCTTGGAGAGAAGTACACACGTAAATGACCTTGCCAAGGTAAGTCATCCGGGCTAGTTTATTATATTTATATAACTGTACAGCTGTATTCCAGCTAATACATATTATTCCTGGTAAGCTCTTCTACCTATATATTTTCTGAGTATCCTCTATCTTCTGCTAACACGTATAGCTATATCTGCAGTCTCAACACTCCCCTCAAATCTAACTGCTTACTTCTAAGATCCAAATTAAACCTAATGATTTCGTGTGTTTGTAATGGAAACCTGCAGTGAGTGACTTGTGAGAATATCGGCTGTCATTTCTTCTGTGTTCCGATGTAGCAGTTGGATTTGTTTTTGTCCTTGACTATTTCCCTTATAAAATGGTGATACATTTCAATATGTTTGGTGCATGCATGCAAAATAGGGTTAGCCAATAATGCAAGAGCAGATCAGTTATTATTATATATAACAGTTGGATCTGGAATCGTACAAACCAATGTTAGTAATAAGCTTACGTACCCATATTGCTTCCTTGACTATAGAGGTGATTACATTATATTCGGCTTCACATGTGATAAAGCTACAGTGGCTTGTTTCTTGCATCCCCAGCTTATAGCACCTCCACAAAATAAGTAACACCAACCAGTCTTGGACCTTCGATCATCCAAATCTCGCTAAGTCTACATCCATGAAACCTATGATATTGCCACCCCTGTTTGCAGAATACTTGATAGCAAAGCTATTAATAAAAGCTAGATAGCGGGGCCTATATCAGGTCTTGATGCAGTCATCAAATACATTAAGCTCCCTACAACACTCTGATATGGTATATGTGCCATTAATGCTCTCTCCCCCTCAGCACTTGGAGACATATCTCTATTTAATTTACCAAGTATTGCAGGAGTAATGGTTCGTCTAGCAGTATAATACGATTTATATTTATCAGTAAAGATGAAATAAATTTGTGCTGGTGCAGATATACATGTCTATGTTTCTATCCCTAATGATTTGCAAGCCAAGGCAATAAGTGAGTTTCCTAAGTCAGTCATCTTAAATGCAGTTGTAAACTTTGTTTAATGTCGTTTAGAATTTCCTTATGACAAGCTATTATTAAATCATCAACATATATAGCAAAGAAAGTATCCAAGGAATGAGAGTAACTGCTCGGATAAGGCCATAAAGATTGTTGTGTAGGAACCATAGCTGCAAACTTTGCTGAGAAATACTCTAACATCTTTTTTTTGGAGTCCAAGGCCACTTAGTCCACATAGAATATCAGTAGTTGGGTAGATTCTACATTTGAAATAGAAGTTAAGTGGTCGCCTTGGCAAATACACTCTTCCCACTGCTCCTGTATATCACCAGAAGTTTGTGAAGTTGATGTTGATGCAAATATATCAACATAAGAATATTGGATATTATAGGATCAGGAGCTGATGGTTCAGAATCATATTTAGAACTAGTGGTCTAAATTCATATTTGTAATTGGTAGTCCAGATCTAAGTTAAGAACCGGAGGTCTAGATTCAGATCTACACTAGTGGTTTATAGACACCAGGTTCTCATATATAAATGAGGCTAGGATTAGGTTTTTAATATTCCGGTTTAACACTAGTTGTTGGCCGATCTCTAGGTTTATTACACGTTATGGAACTACAAGTATATATTTATAAATAGCTCAGTGGGAAGAGAAGTAGCCGTAATAGCTAGTCTTGGCTTCCATGTGCGCATTGCTCCACGTCAAGCTCACCACAACACCTGTACATAGAAATACACTTAAGAATCCATCTTGTACACCAACAAAACACAATTTGACCTACCTTCAAGTGCCTTCTTTGTGTAACCATCCTGGCAAAATACAAAACCTTCAACAGCAACATACTTCTCCACTAGCTTCTTTTCCTCCTCGTATGACTTGTAAACCGGCTTGTACTCATCTGGTTTGACCACATTCTCAGCGGGCTTGTGCTTGTTCTCCCCATCGGACTTGTAGGTAGATTGGTCTCTCTTCTAGCTTGTACACTAGCTTCTCTTCAGCTTGTAAGAAGGCTTCTCCCAAGCTTGTACATTGGCTCTCTTCAGGCTTGTAAGAAGGCTTCTCCTCAGGCTTATACACTGGTTTGTATGCTGGCTTCTCCTGTTATGCACCACTACGTACAAACTAGAGACCCTCACAAAACCACCCAACCTCCCCCGAGCTATCTCTAGTATCTAGACGCTGCTCTCCAAAAAGACTTCCCCATCTTAGTGTGCCCTTAATTTTCTTAGATCTAGGTATAGCTCTTTAAGAATATTCTAGCTTATACCTTTCTAGGGAATATTCTTTGATTCGTTATATGGGTCGTAACAATCCTCCCTCATTAGCAAGTCCTTGTCCTCAAGGGTAGTATAACTTACTCAACTGGTCCTGTATCATTAGCCTCGTACATCCACAAAGAATCTACATGGGGCTTGTTCCTTGTGAGTACTCTCTTTAATTGGGTAACATGAAACACTGGGTGCACCCTCACTCCTTCTAGCAGACGTAGTCGATATGCCCCTTATCGATACGCTCCAGAATCTCATAAGGACTTGAGTACCTGGAGACAATTATCATTATGTCCCTTCCGTAAGGCCATAACAGTGTTCCGCCTTACATGTGTGGCAAATACCACTCGGAGATATACATAGTCTCCCACCTAGAACTTTTGGAAGCTTCTGTGCTCATTAGCAAACTTAATAGCTCGGCTTTTAGCTGCTTAAAGTTCTTCTTGCACAAATTAATGTTTCTAAGTCAACACTCAGATCTTTAGCTTCCTCATCCATGTTGCTTGAACTTTCTTACTTGCTAAACCCAGCTCAAAAGCTGTCTTGGAATGCCGTCCAAACATAGCATAATATGGACTCATTCCAATGCCACTGTGTCCTTGGCAAATGGGTGACAAAGTCCATAGAGATACTGCCCCATCGCCTGTCTGAATAGGCAATGGTACTAATAGCCCACTTGGTTTTTCCCTGGGCACCTTTACTTGCTGACACTTGTCACAAGTCCTGCAGTACTCTATGATATTAGCTTTCATATTCCTCCAATAGAACCTTCTCTTGATCAACTCATACGTTTTCCTCCCCCAAAATGACCAGCCTCCGGGTGATCATGATGGAAATATAGTACCTGGTTGATCAAATGGTCCACACGAGGAAGATACACACGGCCATTGTAGTACAAAACTCCATCCTAAAATGAGAATGGTGGCTCTAGCTGTCCTCTGAGCTCCTGCACCTCAGCGTCTTGTGCTTGAGCATGTTGAACTACCTGGCTAAACTCACTGACCGTCCTTGTTAATGCATTACATAAGCGTGTTTGGAATTCTCTAACCACTGTGGCTCTCCTAACGTGACAAAGCATATACCACCACGTTAGCCTTTCCCACGCAATGCTCAATAGGAAATTTGCCAAACTCCATGAGCTTAACCATCCAGCGAGCTTGCTGAGAGTTTAACTCTTTCTGTTTGAACAGATACACCAAAGTCTTGTGATCTGTAAACACTTTGAAACTTGCACCATAAAGATAGTGCCTCCAAACTCATAATGCATTAACAATAGCCAGTAGTTCTTGCTCATACGTTGAGTATTGTTGCTCTGCAGGATTCAAGTACGACTCTTATAAGCAATAGGCCTTCCCTCTTGCATAAGTACAACTCCAATGGCCACTCCACTTGCATCACACGATACCTCATAAGGCTTAGAGGGATCTGCAATACATAAAACTGGTGCACGTACCAAAGCTTGTTTCAAAGCTTGGAAACTGCTCTTCTCTGAAGCACTTCATGCAAAGGGAACGTCCTTCCTCAGCAACCTAGTTAACGGAGAAGCTTTCTTGGCATAATCCTTGACATACCGCGGTAATAACCAGCCATGCCCAAGAAACTCCGTAACTCTTCTGCATTGCTAGGAACTGGCCATTGCTCCACCACTGCCACCTTCTGTGGATCAGTCTTCACTCCACTTGGCGTCACAATGTGACCCAAATACTCCACTTTGCACTGAGCAAATGCACATTTGCTCTTCTTTGCATAGAGCTTGTTCTCCCTCAACAACTGAAGAACTCTTCGCAAATGCTGCACATGCTCCTTCATATTCTTACTGTAAATAAGAATATCGTTGAGGAAGATCTCCACAAAGTCGTGCAAGTAGTCACCAAACACCTCAGTCGTCAACCGAGTGAATGTGACTGGGGCATTTGTTAAGCCGAATGGCATAACAGTGAACTCGAAATGCCCAACTATCTTGGTGAACACTCTGGCTCCACCGAGATGATCCATGATAGTATCCACACATGGCATGGGCATCCTGTCCTTCACTGTTTGCTTGTTGAGAGCTCTGTAGTCTATGCACATCCTCATGGTGCCATTTCTTCTGACAAGCAATACTGGTGCACCAAATGGAGACTTGCTCAGTTATGAAGCCATATTCCAATAGCTCTCTTGCTTCTTAGCATGGCTCAGTCGGAATGGCTTACGTAAATACCCTATTCCAGCTCCACACCTCTTGCATGTGGTAAGCCATGAGGTAGCTCAGGAGGGAAGACATCAGCAAACTCCTTGCACAACAGCTTTGCTCAAGGTGACAGTAAAAGAACTTGTTTGGAGACTCAAGCTTTGTTCCAAACCAAGTGTCTTTCACTTCACTATACTCAAGCTTCATGTGCTTGGTGCTCCACTAGATCTTAGGATCCACACGCACTAGCTTCGCAAGAAAGAAAGTCTCCACAGCTGGGTTTTGCCAACCTAATGTAACTCCTCCACACAAGCAATTTAGCTCTGTGTGATAATAAGCCCTCAATCTCGTATTGAGGCACAGTCTTCGTGCAGCTCCACTAGCTGGGTTTTGCCAACCTTCAGCTGTAACTCCTTCACACAAGCACTGTAGCTCTGTGTGAGTACTGGAGCTATAATTGCAATAGTGGTGGGTGACACGGTTGTTCTTCTGGTCATGACATGCATGTTGTGATAGCTGAGTCCTTAATCTTGTATTGAGGCTCTTCGTGCAGCTCCACCAGCTGGGTTTTGCCAACCTCCAGCTGTAACTCCTCCACACAAGCACTGTAGCTCTGTGTGATAACTGATCCCTCAATCTCGTATTGAGGCTCTTCGCGCAGCTCCACCAGTTGGGTTTTGCCAACCTCCAGCTGTAACTCCTCCACACAAGCACTGTAGCTCTGTGTGATAGTTGAGCCCTCAATCTCGTATTGAGGCTCTTCGCGCAGCTCCACTAGCTGGATTTTGCCAACCTCTAGCTGTAACTCTTTTACACAAGCATTGTAGCTCTATGTGATAGCTAAGCCTTCAAATTCGTATTGAGGCACAGTCTTCATGGGCAAGCTGCAGTCCTCCACTAACTAGTCATCTCTCCACCACAATAGCACGTGTGTGTGGCTCCTCCCGTGCCATGCAGCTTACCTGTTGAGCAAGAACAAATAGAAATTTACTTTTGTGGTTATAGAAGTCTCCTTTGTGCCCTCTCCACGCTCCATCTCCTAAAGCTTCTTAGGCATCTACTTGTCCTTGCCACTAATGAAACCCTTCCTTGGACAATTTGCCTTTCAGTGTCCAACATCTCCACACAGGTGGTATTATCCTCTCCTTCCCACCAGGCACTCATCTCGAACCTTGCTCTGATACCAATTGTTATGCACCACTACGTACAAACTCGAGACCCTCACAAAACCACCCGACCTCCCCGAGCTGTCTCTCTCCAGACGCTGCTCTCCAAAAAGACTTCCCTATCTTAGTGTGTCCTTAATTTTCTTAGATCTAGGTATAGCTCTTTAAGAATATTTTAGCTTATTCCTTTCTAGGGAATATTCTTTGATTCGTTATACGGGTCGTAACATCTCCTCAGGCTTGTATGCTGGCTTCTCCTCAGGCTTGTATGATGGCTTCTCCTCAGGCTTGTATGATGGCTTCTCCTCAGGCTTGTATGCTGGCTTCTCCTTAGGCTTGTAAGCTGGCTTTTCCTCTGGCTTGTACACTGGTTGATGATGGCTTCTCCTCTACTGGCTTTTCCTCTGGCTTGTACATTGGTTTTACTGGTTTTTATGATGGCTTCTCCTCTGGCCTGAAATTTAGAAATATTTCGCTAGGATATTCTGTTAGGAATCGAACGGAATTGGACGGATGGATTGTGGCGGTGCTGAGGAGCGGCTAGGTTAGTGCTTCGCGGGGAGTGGCTAACCCATGCCCTAAAATTGAGGCCCAACCCCAGTTACACATAAATAAGACAGGGTATATGTAAGAGAGTTCTTGGGTTTATTATAAAGCTCGTTATTCTTTTATTGGTGCAAGCTTTAGATATATTATCAAGACACAATTATGTTGTGCTGCCTCAAGTTCAAGATAATAGGGGTACGATGTCTCACCTTCGGGTAGCTTATCCTTAACACTGGCAAATCCATGCTTGGGCAGTTTGTTAAACTATATGTTCCAAAAGGCAGATGTTAAGGCTTGTCTCCAACCTCCTCCTACACATCAAGTTAAGAGCAGCACTCACAACTAAGCAAAGCACATTCATGTTCTTATCCAACTTTAAACATGAATTTTAATTGATAGGTTTTCTTTACCAAATTCTTAAAGAATCATAAAGGTGTTCTAAAGTTGGAATTGAAGAGTTACATTCATAGGTGCAACTTTTGAATTTAAGGGGCTATGGCATAATAGTCCACATCTGAGAAATAGTGTCACATAAAGATGTGACACTAGGCTAGATGGCACACAATAAAACACTTAAGACACACCTTTTGGGTTATTTGATGGGGTTAACACTAAGGTGTTGGATACTCTAGTAAGTAAATGTACTTGTGCTCACATTAGGATGTTAAGCCTTAAGCATCAGCTCAAGGTCTTGTACTAGGTTGATATTAGTACACTTGGCTAGGGGGTGTTCTCCTTGGAATCTAAACCTCAGTTCATTGGTAGGAGCCCTTTCGTGAGGCACTTGTGGGGTTGTGTACTTAGGGTTATTTAAACTTAACCTTGTGAGTTTGCTTAGCAAAACACTCATGTTCATCTATGCTGCACACTCATGTCTTAAGTACTAGCTTAGAACTAAGGTATGACTTAACCACTCAAACATGTTAGGGTTTAAACATGTTTTAAGACACCCCTTATCACCCTAAAGGGTTGTCCTCGATGAATCCTTAAGGGGGTAAGTCGTGATACATTGGCTCTATCATAGGGGTATATACAAGGCAGATTTCCTTAACAAGGTTGGGACATGAATTTGTCTAGGTCTTTTAGCCTAAAGTGTATTCAGATTATCCTTTAAGCATTGGGGATAAAGGACTTAGGGTAGGCCCCTAATTCTTATGTCTATTTAGGCATTTGAATTAGGCTTTAGGGGGTTGTTTTAGAAGACTTAGCGTTGTTCAAATAAGATAATGAAGTCGGATAGCCACTTAATAACCTTGTGTTAACCCTTCAGGTTAAAACTATAATACGTGCCTAAAAATATTAAGTTGTTAACACATTAAATATGACATAAATAAAACATATGTAATTTAGACATTTAATAAGTAAATTGTTAGTTTAGACATTTACATATGACATAAATAAAACATATGTAGTTTAGATATTTAATAAGTAAATTATTAGTTTAGACATTAATATGACATTTAATTTTGAATAATTAATTTAACTTAATCATGGCTAAAACATGAAATCAACATAATACGATACGACGAAGATATGCAATAAACATTATATTCTTATCTTTTTTTGTCAATGAGTATAATTAAAGGTTTAGAGTATATTAAGTCTTTCAAAAATAGTTTTGAAAGTTACTTTTAATAGTCATCATTTCTTTTTATAATTGTACACAAATTGACAAAGTTAACCTTAAATAAAGAAAACTATTTGGTTTGTAAACCTAAAGTATATATTTATAAATAGACCTTCTCTTATTGTGAAAATAAAGTATATTTTATAATTCTTTAAAAAACAATTCATGTCCGCATTCATTTGTCCATTCATTAAACTATATATTTATAGTTTTAAAAAAAAAATAAACACCCTCAGGCATAATATATCTGAATTATCAATTCATGTGCACATTTATTCATCAATTCGTTTTCCATTTATACAAATGTCGTGTGTCCAAATTCATATGTCAATGTTTTAGAAAATAACCTTATTGATAGTTGTACACAACGTAAAAAAACTCACAAAGTTCATCTTCTCTTGTTGCGAACATAAAGTATATATTTGTAATTATTTTTACAAAAACCACCCATGTCCACATTCATTCATCCATTCGTTCTCCGTTTAGACAAATCATGTGTCCAAATTCATATGTCAAACCTTAAGATGTGTGCAACTCCGTCAAACCTCCTCCCTAAACTATGGACCATGGATTTGGAGGGTTTGGATTGGATATAAACTGCATTTAGCAGGTGGGACATTTTAAGCTTTAAATCCAACGGCTCAACGAATGTAACTTTCTTTTCCGTAAGCGCGGATGTAACACGCCATAAACACAGGGTCAAAACGACGGTATATTTCATATTGCAACTTTACATCGCATGTCTACCTATTATTATAAACATTTGTAATTCCTTGTACATCACCTTACATAAAACTCTTCCAATTACCTCAAATAGTTTGTCTGGAATACGGAAAGCTAATTGTATACACACGAGAGAGACTTTATTAAAACAAGAAGTTTTAAAGTGTTCTTTTTATCCATGTACTTTAACCACTCACATCATGAGCCTTACCAAGTAAACGGTTCTTCACTGCGTCAACATGGTGTGATCCAATGGGACGCCTTCCTTTGACATACTTGTACACCCACGCCACCAAAGAAACAAATACGACAGTGCAGACGAGCGCTCCAAATGCAAGGCTGCCCAAGATGAGCAGTGGCACCAAAATGGGGCTGAACAAGAGGAGAAGAGGAGATGCAACAATCAAAGTGACAGTGGCTCCTCCCATTGCGTGCTCCTGCTATCAATGCTGCTACAATGCCCAATACACGCCTTGGATGTGAATGCTGCTTTGTGTGGAGGCGAGGATCCACATTGTCATTGCTGGTTCCCATTGCCATGCTACTCTATGAAAAAAGCAGTGCTGCCTCTACGCTTTTTATAGAGCTCCAAACAACACCTGGCATTGACAGCTGAGCTGGTGATTCCAACATTAAACGGTGCATCTAAATTTGGTAATTATCATAGTGAAAATACAAACTGATATTCTTAGCATATACTAGCATTAACGTTAAGGAAGGAGCATATTCTCATTTTATGAACGAACAGGGCGGAGATAATCTCTCGGACACTGAGCAGGAAGACAACCTCTTTCAATTCCCTCTGATGAAGAACGAGATCAGATAATAAGTACAATAATACAGTTTTCTCTCTTTAATCTCTTGAAAGCAGTTTAAAATCGCATTTTAATCGTATTTCTTGAGCACTTTTTGCTGCAAATCTATCATCTTTACAATCAGAATTGATTGCAAAATCCACATGTCTTTTGGATTCGCAGAAGAAATGCTAACAAATGCAAAATTTACTGCAAGATTGCCATTTATAAGAGATCACTGCAAAATAGGGTAGATTTGAAGAAAAGAAAAAGTAAAAAAATGCGAATGCGGTTTTTAAACAGATTTATCACAGGAGTCGCAGTTTACTGCGAGAATGGCATTTCAAGAGATTAAAGAGAGAAGCCGCAAACTTGTCTATAATAAATTTGGAGCCATTCTATGTTCTTGGGTCTTTCAGCGCATTGCCTATGCATCCTACGCTTCGCTTCGGAACCTGGCATTTGGATTAAGGGATGCTATGGAGACTTTACCAGCAAATCAATTCTGCAAACCCGCTCTACCCCCAACAAGAATCTGTTCCCATGGGCGTTACAGAATGCAAGGTACATATCTACTTTATACTTATATACATACAGTCATACTTTATAATGTTGCTGAAATAACTTGGTGTTTACACACATATTATATACGCATGTCAATGGTATACACATTTATAAATATTATATGAACTGCTTGTGTTGGGTATCTGTGGCATGTATGATATGTAGAACTGCATACCATATAAGCATCTATCTATTATCTCATGAACACATATGTATGTACGTACACGCATGCATACACATATCTTGCATAATTTCAACAATTTATATACATGTGTACACGTCTTTTGTGTTGCATTATGTTGTGCGTTTCTGTGCGCGCGCGCGTGCGCTTGCGCGTGACAATAGAAACTGTATTTACTCAAGCGAAACATCCTTTACATACTCATATATAAGTATATGTTATGGAAGGGTGAACTCTTCACTGTGTGTGTGAGAGAGAATTCAAAAATGCATATAAATTGTAGGATTACATGAGAAAATTGAATGAAAGGTGGTGGATGAAATGCCTAAATAAGAGATACAAAAATTCCTCAGTAACGTTGAACATAGTTCAAGGACTGTAGTGGAGGCTGGAATCGAGAAGGCTGCAAAAATCAATACTAAGTCACCAATGCATATCCCGTATAAGACACATGTATACATGTACATGGTAAGTATAAACCAATAAAGAAGAGTACATATGTGTTGAATTCAATCTCTATCAATGTATACATGTACACACACACACCTGAAAGAATGTAGGAGCTGGTGGGGGAGGAGCGTAAGGATTGGGGTACATAGAATGCTGAGAGTGCATGAGAAATGACACAGAGGTTTGAGATCCAGGACTCTTTGGTCTGTGATTGATTGGCAGAGGCATCCATGGTGGCTGCTGAACGTTGTAATTAGGAACAGCAGATGTGTACATGAGCTGCATTTCTACTGGGGCACCACGTTGCAAATACCTGCAAAATAAAAAGAAGTAAATTATATATCTACATATGCATGTGTACGCGCATTATGAAGACACGTACCACGTATTACAAATGTGCGTATCTAGAGAGAGAGATGATCAATTTGTGTACAATATTAAATACATAACGATGTATAGCACTGCCACGCGCTTACAAACAGATACATATACACGAACCTGTCGTAGCTTCGATCGTAATCAGGGTCCTTACTATCTTTCTCGCGGTCTCTAAAAATCGCAACTACGTTAGTATTCGACTTGCTATTACTGTTGTTGTTTCTCTCTTTGCATGTTGCTCTGCTCGTGTCCACACAGTTTCTCTTTACAGCCTCGTCCTCCTCCAAGTTGTTAACCCTTACAACCTCTATATGGCAGCATATTCTCACGTTGTCAGCAGTTAGCTCGTCCCTGAATATTCTAGCTCTTGCTTTGTTATATTCTTCCTTTCTTTCCTCCACGGTTCTCGCAGATTCCAGCTTAGAACCGCTCTTGTTATCCGTCTTCTCCCTGCTGTAACAACCTATTAGTGTGTGTTTGTGATGTGGATGATTGTGTACAGATAGAAGCGAAGGAATACAAATAGGTTACATACTATAACTACAACGTGTATTTACACATAGAACAACTATATGCTGTACGTATAGAATCTACATGTTTTACATCCTTACCACACGTTGGGCATGGATACGACGTGAAATGCTGAGTCTAGTCATCTAATCATATATATATATGCACACACATCGCACCCTGAATTAGTCAACTTTCTTTTTATTAATGAGTACAAAGTATAAAAAAATTCATATTTTGAATACTAAAGTTTGTGTGTGTGTGTATGTGTGTTTATATATATATATAATTCCGTTTGATGATTCTACTTATGATATACGTTTGATTATGGCGTACCTCAATTGTTCGGGTGGAGACCGCTGTTTGATAGCGACTTTTGGTAGTTGTAACGCCTCTGTGACCTTGGCAGGCAAGTCGGCCAGACGGACATGTGTTCGACAAGCACTCTCAGGAGTTTTAGTGACTTGTACTCGTGTACTATTGCTGCACTCGAGTACAGTGGTTTTCAAGTGGTAATGTTGTGCAACGCGGTGTACAACAAGACGTGTGTAAGACGACGACATTGGTGGGAATTCGAACTGCTGTAGCTTGCTATTCCTCATGAACTTCTCAATCTCTTGTTCTAGCTTGAGAACTGAGAAAAACAAAAGAATAAGTATCTGCACATATATGTATGCTATACACAAGTGTGTCTGTGCATTGTGTATGTATGCGCATGCATAAAAATGTACAGACAGAGGAAAGAGGAAAGGAACAAACTCTTAAGGATGCATATGCGTATATATGTGTACGTTGTATATATACACGTGCATATGTATGTATATCTATAGCCATCTCTCTCTCCCTCAGCGAGGGAGAGAGAGAGAGACACACACACACATTCGACGTGCTTGTGTATGTAGAGAGCAACAACTTACAAGGATAAGGATACACCTTTGTTAAACACGGATATGAACTTACTTGTGAGTCGATCACGAGGATTTTGAAGGGCTTCAAGAAGGAAATCGTCCACTTGTTCATGATGAACCTGATCCGCCTGATTCACCTGTTTCATGATCTCTGGTGAGACAACCTCCGTCGCCTTCTTGATGCATTCCTGACTCTCATTTACGAGCAAGATTTTCTTCCCGTCGTCCACACGAATCCCATAGAACTCCATCCTCCGCATCAAAACTCAGGAAAATCCTAAAAGTAATACAGAAATATAAATTTTCAAATTTAAAACTACACGCATTTTCTATCAAGAACATAAACGAAATGTTTGGATTTTGAAAAAAATGCATAATTTTTGACAGAATAAATGGAAGATTTTCGGATTTTCGCAAGTCGACTTAGAATTAAAAACATCCAAAAATCGATCCGACGAATTCCCTAAATCTAGGTCATACCGGAAGATCTTGCCATGGACAGCCCCTGTTCTTCCAAAAGAACACGAAATCTTCTGCTTAGAGAACTAGAGCGCCATATCTTGCCAAGCGCCTGTCTCCAGCGCCCTGGGCAGCTCGTGTTCTTCCTCCGCCATACGTACAAAGTCTATTTGACGCGACCGTCGGATGTAGGGGCAACTGAACGGTTGAGATGGTGTCTTGTTTGGAGCCGTCAGATTTAAAAAGTATTCTTTTGGCCGTCAGATGGAAGCTAAAGGCTTTGAGTAGGGTTTTTGTGGGAGCGCCTTGTTCTGGATCTGTGTTCGGAGAAATCTGAAGCAGAGATAGGGTTCTTTATTTCGGAGTATGGATGCGATGTCTGTGGAGGACGTCTTCAGAGAATACAAGAACAGGCACGCCGCAATGGCGAAGGCGCTTACTTCTGGTACGCAATGCCGTTAATCTCTTGGTTTCTCAAAGATTTATCATGTTTTGATGCAGATGTGGAGCATTTCTACCATCAGTGTGACCCAGGTCTGATAATCGCTCCAAAAATTCCTCTTTTCACTTACAAACCCCTCTTTTCCTCTAAATCAGCTCTCAAAATCTGTTTTCTGGCTGAAAATCTGTGATTTTTTCTTCCAGGGAAAGAGAATCTGTGTTTGTACGGTTTTCAAAACGGGGAATGGCAGGTCGATTTGCCTGCGGATGAAGTTCCTCCTGAGCTACCCGAGCCTGCTCTCGGAATCAATTTCGCAAGAGATGGTATGCACAGGAAAGATTGGCTTTCTCTTGTTGCAGTTCACAGCGATGCTTGGCTATACGCGGTCGCATTCTACCACGGCGCCCGCTTCAATAAATCCGAGAGGCAAGTTTTTAGTTTCCCTTTTCCGGTGTTGGGTTTTAGTTTCTTCATTGTTTTGACTTCATCGGCGTAAAGGGTGCATATGTGCTCGTGCAGTGTGTGTGTGTGTTGTGTGTGTTTAGTAATATTAACATATTTCTCTGATTTATTTAGGAGGAAACTGTTTGACATGATAAACGATTTACCGACCCTCTTCGAGATCGTCTCCAGGACTGTGAAAGAGAAGAAGAAAGAAGAAAAACATCATAGCAGCAATCATAACAACAGCAGAAAGGTATTTTATAAATGTATTTTAACATGTATTTAATTTGTAAATCAAAATATTTATATACTTATATATAACTACGTATGTTCGTAGGATCGTGTTGATATATATCCTGTATAAGCTTAGGTCGCTGTAACTATACTCAGTACATCAATGTAGAATTGTAGGTTGTACAAACTGGTATGCGCATTTTCTTTATTGGGATAATTAATGTATGGTATGCGTCTGTTTGTATGTGTGTTATTAAGCAACCTCTATTGTATAACTCTTAGATGACTTTATTGTCCAATAGTTGACTATATATCACAAAAGCTGGTTATGTGTCTTTGTGCTATGCTCTGCGGTCTACACACTCAGAAACTTACACACGTGCTCGACCTGGTCCTAGTACAACTTTTGAACAACGCCTGCGTGTTCGTGTTTTGCGTCATATAGTTATAGACAGGCATGATGGTATTTAACTGCATACTTGGCAGGGAAGTGCACACAACAGCAACAACAAAGGAACGAAGAGGGCCGTCGTGAAGAGAGAGGAGGAAGAAGAGTATGACGATGAGGAGGATGACGAAGATGGAAACGAGGACGGAGAACACGAGGACACCTACTGTGGTAGCTGTGGTGACCAATACACGGACAACCAGTTCTGGATTGCATGCGACATATGCGAAAAATGGTACCATGGTACATGCGTCAAGATGACGGAGCGTAAGGCACAACAATTTGATCAGTACAAGTGCCCTTCTTGTGCTAATAAGAAGGCTCGTATTTAAGGTAACGAACACTGTCTGATTGTATATATGGTGTTCTCCTCCTCTGCCCTTTTGTCCTTTAATTACCCCTTTACATTTATTTTATTATTAGTTTTAGCTCTTCTTCTTGGTCTCTGTCGACCACTGATTGTGGTAATTTTTGTAACTCGAACTCATTCGAATCAAGTTTGAGCCTTACTTGAATTTGTATCCTATATATCCACACACACACACATCTGGTTTTGTGTGTCTACGCATTCACGAAACACTAACAGCGAATCGTATCCTCCACAGCGATGTTAATTAGTTGAATATGGTAATGGTAATTAGTTAATTAGTAGAACTTATCACATATTCCACGGGCACAAATATAAATACTTTCATATTCAAATTTGAAATATAAACATGTTTTTGATACGTTACAGGGAAGCAGGGTTCCTATAACTACTTTGGAATATGCAGTCTGTCCTTGGCCTTGAGAAAGCACAAGTAATACCCCTCACTGAGCATCAAAGTGAGGAACGTAAACCCCGCAGCAATCCCAAATAGCACTTGCCGTACAACCTTGCAATGGTCTGAGCGGGTGCTTACAACTTGCTTGAATTCGTACGTACCTCTAGTTGATCCGGTTACCATAAACAGTTCCGCCACAAGGAATGTTAGCCTGTCAATTCTTATAAGTTATCATTAATTAAGTAATTAGTGGATAAAATAATAATTTCACTATAACTGTTACCTTGGATGTGAACTTACCAGGAGAGGATAAGCAGGATAACAGCAAGAATCCTGGCAGCACCGCGGCGGAGATGAAAAGAACACATGCATCTGGTAACAATTGTGACGATAAGCTGTGCAAGAAGAAGAATTAGAGCAGCCGCGACCCAGACGGCTTGCTAGCCCTGTCTTATAGTCACAGGTGAAGGTGTCTCCAGTGGGATTGGAATGCTCTACGCTGATCTGTACAAACATTAAACAATTTTGAAGAATTAAATTGTACAAACTTACATGGCGACTGTTACTTGCGGCGATTACTGCGAGTGCGAATGCGGCGAGATACAAGACTAATACTATTATGACCACTGCGGCAGCCCCCATTTGAGAATTCAACACTTAGACAGATTGTGAAACAGGTTTTTCTTTGCTTAATGACAACGCACAAGTATTAAGTGCCTAAGCCTGGTTAACTTTTTGATCATGTGTTAAAGTATAATACAGAGATGTTGTTGCTGTCACAACACTAACGTGTCTTTCTGCGGATCAATATAGATATTCTTTTCTTACTTTCCTAGTGGACACGTGTCATACTCAAGCTAACTAATACTATTTATTGTATGTCGAAGGGTCAAATCCGAGTCAAGTTAACGAGAACTATTAAGCTGATTTAGGTCAACTGTCATCGTTATAAACTTTTTCAGGTTCATCATGGCAGTTTGTTAATTAAGATAAATGAGGTTGTTTAGGTACTCCAAAAGATTCATTGCAAATCTCAAACTAATTTCTTTCTATTCTTGAGGTTCTCGATAAATTTTTTCGTGTTCATAAACTAGAGTTGACCCATATTGACCAATGTCAACCCTACTCTATCCATTCGTCAGTGAGAGTCAACGATCGTTAAAGAAAATCCAGTCAACGGTCATTAACATTTAAAGGTTATATTTTGACCCCAGACTCGAATCATACAGGAGTTAACGGTTAACTTGACTTATTAACCATGTACATAAATACACACATTATGATCTATATGTATATATATTAGACACGATGTATTTGAAATATGTTAACATTACGGAGGGGAGCTCTAACGAAAGTAGTTGCCATAACTATATTCTTTCTCTATACTACAAACACACAACTGTACGTTTCAACTAATTCTTTTATATTATATTGGTTTCATAGAAAACTCGTAGCACAAATGTGTTATACAAATGTATAATAGCACTACTGTTGGAGGATATACATCTCTCTCTCTCTCTCTCTCTCTCTCTCTCTCTCTCTCTCTCTCTCTTCTCTCTCTAACACACAAACACACACACACACACACACACCAGATCCTATTTGACTTGTTTTATAATGATAAGCTGTTTATACAAGTGCTAAATTTAAAGATTTAATATCAAAACTGCTCCCAAAACATGCTGAACTTGACATATTTGGTCTTGAGTTCAAATTCACAGGCACACAGGAACTGAGTATATAATAGCTCGTAATTAACAAAAGTATATTAATGTTGACAGTTATAAATATATCAAAGTCTTGTGTGACAAGTATATATAAGATAGTTCTATATAGATATTAATTTTTATCATTAATAAAACTGTGATATCTATAATTCTTTCAGTATCCAGACTTTAGTCCTCCATTAGTGATAACATAAATGAAACTTGTGGATATACATGCAAATAGTTATAAATCCTTACACACATGTTTACAAAGATATTAAACACCACATCAACTTAATTTATCAAAACATTTTATGATGTGATTATATACAGTGGTTCAGAAAGGTTTGGGATTCCATTTCCACTGTCCGGTTATAGTATAATATTGTCTTGAGGTCTGATCGTGTTAGATGGAAGAAGGCTTTTTGTAGTGGGTAATCCCATCACAAGTTTCCCACAACATCAGTCAGCAGTACCAGAGTTAGTCACTGTCCCGGATATTGGAGACGGTAATTAGTTAAGGTTGTTTTTTGCCTATATCTCAGTCCAATATTCTCTTTATATACAACTCAACTCAAGAAAATGCAACGATACGTGGTTGGTCTTCAGGTAAACAATCTAGAATACCTTGGTTAAAAGCTAACTGAGTGCATACGTCTTCCCATCCTCCACCTTACTCCAGAGCAGCATATATCAAGTATTTTGTTTGTTACAGTGCAGAAAATGGGAGGGAGTGGTATATTACATTACAAGACATTGGGGAGTTGAAGGTGACAGTTTTGGTTTCTTAGGTGCACTGGGATGGTCAGTTTATGTGATTGGCTATGAAATGGATATGGAATATGATTAATTCAGGGAGAGGAGAACTGGCACCCATGCCACTATCTTAAATAGAATATTTTAAATTATTAAAATTATATAAATAAAAATAGTCCATATAAAATTTCTAATATTATAAGAAATAAATAAGAGTAGAATACTTATTCTTCAATCTGATAAAGAGTAATGGACCGTCTTTAATTTTATAAAAAAACTGACTAAATTTATATCATATCGTGGTGGTAATACTGTATTATGGTTATAATATATATTTAAACATTAATTTTATATATGAATATACTATGTGATTACAGTTTGTGTTAGAATATATTAGAATCTAAATGAATATTCCATTACGAGTTAAATTTTTCCAAGTGTTAAAATGAAATGAAAAGAATATTCTAATTATGGAGAAGAATATTTTACGGTCGGCACATATTTCCTCCAGGGAATATTCCTTCATTATTTAGTATTATACCATAAGATTTTGCATAATTATTATATATTAACAAATTAAATAAAATACATAAGAAATATATACATCTACACTCAAATAAACACATGACTACATGTTTTTCTTCTTTTTCAGCATTGCTATAATTTTGAACGTGGACAGCTTCTATTGTACATTAATGTATTAATTGAAATATACATTAATTATATATCACACATATATTTTATATCACATTTGACTATATGTTTCTCTTCTTCTTCAACATTGTCTAAAATTGTTACCTGCTAACCATGTAATATGTTATAAAAATAAATTGTGTCAGAATTAAATTCAGATTTATTTTCTAGTAAAAACATTATTGGCACCAGTGAATTAATGCTAATCACTTGAGTCGATTGCACGAGAATTGAATTTAAATCTATTAAAATTAAATCTATTAAAATTATTTTATCACTAATGTTGACTAAGAAAAATAATGCTAATCACTTGAATTGACATAATTATAACCACCTGAGTCAGCATAATTATAATATGTTATAAAAGTGAATTGCATGAAAATTGAAGTTAAATATATTTTATGATAAAAATTATTTTACCATTGGTATGGACTGGGAGAAGTAATATTAACCACGTAACTTAGGTGCTAATTGGAGAAGTAATGCTAACTACCTAAGTTGAGATAATATGTTATAAAATAAGAACTAAACTTAAAAAAATAAATTGGTAAAATATTATTTATTATTGGTGCTAACTAAGAAGAAGTAATTCTAACCATTAAGATGACATAATATGTTACAAAAGTGCATTGCATGGTAATTAAATTCAAATTTATTTTTTAGTAAAAAATTGTTTCGATCGATGGTAAAGAGTAGTAATAATATTAATTCTAACAATGGCGATGGCAATGGTGATGATAATAATAATAAAAAATGTAATTCGGTATCTTAGTGATACATAACTATTGTTAATAAGTTTTAAAATTACAAAACTTACAAGTGTTATTTATTATAAATAAGAAAAATTAACAATTAGGATTGCAATAGGGTTTTTTAATGATTAAAAATTGGAGTACTAATCGATTTAAAATTAAAATTTAATTAAGTAGTTAATTTTCATAATTTTCATAACATTTATGTATGTAAACATTCAATACTTGCACCTCTAAATTAATTGCCTTTTGCGCTTTTGACACATGTAGTTTAATTATATTCATTATTTTAAATATTAATATTTTTACATTTAAAAAACTTTACATTTATTTTATTTTTACAAAAAATTAAATGGCAAAAGTGCAATATTAATAAAGAATTTCTAATTCCTTTAAAAGAATGTAATCACATCTTACTACATTGTATATGAGAATGGACAAAAATAAATTTTTCATTTATCATAATCATCATTATCACCCAATTAGTAATGCTTTATTGTTTGCAATCAAAGTTAGAACCAAAGATTTTATTAACATAAATATTATAAATAATTCAAGAATTAACAAAAGTGTAAGTAGCATGTGAAATGATCACGAGAAAGTAATAAGATAATGTATTTTACAATAAACTTCTGTAGAACTTGAGATCACATGTATAAATTACATTCATAACGATGACATTCAACACTAAAGAGTGGTTTTTAATCACATACATTGTATTTCGAATTGAATCATAATTAACATTCATATTTATAATTTGTCATAGTTATAACTTTGTGGGTTAACTAAGACAAAAAGACTCAAGCGTAATTAAATCATTATGATTAAGGGCCCTCTCATAAACATTAATTAATCATTTACCTAATTGGCATGAGAGAGACGGAAAGGTTATGACACAATCCATTGTAATTGGTGTGAAATACATGTGTTTTTTAATTAGTAATTGTTAATTTATATTCAGTAGTAATAATAACATTTAATAACATGTCTCAGAAGGACAATGTTGTATGATAAAGTTTTTTAACACTATACCAATGTTTGTTGAAAGAAGGACTCACGTTCGTGTTTGATGAAGTTGAAGTTATATGGATAATTTTTATCAGATATATTCAATAATGATAACAAATAAAAAATATTCAATAATGATAACAAAATAAAAGTATGTAAAAAGTTGTATGTTCCACTATATGCAATATGTAGCAAATGATTAAGAAGTCGATCCAAATAAATATAGAAAGAGACCTTGGTGCATTCCTAACAAGGGCATGACTTACAAACATAGGTGGAGAAGCTAGCAATATTAAAATCTTTTTGAGACGTGTAAGTGTCAAACATTGACAGTTGGGTAATGTCACAACCTAATAATAAATATAAAATATGTCTACAGATATAGATATATATTTATAAGATAAGGAACATTATTTTTAACTCATGCCTCTTTTATTGCGGTTCACCGTCGCGACGGTGAGGAAATTAAATCAAATATGAATATATTTTGTAGCAATACCGTGAAGACCCTCAGGAGGGTGAAGGTAAAAATATTCTACGTGACACCGCCGGAGTAAAGAGATGAGGGCACATGTGAACCGCCTCTTATCCCACGATCCCGATTGGCGTACGGATTCTCGGCGAGGTACATTTATAGTTTTAGTGAAGTATTAAACTAGGGCTCTTGACGAGGCTCATTCTTGTTGCAGCAGTGATGGTGACATTCAGGGTAGCGGGGGACAAGGATCCGCAGCTCATCAGCGTGCGGGCTTACAAGAGGAGGATCACTACCTGGAATACTTGAGCAAGAATGTTGCTCCTTCAAGGTACGAGCTTTGACAGGCAGGGCTTCGAGGCCATGAGCAACGGCTTCGTCTCCGGAATCGTCCGTGCCTACATTCCGCATCACAATGTCGTCATCGGCCCCGACGGCGATCATGGTCCAATTTGGCCTTTTCGTGAATGGAAACGCGGATGCCATGAGCTCCGTTTTCGTGAATGACCAGGGCAAGAAGCAGCTCATTGTCTCTCAGGTAAAAATTGTGTGTTTGGTGTGTGGTTCTTACAAAGATATAAATGTTAGGCTGCGGGCTTACATCGGATATGAGTGTCCAGCTGAAGCAGAATGTCAAGGATGAAGCAATCTGTGAGTGGGTTTTACCCATGACGAAGAATGATGTTGTTGTTGGCAGTGTTGTGCTCATGGCCATCAAGGACTACTTTGACTACTAGTAAGTTGTGTGTGTGTGTGTGAGAGAGGGAGAGAGAGATGTGGTTGGAAGTCATTTTGGGCTGTTCTAATACATTGGTAGATTAATCTGATAATTTGAGTGCAAGTGAAATATGTAACAATTATCCGAAACTAGTGATTGGGATGTAATAAAGTTTCAAGTTTCACTCAGACGCACTAGTTTGTCATTATTAGTCGCAACTTTAAGTTTTAAAGTTTGACATAATTAACAGTTTCGAGCTGGATTCCAGACACTTCTGGGGACTCCGGAGGACTGGGAGGAGATTGATCGCAGGATCGAGGGGCTGAAAAAGAGTGCACAGAGTGGTACGGGATGCTGAAGAAAATAACGGAACAGCTGGTAAAGAGCAGCAAAGGTGAGGCTGACGTAGATTTTTGGAGCAGGATTTGCCACCACGTGGGCTTTGGATCCGGCCCAAGGTACATCAACGGCTGGGTCTCGGTGTTCTGCGTCTTCGACAAACGCGGTAAATGGCAGGCTGGGTATATTCCTCCGAGATGGAGAAGGCTTCGGTGCATTGAGTCGAACTGTGTTCCGGCCGGTTACATTACTGTGGGTGTGAAAGTTGACGATAATGGAACTGAACACGACACTCTCATGTTTGCTGGACACGTTGGGTATGATGTCGTTGCAAAACTTGCTTGGGCCATTGCTCTGAAGCAGCCATTGGGCGGCAAAACCCCTGTCAGTGAACGCTTCCATATAGGCATACATACACGCACAGTCATTTTATTTAACTGAACTGCAATGAGTATGTATAAACACTTACAGGTATCTACGATTCTATGCTCTTGCTGCCCATCGATGAGTGCAGTTGCTGGTATATACGTCTTTCTACTAGTAGTTTGGTTTTGTTCTGAAGTTAGAAGAATGTGTGTATGCCATAATCTTGCAAACTGTTCAAACCCAGGATTAAGCTGATAATTAATGCTATAAGAATTCGAATCCTTTTTATCTTTTTAAGTATTTCTTATATAAACGTATACATACGTCTTTGTAAACTAGGGCTCTGCATTCTGTAGCGGCGATGGTGACATTCAGGGTAGCGGCGGACAAGGATCCACAACTCGTCAGCAGGCGCACATCATCTTATCTCGATCTCGAGCATCACAAGCAGGCTTCATACAAAGATCACTACCTGGAATACTTCAAAGAGTACAGCAAGAATGTTGCTACAAGGTGCTTCAAGGTACGAGCTTTGATAGGCAGGGCTTCGAGGCCATGAGCAACGGCTTCGTTTCCGGAATCGTCCGTGCCTACAATGGGCATCACAATGTCGTCATCGGGCCCGACGATGTCTGGATTGCGATCATGGTCCAGTTTGGCCTCTTCGTGAACGGAAACGTGGATGCAATGAGATCCGTTTTCGTGAATGACCAGGGCAAGAAGCAGCTCACTGTCTATCAGGTAAAAATTGTGTTTTGGGTGTGTGGTTCTTACAAAGATATAAATGTTAGGCTGCGGATCTCTGTTCTGCTGATTATGGGCGGCTTGCATCGGATATGAGTGTCCAGCTGCAGCGGAATGTCAAGGATGAAGAAATCTGTGAGTGGGTTTTGCCCAACTTCTCCACCACGACGAAGAATGATGTTGTTGTTGGCAGTGTTGTGCTCATGGCCACCCTCAAGGACTACTTTGACTACTGGTAAGTTGTGTGTGTGTGTGTGTGTAAGAGAGAGAGAGAGAGAGATGTGGTTGGAAGTCATTTTGGGCTGTTCTAATACATTGGTAGATTAATCTGATAATTTGAGTGCAAGTAAAATGTGTAACACACGGTATCCGAAACTAGTGATTGGGATGTTTCACTCAGACGCACTAGTTTGTCATTATTAGTCGCAAGTATTTATTTTCAACTTTAAGTTTTAAAGTTTGACATAATTAACAGTTTCGAGCTCTGCTGCGGGATTCCATACGTGACACTTCTGGGGACTCCGGAGGACTGGGAGGAGATTGATCGCAGGATCGAGGGGCTGAAGAAGTACGGTAAAGAGTGCACAGAGTGGTACGGGATGCTGAAGAAAATAACGGAGCAGCTGGTAAAGAGCAGCAAAGGTGAGGCTGACGTAGATTTTTGGAGCAGGATTTGCCACCACGTGGGCTTTGGATCCGGCCCAAGGTACATCAGCGGCTGGGTCTCGGTGTTCTGCGTCTTCGACAAATGCGGTAAATGGCAGGCTGGGTATATTCCTCCCGAGATGGAGAAGGCTTCGGAGTATCCCTGCATTGAGTCGAACTGTGTTCCGGCCGGTTACATGACTGTGGGTGTGAAAGTTAACGATAATGGAACTGAACACGACACTCTCATGTTTGCCGGACACGTTGGGTATGATGTCGTTGAAGATGGCAAAGGGATAGCTCCAAAACTTGCTTGGGCCATTGCTCTGAAGCAGCCATTGGGCAGCAAGCCCCCTGAAGGCTTTCCTTAAGGTAAGTTTATACAAAGTTGTTTTGGTTGAGTAAACTGCAATGAACAGTAATAGTGATTCAAAACGTTTACAGGTATCTATGATTCTAGGCTCTTGCTGCCCATCGATGAGTGAAATGTAGCAGGTGCTGGTATATACGTCTAAGTAAGTTTTTTAGTATTAGTTTGGTTTTGAAGTTAGTTAGAAGAATGTATATTTTGCTCCAAGGCCTTTGGATGTTGTGTTTCCTTTAAGTAAACCGTGGCTTATATAAGAGTAAATTGTTGTTAGTTGGATGGGTTTGTCTATTTCACTTACTGGGACTAGTACATAATACTTAGTTTATAAGCAGACATACATACAACATATTATATTTATTTGTTAGATACCTTGTCAAAGCACACAATGAACTTATAAGCCATAAGACATTCAAAAAGTTTGAGAACTGTCAATATAAACCCACTAGCCTTAGCTATTTTGTATTTGATGTTACAAGGCTTGCCCCTTCCTGTTATCTGATGTCAAACACACACCGTGCATGTACATATTTGTTCTATGTGTGTATAAGCATCTAAGGATGCGTTTGGGATTTGCTTCACAAAGAAGCTACAGAGACAGTGTATGTATGTAGATGCCGACGTGAGATACAACTGTTCTTTCTTTTAGAATTTAAAAGCCAACTTAGGAGGCCCACAGGAGACCCACTAATCGAGCAGTAAGCTAGGTCCATTTGTGTTATTCACATTGTGTTGTTAAGTTAAACGTGGTACAGGGATCCGCAAGTTAGGATCGCTATCGGAGTGGTTCAAAGAGTACGAGAGGGCTGCCTCCAAGGTATACATAGGACTGGATATCGGTATTCTGTGTAGTCAACCAGATAGGAGAACGGCAGGCTAGGTATGTTCCTCTCATAACCGTCATTTGATTGAAGTAAAACCGTGATATGCATAAGATATATATAGAATTAGTAACATGTTTATGATTGTAGGTTCTTTCTACCAATGTACTAGGCAGGCCCTATGTACAAGTTTTCATACTCTTAGTTTATAAAATGTGCATTTTTTAGATATCACAAAGCGTATACTTGAATATGCTAACAGAATATCTCAGGGAATAAACACAATATGGATCCTCATATTCCTCCAGGGTTCCGGAGTATCCCTGCATTTGTTCTGGCCGCTACATGTGTGTGTGTATAGATTATATCACTAAAATATTATATATTCTAGTTACTTTCAACACATTCATGTAGATAAATACATAGTATTTGTTCGTCTGTACATATACAATATATATATATATATATATATATAGATGATATAGATATATTTGGTGGGTATATAAATACACTATTATATAATATTAAAATTTATAATTATTTATTTTGCATAAATTAGAAGAGCTTCTAGGGTATACATTTCACATTCCTCTTGTTTTACATTGGTTTGCGTTCAATATATGTATATTATGTGTGCATATCATGTACATTGGTATGGATTTAAGATAATTATTTTATAAGGTTTATAAATAATATTTATATATTCTTAAAAAAATCCGTATATTCTAAAATTTAAAAAAGATCAGGACAAAAGCAAAATAAACAAATGTGATAAGATTTTAGAATAAAAGCAATAGCAAATATTTAAGTTTATAAATTTTAATATTTAAATCAATAGTAAGATTATGTTTAAAAATGAAAATCCAACTATTGATTTTAAAATTTAAATTATAAATTATAAATTTTATTTAAAATTTATAATGTGATTTTAAAATGTGTAATTTATAATATATTTATATACTGTAATATATATTATATAATATATGATATATAATGTGTAAAATTAAACTATGTATATATTAAGAAGAAATATACACTCTAAATTTGAAATTGCATATATCAAAATAACTATAAGATTAAAATAGTTTTGAATTATATTTTCATAAAGTCTAAAAATAAATATTTATAACCATGCCTTAGTGATTTATAAATAAAATACTATATCATTTAAGAGATTAAGACAAAAACACTATAGTATAATTAGAAGTTGAATTAGAAGTAATGTTCATCATAAACATTGTAACACCTATAATGAATTTATTACAATATTATTAATACAATTATTATTTTTAATTGTAAAATATAATATTTAAATATTTAAATATTTTTTTTAATTTTAATGTTTAAATGAGTAAAGGGATTTTATAAAAACCCACTATTGATTTTTAAATTAGAATTAAAATACTTATATTCATAAATTATAAATGTTATTCTAAAATTAGCAATATAATTTTAATACAATGTAATTTATAATGTAATGTATTTAATACATTATTTAAATTTAAATTGTGTAACATACAATTTAAAATAAAAAAATACGCTTTCTTTCTAAGTTTGCAATTACATGTATATACATAATTATAAAACTAAAATATATTAATATTGTTTATTACATTTGACAAATTTGAATTCTTAAAGAAGTTATATACTTTTTAATTATTCAAATTTTTTATGTTTTTTGTTTATTATGAATACTATGATTAACATGGATAATAACACATACGTACAAGGTATTATAATTGAAAGGTACATTGCTTATTGCACATAATAAGGTATTACAAGCGTATAAAATGAGTATGTGACATGAATATTAAAAATCCTTAATATTAAAAATATTTGATTTTTAAAAAATGAAAAGTATTAAAACTTATACATGATTTTTAACTTTTTTCAAACTTGTGAACATTAATGATGAATTAACATTATGTTTTAGATGCACTTATTAATTAATATTATGTTTGAGATACACTAGTTGATTAATTAGCATTAGGCATGTTACACATAAATATATAATTGGACGAGTCTATTATAAATTGATGTGATATTTTAAAAGTTTAGATTTTACGCATTTAAGAATACTAATATATTTTATTTACATTGTTTGTTTACATATATAATCTCAAATTTAAAAAGAATGTATTTTTTATTTTAAAATTATATATCACATAGTTTAATTTTAAATATTATATAATTTAATTATATTATATAAAATGAGAAAATTCATCATATGCCCTGACTAAATTCATAATTCTCATTTCTCTCAAATTTCATATATTTCCCGTATACCCCTGGGGTTGGGTGACTCACTAGGGACATGCACGTGCTATTACACACGGTGCAAGATATTCTAAGGATATACTGAATATCACACGAAGTATATGTAGATGTATGTATATTAGTATCTAAGGTTTATTTTCTGTACAATAGTATCGAAACTGTACAAAACTATCCAAAGCATACATAATTATACGTCAAATTAATACGAGGCATACATGAGCACTATATTACAAAATAGATATCAAATCATATACACATATATTATATATTTATCTTCAACATGTACACCCGTATGAATTACTCATAAAGTAAATGTAAATTATCTATTGCCTTAAATGTAACTTATCAAAATAGAACAAACACGGTTTAAAATGCTATTATGAACTGGGTAATTTAACTTGCAAATTGCACATCAATAATTAAATTTAATAATGCATGATAAAACAATCATGACCTCACTTTATAACTATTTATATTAAGTTGTTATAAATTAAAGAAATTTAAATGTACGATAAGAACACAACACTGAAATTAAAAACATGATGTTTATTTTTTGGCTTTATTCCGATTTACATCTGGAGGTTCCTGGAGTGTTTACCATCAAGATACTTGGTATAGACGTTAGTAATATGTTCTCCATACATTGTTGTCTTGTAGAGAGGAGGGTGGTGTTCATCCACAAGCTCTGGCAAAGGGCATATGATTGCAGTAGAAGCAGGGTTATAAAATGCTGCAATGGATAGGCGACGCCGGTTAGAATTCACAGTCACCCTGTGCTCAACACTTTTATACTTCCCATTGCTTAACGTCTGCACAACAACACAACTATGTACATGTGTATTGTAACGCTCACCTCAATCTGATCAGCGATGTTGACTATAAAAGCATTCTTGACAGGCTTCAAGTCATACCAATAGTTGCCTTTCTTTGCTTGTAAACCACCGACCTGGTCTTCAAAGAGGACAGTAATACCACCGCTGTCAGAGTGGCCATTCATGCCAAGAGCAAGCTCTGGATTGGGACAAGGTGGATAATAGTTTGATCTTAAAATCATGTCCGGAGCTTCAAAAGTGTTTTCAAGGCGGTCTGGTTCAAGCCCTAGACCTTGTGACAATGCCGACATTAATGACTTTGCAAGAGCTGTGACACTTGCAACATATTCTTTAGCGGCTTTCCTGCATGTTTTGAATTAGAAGCAGAACACACACGCATGCACACACGCACACACACATGTAAGAAACTGGCTTTTGTGGCCATGGATGATTCTCCTCCCCATGACGAATGAAATGTTGTAGGTGGTCGTGCCACTCCATGTGTGTTTCTTTTGACGGAGTCATGCTGGTGCAATATCGAACAGGCACAAAGACTTCCTCAGAGTAATATGCCATCTTCTCAGTTATAGGAAGTTCAAAAAACTTTAGGGCACTCTCAACCATGGATTGAATAGTAGAGAGTGGGATTCCGTGATTGACCACCTGACAAAACAAAACACAAAATAAGTTTAAGAGTCAGAGTTAAAAAGAGCGTTAATCACTTTACCTGGAAAATACCCCATTCGGACGAGGCTTTGCAAATGGCATCAACTAGAGCTTTACGATTGCTTCCAAACGCAGCCATATCAATGATAGGAATATCAACGCCTGGAAGTACTTGGTCGACAGCAACTCGCTTCTCCATTGGCTTGATATAACGATCGGGAACGCGTGAAATGCCACCTTCGTCTATCAATGCCTTGACGCCGGTTGGCAAGCCATTGAGATATTCTAGAGGCATTATAATAGAGCTTTAAGGAACTACTGAAGAACGGGAAAGCTGCAAAGCACTTTGTGGGATGCGGCAACGAGATCCAAAACCTCTAGTTTTATAGAAGCAGGGTAGAAAACCAGAGTGTTGAGGTGGCAATGACGACTAGTATAAGTCACACATATTAGCAAGAAGACAAACCTATGGATTACAGCCACGTATTGATGCGACGAAACGTAGCCGTGCTTCTGAACGCCTGTTGCACACGAATGGTCCTTTTCGTAGAAGTGTTCTTCTTGTAAAAATGTTTCTGTGCAACATGTGTGACCACATTCTTGATAAGCTACACGTAGATCGTGACTTTTTAGCTAGAGTATTTTAAATAGATCTAATTAACATGTTGTTTCGTGTTTAAGTTCATATCCTCGTGCAGAAAAGATGAAGTTTCCTGGATTAGTTACAGCATATAGTACAGTCACATCCATATAAGCAGCCAGCATCGCTGCATTATCCAGAAAATGCTAGTTATGCACGTGTAGATTGCAGCAGCTATCCAATTGTTTTGGTTTCAATGGCATTCATTCTTACATGTATGTGGAGGAGCCGCTGGATGATAGCACTGGCCAGTTTCTATCTCATGGTATCGTCCGGTGGCGCACTCAATACCTTTAGCTTGTTCTCCCAGCATCTAAAACTGTCTCTCCAATACAATCAGGAAGACATGAACACCATCAGCTTTTTTAAAGACGTAGGCACTAGTGTTGGTGTTTTTTCTGGTTTAATTTACGATATAACTGGCCCTTGGCTGGTTCTTTCTCTCGGTTTTTCTCTAAATCTCCTTGGTTATCTGATGATATGGCTTGCCACCACACAGAGGATGGATCATCCTGAAGTCTGGCAAATGTGCATTATCTCTGCATTATTGGTGTGTCTGCAGCTTTCACCACAACTGCAGTTCTGGTAGCATGTGCCAAAAATTTCCCAAAGAATCAAGGCATGATTCTTAGTCTCATGGACAGTACTCAGGGTCTCAGTGCAGCAGTATTCACACTTTTGTACCAAGCACTGTATATCAATGGAACCGACTCATTCATCCTCTTACTGGCTTGGTTACCGGCTCTTCTGTGTCTCCTCTTCATGTGCATGATTAGACCTGTACCGCATGTGGGGAAGTACAACGACACAAGAATTCTTTATATGTTTCTCCTCGCAACGCTGGGATTAGCATGCTACCTCATGATTGTCATTATCTTAGAGCATTTCGTTGATATGAGTTCTGTAGTTGTGAAGGTGCTTTTCTCCATAATGATGCTAATACTGTCTATCCCTTTGGAGTGGTATTACCATCAGAAATGGAAAGCGCTTCAGGCTTGGATTACAGTCAAGTTCTTTCCAATAACAACATAGATCTAGACATGGAACAGTCAGTAGCATATTCTTCGGCATCCTCAACGCCAGGGCCAGCAAGGGGAGAGGATTTCACCATCTTTCAAGCTTGTGTAGTGTTGATATGTTGTTGATATTTGTCGCCACGACGTGTGGTATAGGCAGTGTTTTAACTGTAACGAACAACCTAGGCCAGATCGGTACATCTCTAGGTTATAGTAACGCTGGCACCAACACATTCATAGCATTACTGAGCATTTGGGATTTTGCCGGTGGAGTTGCTTGTGGTTTCATATCAGATATATGCCTTGTAAAATATGGAATAGCAAGGCCATTCTTCTTTAGCATGGTCCTGCTCATGTTAGCTGCTGGCAATCTTGTGATTGCAATAGGATTGCCTGGAGCACTTTTCTATGGCTCTATTCTAGTCGGAATCTCAACTGGAGGGCAGTGGTCCGTTCTCTATACGATGATAGCAGAACTTTTTGGACTTAAGTTTTATGGTACTCTGCAAAATGTCACCTACGTGGCTAAGGCTCTTGGTACTTACGTTTTGTCTATTCGCGTGGCTGGTGTTTTATACGACAGGGAAGCCCACAAGGGAATGAACACTTCGGTTGCTGCAACACCATCCAGTGGGGACGAACTGATATGTTACGGCTCTCACTGTTACAGGGAAGCATTTTTTATAATGGCTGGAGTTTGTATACTTGCGTGCTTAGTCAGTTTAATACTTACAGTAAGAACTTGGAACTTTTACAAGTTGACTGTGAGGACAAAACTCATGCAAGCTTAGCAACAGCATGTAAAATCCAGCTCAACAATTAAAGTATTCACTTGAAACACGTACAGAAAAAGCTGTGATTATCCTACGATCATAAATGTGTGTGTCTGTTTGTGCTAAGTACTGGCTTGGTCCTTATATGTCTGTCAACGTTCAGCCTTAGCTAGTAAACCACACACATATTATAGGATAACACACGCACATGCACGCGTGAGCATGTGTCTATATAACTCAGGCCATCAGATGAAGCCTGTCCATGGCATATCAATATTTAGATATGTACGCTTGCATATGATATACATATGCACCTAAACCACACACACGTGAGCGAGCGCGCACGCACGCACATACCTTTGTATGCCTTATCATATAAGCTTAGAAAGCTTATACATGGCAAGAGTTGCAATCTCATCATACCCACCATGGAGCAAGAACTGCTCCCATGAAACAGCAATGCAGTAATGCTCTACACTGGGTTCCATTCCAAAGTCGACTTGAGCGAACATAAAATGCTTCCAGCATTCTTATAATAACCATGAGTGAATGCACGCACTTAGAATCTGTATAACTGTTGCATCACTAGCTCTCAAGCCTTTTACTGGCATCAACTGGAAAACCTTCAAGGATTCATCTAAATGCCCTTTTTGGGTATCACACTGGAGCATTGTATTCCAGCTGAAAATACTCCTGCTACATTTTTTCAAAGATTATCTTCGATTTCTCACGTCTTCCACCTTTGTGCGAATGCATACACCATGCTCGTCCAAGAGAGCATTATTCTCGAATGTTCTACGCACTTACCCATATTGGGTACATGCTGCTAACAACACAATCCATGTGACTGCGTTCCAATATGGAGTTCGATGGAAGATATCAATGGCCTCATTGATATAAACGCTTTGATAATATGCATTTACCATGTCTGTCCAAGGGACCTCATCTCGAGCATGCATTTCACTAAAGAGGGATCTTGATAATGAAATATGCCCTCACAAGGCATTCCTACAGTAAGTATGGTCCATGCGACTACGTCTTGTACAACCAGAATTTCTTTGCTTGGATCGTATAAAATCTCTTTGATATAAATTTACCATGAGATCAAATCGCACACATCTGCTCAGAAAAGCCTCGTTTCAGCATTTTCTGTGATGATCGATATCATGTCTCGTCTGGGCCCTCGTGGTTTGCGAGTTCTTGTAGCGCATTATGTTGTGGGTTACTATATCGTGTATCGAAGATAACCATATGCCTGGGCTGCAGTGAGCTGGGGACTTCAGAAAATTCTGTTCGATCAATTGCTTTGATTAAGAGAGAGAAAGATTCGTAATTACGTAAGGGAATTATTTTATATGTAGTACATGTAAACTAGTAAGTGTGCATGTATATATACTTATCATGTAAGGCATTTTAGTTTAGCACAGTTTTAAAAGACACCATATTCCACACACACACAAATTTGTGTGCAATAGAAGTAATGAATATGTACGTTTATGTATTAATCAAACTCCAATACTCAAAGAATTTAATCAGATCAACATCCTCAGTCATTTCGTTATATTGTCAAAGCATGTACTAATTTTCTTTTCTTTTATCATTTTCACTAATTACAAGTTTTATCATCGTATGTATACATGTACATAGGACGCTGTGCATTTTGTCCATCACATCGTTTTACATACGCATGTCAAACCATTTTGTTGCATTCCGCAGAGATACTTCCAAGAATACACGACCAAATCATTAGCAAACAAACTTAACCCTCGAAGACCTCAACAACACATACATTTTATGTGTATATATAAAGCACCGGCTCCATACGCAGTAAGCGCGGCAATGGCATCATTAACTCATGCTAATCACATTGTTTTGGTTCCATTTCCAGCTCAAGGTCACGTTCAACCTATGATATACTTAGCAAAGAAATTTGCTAATGAAGGTTTTATCGTTACTATTATCAATACTGACAGCATTCATCAAGTTTTGTCTCAGACTTGGCAATCTGTTCCAGGACAGGACATTCGTTTTGAATCTATTCCATTTGTGATGAATGTTCCTGCAGGATTAGATTATAAGTCGATGAGTCAACTGCGCGCTTTTATGAGTGCTCTGGAAGAGCTTGAATTGCCGCTCTTAAACTTGTTTAAGCGGCTTAAACCTGAGGTGAGCTGCGTGCTTTCGGATTATTACCATATTTCGGCACCTTACGCTGCCAAAAACGCCGGTATTTCTTCGGTTGCTTTCTGGTCTGGACATGCTTCTTGGTTTTCTATCGAGTATAATATTGGTGAGCTGATATCTAATGGTCATGTCCCTGTTGAAGGTAAGTGTGTGTGTGTGTGAGAGAGAGAGAGAGTATGGTTAACAGACTTCTTTGGTGCAGAGTCGAACGCTGACCAGATAATTTCATACCTCCCGGGACTTAAGTCAATCAAAGTCCAAGACCTTCCGTTGTACCTATACAAGGACTTCCACACAACTCACTTCAGCAACGAGCGATGCCGCTTCCGAGCAAAACGAGCTGCATTCGAGCCATACATTTTGGCCAATACATTCTACGAACTCGAACCAGAAGTCGTAAGCGCACTGAACAGAACCCTCCCTTCAAAGTTGATTACTATAGGCCCGCTCTTCCCACAGAAACACAGTAATCAGAAAGCCGCGTTTGAGGTTTGTTTATATATTATATAAACTCTCATATAATTATATACGTTATACACATAAACTAGTATACCCAGTAAAATCTATATCTTCATTATATATATTTATGTGTAGTTGTGTATATATATATATATATATATCAAAAGACTAGAGTAAATCTATATCTGCAAGACAAATCTCATTATACATACATACATACATACATATACATAAGTGATACTAATTAGAAAGCCGCATTCTAGATTAATACGATATATAATATATATTTCTATATTCAATATAGCCAGATATAATGCATAATCTAATATAAGCATTTCAATGTCTATATATATATATATATATAGAAACTAGTTCTCTCTCTCTCTATGTAAAGTAGTTGCATATCGAAATATGTAACTATAGAATTTTTCATCTATCTAGTCATAGATAACTAACTAGACTATAAAGTGACATGATATCTCCCCATAATACATGCTTAATATCTATGTCTATATATGGATATTTAAAGGGTGAGTTTACGTGAGAAGAGATATATATATAACTCCAATATAATTATACATATTTACAGCTAGTATGTATGTACTGTATAAATCGAAAGAAACAATCGAGCATATATTATAACTAGATATATATTATATACTTCATAGTTATACAACTACTATTTTGAAATAAATCTAGATAAGCTATATACATGTAATTGTATATAACAAGATATCTATCTTTATAACTCATATGTATGTATAGTTACGTGTGTGTTTAGGTGAGTTTACGTGCGGAAGACGGAGAGACTATCAAGTTTCTAAACGCACAGTCACCACGCTCCGTGCTCTACATCGCCTTTGGTAGCGTTGTTACTATAAGTTTTGAAGAGTTTAAGGAGCTCTGCGGTGGCTTGGAATCCTCTGGATTCCCATTCGTGTTTGTGGTTCCGCATAGCCTTGTTCCCGATATGCCTGAGGGACACGTGGAAGAGTTTTGTGAGAGGATACGTGGGAAAAGCATGGTTATTTCATGGGCTCCTCAGGTAGCAGTTTTACAACACGACGCTGTTGGTGGGTTTATAACACATTGTGGGTGGAACTCTCTATTGGAAGGTTTGAGTGGAGGCGTCCCTATGTTGGGGTGGCCATGCCAAGCAGATCAAAATACCAATTGTAAGTTGATCTTGGAACAGAACGGTGTGGGATATGAGGTGCCTAAGACTAAGCATGGGATTATGGCCGCGGTTAAGAGTTTAATGGCTAATCAAGATATGAGATGTAAGTGTACTGAGATTATGGGGCTTGGAAGAGCTGCTTATGAGGAGGGTGGGTCTTCTTATGAGAATTTTAAAGCTTTTTGCAAGGAATGGTTGTGTACACAAAAGTTTTAACAAATAAATGATAACTTGCTAGAAAGAAGTGACAAAAATGCGATTAGTTGCAAGGGTGGGGACATTCATATATATATATATATATGCAATATCCATGTACGTACTATGTGTATGAATTATACGGGCTATATACAAAGTATTTTTCAAATATAGAAGCATACATGAAGTGTGTGTATGAGAGAATATAACACATGAATTGGCACTGGAGGTCTCAGTGAGAACGTCATGTTTTTCTGTGTCTACACGTTCGTAAGGGAAAATATATATATATATATATGATATATGGATTAGGGTTTTGTGCTCTGTAATATGGAGAGCTTCGTGAAGCTCAAGGCTATGGCGGATGGAGTGATTGTGTTAACAATTGATAGCAAGGACGATCCTCAACATAGGTAGGTTTGCATACATTTTAGTATTTAATTTTACAAATTATTACAAAAATTATGACACTATTTGAATTTTTTACATAGGTTTAATTCTGCTACTTTGAAAGCACTCCATTCAGCTCTAGATGAGGTACATACGCACATTATTGATTTATATAAATCTAATTTTCCTTACAGGTCGAGAAAGACGAAAATGCCACTGCTTTAGTTACCACCAACACAGTAAAGTTCATATATACTTTATATATTACACACACACGCATCTGTTCATGTCTACTACATTATATTATTTTATATATTCCTTGCAAATGCCAATCGTTTTATGTCAGGGAAAGTTCTATTCTAATGGTTTTGATCTGCGGCTTCTTCAGACCGACCCAGATAAGTTTCAGGTGTAACTTATCGTTTTATACATACATACTACACACATATTTGAAGCTTATTTTTATTCTTTCAAATGTGCAGTTTCCAACAGATGCTTTCCATAGCCTCCTTGACAGGGTTTTGTGTTTTCCAATGCCTACAGTGGCAGCAATCTGGTAACTTGTTAATCTAGTTAACCAAAGAATATTCTTTAAAAAAACTAGAATATATATTTTTAATTTATTTTGTTTATTGCAGTGGCCATGCTGCAGCCGCAGGATGCATGTTCACATTGGCACATGACTATCGTGTAATGCGTAGAGACAAGGGTTTTATATTCTTGAACGAGGTGTTCTTTTACACACGCACACGGAGACAGTCTATATTTCTAAACATGAGATAATCTGTTTTTCTAGTATTTTGTAATTATATTACTATTTTACATATTTTTTGCAGGCAGAACTTGGTCGTCACTTTACACCCGGAATGATGTCATTGATCCGTAATAAGCTACCCATTGCTACTTTTCACAAAGCGGTATTACCTGCGTAAGTACACATTATATGTTTATTATCCATAGTTGTAATGTCTATGTATACTCTTCATTTCAGGCACAAGTTTACAGGTAAAACAGCGGAGGAAGCCGGTTTTGTTAATGGTTCGTTTACAGATGCGCATACTACACAGGAGGCAGCAATCAAGTTAGGTAAACTTATCTTGTGTGTGTGTGTGAATGTGAACATATGCAGATGTTCTTTTGCGTCTGTGTGTGTATCAACATTGTCTTCAAATGTGCCTATGTTGTCTGTACGCATGTTATGATATATATATAAATAAATTAACACACACACACACACACATATATATATATATGTATGTATATATGTTTGTGTGTCTCTGTGCGTGCGTGCTTTTACATACATACATACCTATGTAGTTGTGAGTCTGTGTGTGCATATAATGTAGATGTTTACATGTATGTTTACCGTGCTGTATGTAGCAACTGAACTCGGACGGAAGAAGTACAATCGCTCGGTATACAAGGCTATTAAGGTGCTCTCTCTCTCTCACACACACCGCACGCACACACACTAATTAGCATGTTTTTCAGTCTGAAATGTTTAGAGGCGAGCTTAAAGACCTCCGCTCTGGAGATTATGGTCCTCCTCCTGGCATTATACTCTCAAAGATATGAGGTACTCAAAACTTAGCCTATATAGGTATAGGCTGTAAGAGCCTTTCACGAATGGATCAGTCCCTTCCACAACTTAAAACATATATATATATTTATACAACACTAAACTCACTTGCCAACACCCATACGAACTCCTAAAGTCACTCAATCGAGCAGCTCTATGTGTTGACTTTTTCCACTGCTTTTAGTTCAGCTTCAACCTATTAAGTTGAACCCTGCATGTTAGATGAATTTTATATATGGGTTAACTTAATGGAACAAACTGAAATGGTATACGTTTGGTCGAAAGTACGCTTTACGTTTTAAATCATAACACAATTTAACAACGTCATTCATCAAGTTAACTTACGTAATTATGTCTGCATTTTTCCGAACTGCTGCTCGAACGGGAGGCTCTACTGCAAGATCAAGTTAAACAAATCACAATTAACAGCTTGATTAATCACCTTGTTAAGTGGTATGGTATTTCCATCCTCGCTTATTGTTACCTTGTAACTATTTGAATTGCACTGGCCCACCACATTCTCTTCAGATATTTTATCTTTTACTTTCTTACATTACATCTTTTAATTTAAAAATTAAAATATATATCTTTACCAAAGGTTTAATCTTGTCCAATTCAATATTAAATGATGTATTGTTAGGAGTTGAAAGCTTATTAAAAAAAATTATAATATTTTAAATTCATTTTTTTGAATATTAATTGTATACAGGGGAATATGTCAACGTTTTAAAATCAGTTAAGTAATAATTTATTAAATTAAGAAAGTAAAAGATGTTAATATTTGAAAAGAATGTGGTGAGGCAAGTATAGTAAGTGCAATTAAAACAGTAAAAATTATAAGGTACATTAAAACAGTTATAAGGTAACGGGAGGCTCCTTATGCATCCTCCATAATATCAACATTGATATATGCATTTATATACGTGCCTTCAAAGTCTGTGATGTTTTTAAGATCACCATTTGTTTGAAATCTGCAGCCATCTTATGGTAAAGCTCTGAACGTATGTTGCTAACTTAATTAAGACAAATTAAGGGTAATTTTGCAATGCCCTTACCCTTATTTAATTTTCATAAATTTTCTAATGGTTCAAAGTGAATTTTATTTATGCCTGTTGTCCTTCGTACATAAATAGGAATTTCGGATTTATACCAACCTTTAAGTTAAATTAAAGAATTGAATTAAAACTTCCAAGAGCGAGAGACACTAATAAATTATTATTATTACTCACTAGAGTTCCTTAAATATACTTGATTGCATTAGCATGGGTGATTGATTCACATAGTAAATTTAAATGAAAATATTAAGAATAGCATGAAAATATTAAGGGTTACGGGTTTGAATATAATCTTTTAACACAATTTAAATTTAATATTTATTTATTAGTCCAGCAAATAATGTATCAATTTAGTCCATGTTGCCTTTTCCATAAATATAATTAACAATTCTTGTTATTGTTGAAGTTAACTTTTTATAGAAGCATTCTTCTTCTTCTTAAGTTTCACTATCTCACAAAATTGTTTGAAGTTAAAGTACATTTATGCCTTTTAATGATTACTTTAATCAAACCCATTTTTCCTTTCTTCACATGCCTTCTCTTTTTAGTGTTGCATGGAACATTATGTCCATTTTCATCGAAGCTATCAAATGGACAAAGGTGATTATGCAAAAGTCATTTGTGAAGCTGTAATTGTTAGTGGAGCATTCTTAAAAGTCATTTGCATGATCAGGTGCTTTATAATTTTGGTCGGATTGAAAGGAATTCAAAAGATTAAATAGATTTAACTTTGTCTTAGGCAATTCATCTTAGGTCCTAAATTTATTGTTTCAATAAGCTTGAATAAGGAGTAGCACGTCTTCTTACTGTGGTTGTGAATAGCCTCGTAATTAATGATTAAGTTCTCTCATTTTTTACAACATTGTTCTTTATTACAATTGTTAAAGTCTTGTGTTTGTATTTGACTCATAATTGTACTTCAACATGTTTGAGATGTGTCACTTGCAAGTTGCTTAGTCGTCATTTGTGCCATGATAAAAACTTTATGTCATTTTAATTTCACAAGCATCATTATTTCTTTTATTAATCTATTTCGAAAGCGTTGTTGTTTATTTTTTGTTAGAGTTAGTTGTCCTCGTGATTGATCTTATGTGAAAACTTTTTAAAATCTTGACCTTATTATTTAATTTCAAAAGTACTTCATTTACCAATCTTTTCAATTGCATTGGAGTATCCATTATCTCCACTTATTCTATATCCCTCAAGTCCATCATTCATTTAAGATTGTCAACCATCTTTTGTTGAGTTTTGTCCAAGCTCAGGGCAAGCTCAAACATAGCTTGTTCCAAGCACAATTTTGAAAATAATTGAGTTTCTAACTCATCTCTTCTTCGGCCTACAAAGGCCAAGCTCAACTAGTTGGTCTTTAGCCTAGCTCTAGAACTTGAGTATTGCTAGCTAAGTAGTGTGATTGTGGCATCCGTAGCCAAGCCCAAATTTAGGTTTAACCATGTATCAACCCTAAACCCTAAAATGTGGATGATAATACAAGAAAATATAAGAAAAAAGGAGAGGATAAGGTAGATGCTTACCTCAATTGGTTGTTCTTCTTGCTCTTTTCTATGACCAAGTCTAAACATAATTAGGGTTAGGTGTTAAAATTAGGGTGCTCTTAAAGAGTGCCAAACTTTTTAAGGAGGGCTAAACCCATCATCTAGCTTTTTTGTGTATTTTGTTTTCTCTTAAATTTTTTAAAATGCAAGAATTTAGTACAATCTACTACCCTTTATGATCATACATTTAAAATATTAAATAGAGATAATTTAAGAGTTGGTGTGAATTCATTTTCATTTATTTTAAGCCAAAATGGCTAAATAAGGGTCAGTATGTGTGAACAACGCTAATAAAAATGCAAACATAATGCTCAATTTAGGGATTCAAATTTTGAATTTCAAATTTAAATTTAAAAGTTAAAAACCTTGACTTGTATAATTTATAATGAAGCATTAAAACAATTGATAATTAAGGAACATGGGAGTTACATATACATGTTGTTGGTGTTCTTATTCAAGGTGGTTTATAAACTAAATCAAAAAGTTCCTTGTAACTTTTATGATGATAGCGTCAATCCTAATGTACATGTAATTATTTTCTTTAAGACTTCATCGTTGATCTTGAAGGTGTCTTAATTCTTTAGTGATAAAATGACATTGTGGAGTAGATGATCCATGTTTGCTGGGTCAATCGTTAGTGAGATCACCTTGTGAAATGCATTGAGGTAGTATATCTAGAATGCCACTTGGTACAATGTGCATCCTCTCCCCATTTCCCAACTATACTAACCATAGTTTTTTTGGTGTCCAATTCTCATGTTTTATGTCAATTTAAATGTAGTAAAGTTTGTATATCTCATCAAAAACCCAGATTGGTTGTTGCCTAATTTCATTGTTCCCAAGAAGAATAGACATGTGCGAATTTGCATTGATTATAAAAAGTTGAACACTAAAACAAAAAAAACCCATCCCCAATTCCATTCACTGAGGCAATCTTAGAATCAATCATCGACCACGAGGTGTACTCGTTCATAAATGGGGTTCAATGGGTACAACCAATTGATGATCACACAAGAAGACCAACCAAAGACCTTATTAAAGTGTTTGCATTCTATGTAATATCTTTTGGGTTGTGCAATGCAACATGTGTTCTTTGATAACCTCACCACCTTGTCAAGACATAGAGATGCAAAGCACCACATTGGACACTTACAATGGGTGTCTAGAAGACCTAAGAGGTTCGATGTATCTCTTAACCCAACAAAGTGTATTTCTGGGATAACATCTAAAAGATCTTTTGGACACATCGTCTCTTGGGAAGGGATTATAATGGACCCATGGGTAGTTCAAGTGATCATCTCCCAAAAACATTATCGAATTTTGATGATTTCTTAGCAAGGGAGGACAAAAGTTTGTTAAGTAGTTCACTAATAGAGACAAATCCCTAATAGAAGTCCTAGCCAATAGAATACCATACACATTGATGGAAGCATGCCATGCCGCATTCGAGGGACTTAGGCACAACTTGGTACAAACCCCATTTAGAGTTTCACTTGTACAATGATGCATTGAGTTGAGCATGCTATAGGAGTAATCTTATATCACATGAAGTCAACACGGGTATGCTTTGACCAATCACCTACTCAAGACAACTTATGATTGTGGTAGAATGCAACTACTCAGCCACCGACAATGAGTGTCTTGTGGTAATACAGAGTCACAAAATTTTGACACTACTTGCTTGATAACCACTTTATTCTTATGGTGGGAAACATTGTTGTACATGGTCAATAAACTACAATTGATAGGGTGACTGGACCGATGGGTGCTAATTCTATAGTAGTTCAACTTCACTGTAGAACATAAAGTCAATAGGAGGCATGGGTCACATGACCTTCTCTCAAGGATCATATCCAATGAACCACTAGAGGCCACCCAGCTTTTGGATATCTCAAATGTTAATATGTTCTAGATTAATTACGTCAAAACTGATTTGAGGCTTTACAAGGGTTGACAAACACCTAAAAGAGGCAATTAGAGACCAAGGCCTTACCATTCCAACTCATTAGCAATCAATTGTATAAGTGAGGATAAAATGATGTCCTTGGGCAATGCCCTCTCACCCATAAAATTCTTGAAGTTTTACTAGTACATGGAGGAAGGATGAAAAGATGTCCTCAAATGATGCCCTCTTACCCATAAAATTCTTGACATTTGTAGGTAGTGCACAGAGGACCTATCACTAATCATTTGGGGGGGGAAGAAGACAATACACAATGTGTTGTAGATAGGATTATAATGGCCCACTCTCCTTTGTGATGTAGCATATGTAGCATGAAGTTGTGTAGATTGTCAATGCATTGGAGACCGACAACCCACACAATACTCTCAACATTCGAGAAATGGGGACTAGACTTAATGGGACTAATCAACCCACATTCTTCAAGAGCAAGGTACATCATTGTAGTGATGAACTATGTAACAAAGTGGGTGAAACAAAGGCTTTGCGATTGGCAACTACTAAGGAATTGCCAAATTTCTGTACGAGCACATACTAACAAGGTTTGGATGTCCATTGGAGATTGTGATTGATTGAGGAAGCCACTTCATCAATGTAGCCATTAGTGAGTTGGTGGGCATGTTCATTATCAGGTACATGACATTGACCGTATACTAGTACCCATAGGGGAATGGATAAGCAGAATCCACCATGCTCACAAATGATGGCATTCTAACTTTACAAACCTTCACCTCACTTAACAATCATTAAGTGGAAAGCAACAACTACAACACTACCTACGGAAGTCCAAGTGATTGCACATGTCAGAAAGTCGATGATCACTCGAGCAATAATAGAAAGTGGACATTGGTAATAGTGCCATGGCAACCACAACAATTATTATTCTTAGGCCAATCGATTGTATGAAGGTACAACGGGCAAATTATTGGACCGTTGCAAGTTGATTAGCAAATGCTTTCATCTTGCTAATGTGATTAGAGGGATCATCATCCTCACCATCTTGCTCTAGAAGAAGCTCTACTAGAGAAATATCTTTATACATCTTGAATGTCTTCCTTAGAGAATCCCAACCCTTCTTGGTCTTCTTCAAGCATACCAGTGGTATTTGGGTGTCCTTAAGCCCAAACATTAGAGTTGTCTTAACCTTATTCCCTTCTTTCCATTTGTGTTGCTTGTAATGAACATGCAGCATGCTTAAGATTGACCTAAGTATTATGTTAATGAGAGACAAACTATTAGAAATTTCTAAGTTGGCGATGAGGTTTTCCTTAAAGTTCATAGTAATTGTTCCAATTTAAAAGTTGGTTAATGCACCAAGTTATCCCCTCCATAATGTGGGCCTTGGACAATTCTTGAGCCCATTGGAGACGTGGCTTATATTAAGTTGCATTTACCAGCCAATGTTAGGGTGCATTATGAATAGGCTTAAGAGGTGTCTACATCGTGGTGATAATATAGTCAAAGGGATGGTGTAGCTCCAAGAGAAGCCTCCGCTTGAACATATATCAGAGAACATTATTGCTCAGCAAAGTAGGCAAACTAGAAACTCTATCTTTTGGGAGTTTTTAGTAGCATAGTTTAGGGTTTCAAGGGTGGCGGATCTAAGGGTGACCTTGGATACACAGACGGAGTACTACATAGGCGCAACTGGGGGGTGCTTGGCACTATGATTGGGTGGTGAGTAGCAGTACATGCAGGAGTAGGTTATGAAAATTACCAATGGGGTTAATAATGTGAGTTCACGGCATGTTAATACCACCTAGAACTCTTCTTTCAAGATACTAAGTATTCTGTATATTCTATTAAAATATCCTAGCCGAGTACTTGGCCTATTATAGTTTTTATTATAATTCTTTTTTACTTTGAACATTAATTGTTGTTACCTACTGTACTATGTTGATGAACCTTAGGTGTTGTAAGAAACATGCCCGCTTGGTACATTTGAATATCTAGTGATGGCATTGTTAGGTATTTACAAGAAACTTTATGCAAAGTTAGCAATTCCATCTAGGAAACTCTTTCTTGATTTTGATGTCCCAGTTAGATGAGTTTGGCATGTTAAATAGGGTTAGAAACACCCCTAGAGTTGACCTAACCTTAGGGTTGCCCTAACCCACGTCCTAAAATCCCCACCCCTCGGTAGGGTTTAAGGGTAATTAAAACTTGTCTCGTTAACTAAGGGGTTTTGTGCCAACTCACTTACACATATAGGCAAAGAGGTGGGAGGGGCAGGGCTCCATCACATATTAAGGTAGTGTATATGTAGGAGAGTTCTTGGGTTCTTAATAGAGCTCGTTATTCTTCTACTGGTGAAAGCTATAATTTGTGTCGTCAAGGCACAAGCCTCTATTGTGGCGCCTCAACTTTTAAACAATAGGGGTACATCCCACCTTCATGATAGCTTACCCTTAATGTTGGTGAAACCATGCTTGGGAGGCCTTGTTGGGATTGTATGTTCCAAGAGTCAGAGGTTGAGGCTTATTTCCAGCCTCCTCCTTCACGTCAAATTAAGAGCAGCACTCATAGTTAAGTAGGGCACATTCATGTCCTTGTCCAATTATGCGCATGGATCTTGGTTGACAAGTTTTTCTTATTGAATTCCTGAGTGATCATAAAGGGGTTTTAGAGTTAGCATTCAAGAGCTACATTTCATAGCACCTGGTGCAACTCTTGAATCTAAAGGGCTATGGCATAATAATCACATGAAGATGTGACACTAGGCTAGATAACACATAGTACAACGCTTAAGGCACACCTTATGGGGTTGTCTCATGGGGTTAACGTCGAGGGGTTGGATACTCTAGTAAGCAGGCGCATTTATACTCACATCAAGGTGCTAAGCCTTGGGCATCGACTCAAGAGAGATTAAGTCTCATAATTAAGTGTGCTATTGGCACACTTGGGTGTTCTCCTTAGGATCTAGGGTTGAACAACTTAAGCTCATTAGTAAGAGTTATGCACGTTGTAACTAAATGGGCATGATACATGAAAATGGAAATGTAAAATAAATTGCTAATTAATACTTAAGTTTTAATTATTAATTAATTATTTAATTAATATGTAATTAAGCCTTAAATATTAATTAATTAATTAATTAATCCTTTAACCTTACTTAGTAAGGAATATTCCTAAAATATCTTAGAATATTCATATTTTTTCTAAAAATAGTTTACAATAATTAAAAATACTATCAAACATAATTACAAATGAAATCATTTTCTTATCAACATGTTAATTTTTTATAAATACTTTCTTCCTACCATAAGAGAAATCTCCTCATTTTGTCTAAATCATCACTCTCCGGATTAATCAAATCATTTTGGTCAATATCTTGATGTTGTTGCCACCACTTAACACTCTCACGAATGCAATTGGGAGTTGCCATCCTTGTTAATACATAAGATGTGATAAGACCAGGTCTGCATAAAGGCTCATCTAAAAATGACGTTCCTTAAGAATAATATTATAAAGCGCCCGGTTGCTATCCTTCATTTTATAAAATTCAAAATCACGAGAAAGAAAAGCTTCAGGAAATTTGATATGGTGGATACTGCTCACAAAATTTTCGAGATTCTTCTTTCTGAGGCACGTATCCAAGTAGTTCACTAGCTCATCCATGATATATCAGAATATGGATCGAAAGTGATTGGATGAATACAAGCAATGTTTTGGGAGCATAGCCTTCTGAGGAGAGTCGTCTACACTAAGATATGTGCATTCTTCATTATCCTTAACGACTGATCTCCCCATGAGCCCAATTATCTTTCATTCTTGAAGAAGTATGGCTTGCTTTCCTTTCTTATATTGTGAAATTCGAGAGGTTTATAACATATTCGTTGGTCAAAAATCCAATCTTTACGAATCACCTCTTTGCAACACTACAATGTTTCTTAAGCAAATTCAACAGCGGTGTTAAGTTATGAATCTGCATGCATGACCAAATCCCCACAAGCGCACCCATCTCCTTAAGCTTTTGAAAGAGACGATCCAACCCTGGACGAAAAAAATATCATATCGAAATTTACCATGACAAGGAATGAAATCTCCTTGTTTGATTTTTTTTTCTATCCTCGGGCCTTTGTCGATGAAGCAGAACACCATTGACATCCAACAACACAATATGGCCATGGTAACATGGTAGCGTTGCCTCTTGAATTTATTAAATCACTTGTTTGCTCCCTTTCACATTTATCTGTTGACATATCGTTGCCTATCCCTTTATCATTTAATTGTACATCATCCTTACAAGATTCAGATATTGCACGCTGAAGAAATTGATTTCGGAACTAAAGCAATAAAAATGTGATGAAAAAACTGAAGTGGCCCCCATGGTAACGATGTTTTGAGCTGCATTATTATCCATTTCCTGCATGAACTCTGTCATTCTGACATGTGGCACAAGAAATTTTCCCAAACCCCTCTCTTACCTCATGGCAATGCTGAAAATCCATGTTCTCAACTGTTTCATTACATCTGCAAAATGATTTAGCTGACCTTAAATTATCAAGGTATATTATTTACCTTGTTAATGTGTGACCCATGTTTGAACTAAAAGCTTCATTAATCCTTGAGAATTTATTTTCTGTACAAATATAAAGAAATATACAAAAATGCCTTATGTTACACTCATTTACAACTATTCGTCACTCTAAGAACTCATTAACAATTCTTCTTCGCTATTACCTTCTAAGTGAGGCGAAGAAGGTCTAAGCCGCTTGTGAGATGGTTCATGATCTTGTATCTTCTGTTGATGTTTCCATGGGTAATAGAGTGTGAATGTTCTGTACTCCTCGAGATAACTTCCGGTCTAATATCTGATTGAAGTTCGTCCTCAGACTCCGACATTGAACCAGATTCGTCTTCAGAGCTATCGCACTTCTCAGGAGGGAACTTTCTAAATACTCATGGTTGTTGGGGTAGTCAGTTGAGAACCTCTTATCCACTTGTTCAGGTCCTCAACCATGGTCTTATCCTTTTCAACGGCAAACACACATGTATCCGAAGGTAACACTCCTTCAAGACGGACCCCCTAGTGCAGTAGTCAAAAACCCACGCATCACTGTGAGGACCCCGATCAAGTTGACGATGCTCCGTGCCGCTTGACTTGTGATGTTTGGATAACGTACATTGCCGAATACGTCCTCTCAGCTATCGGTGTATGGATGGAGGTTCAGGGCCGTTGGAGTGCAAACAGATGCCTGGCCAGTCATTTGGAAGTTTGAAATTGTTTGGCGCATTCCTAACAACCAAGTGAACAACGTATCAATGCACTTGGGATCAGCATCATTCATATAAAATCCTGTCCAACGATGTTTATTCTTCTTGGGAAGGGAAGGCAAAAGTATCGGTGACATGAGCAAGAATCAAGAAATAAATACCTGAAAACGTAGTATCAGTGAAGAGTGCAAGCATGAATTCAATAATAAATACCTTCTTTGTACATGCTTGCATGGCTAAGTTTCTCCACCAAATCCTCTAGTGTCCTATCTGTCGAAGGATTTTTTGACCCGCCGATCCATCACGAACAATTGAAACGGTTTCCTACAAGCAGTGATGTTACCCCATAAAGTCTCCGAATCCAACAACAAACATCTGTAGGGCTTGTCGTGATTCGTAGCATCCTCCTTTATAAGGTTCAACTCGGTTCTCCGCTGCTGAAGGACTGCCATAAGAGAAGGCGTCATCCAATGTTCTCCTTTTTGGCGTTGGCGTGCAATAGATTCTTGCCCAGATCTTCCGATTGATTCACCCATTCGACAAGCATATCATCATTTGTCACATGCAAATATTTGCTGACCTCTTCGTATGTTGAGTGAGGTCCAACCCAGTTTGTGGCAGTGTATTCCAACCACTCCTTGAAGTGCCTGACCGTCTTCAACTCCATTGCCTTGACATGAAAAGGAGAGGTGGGGCTGCTGTTGTTAATCTGTAGTTTGCCATTAATCACCAAATAGCCAAGACTTCCATCTCCTCCATCGTTGTTCCATTTAAAGGCTTCAACCATGTGAGCTTGAAATCGTTGTCTACATTTTGTAGATTGACAAACTTAGCCTTCGGCGTCTTACTGGGTTTTTTGCAGACTTCACTGAGGGCTCCCCTTCACTTGTCTGCTTCTTCTTCAGTGTTCCTTTTGCAAAGGATTCCATAATCCCCAACCATTTGGCAAAGATCTTATCCTCGGGCAAGAAATCAACATCATCAAAAAGGATGTTTCCTTCCCGCCCACCTGGGCAAAATCAATTGCTAATTTCTTCAACTCTCTAAAAAAAAGACAGATTAATATACCGCGAGATAAATCCCACCCACAATTTGCTTACCGGTAGTTCGCACATTGTGTATTCCCTGCAGTAGCTCTTTGTGGTCGCCAAGATGTTCCCACACTGATCGCATGTGTTTGAACTTTCCCATATTTTGCTGTTGTAGTGGTTGGTGTTGGCAGCGTCCCATTCCGCCGATAACTTATGGTACTGCTCGATTGTGAGATTCGGCTTAGCTAAAAATGCCAATTTTTTGTCAGCTTCTCACGGGTATGCTTAGAAAGTTTTGTTGTCATCGTTCCTTTGTTGTGTTCATCGAGAAGTCGTTGGGCTGCCGTTATTGGCCATAATGATTAGTACTTGATTGATTTTCTATTCTCCGTCTAAATCTTCGTAATTTGTTTTGGTGTTGTCACCCACCACTTTCTCAGCGCCTTTCCTTCTTTCATAGTATGGGCACAAAACAGCATTATGTGGAACGTGTAAGAATTGTCGTCCTTCATCTTCTCCATGAGCTCAGCTACACGTTCCTGGTTGAGTGGCCTGTAATTGAAGTTTGGGTTGACGCTGCAGTACTTAACCCTACACTCATAAATCCTATCATCCAACATTATTTCCTTGTGGCTTATTGCAGCATGGGATGCCACATGTGCATCTAACAAAACGATTGATGATTATTCTTTTACGATCCGAATCAACATGTGTAATCCCCGACTGTAGCTGTTCTAATGTTCTCGGCACACTCTTCCAACTTCCGAAAATTCATAAGCAAATTGAACGTGATCTATAAAGAACCTAGGACCGAGCCACCCTCTCAATTCCCTAATGATGTCGTTGTGTTTTTCTTCAATGTGAAAAGGGACGATTGTCCACTTGTGGATGTTCTGTATTGTGAAGCAATCTCTGCTGAGAATACACTTACTCGATGAGTCTAAAGATCTTCGAAGTAGACATTTAATTGGATCCCCTCCATAAATGGGCTTTTGTTGAGTTGAAGAAGAACTCCACAGTCAACATCATTAGTGAACACGTGAATATCATTATCCACAAGTCGACAAGACCACCCGAGATTAATGTTGTAACTGGTGACTTCTGGATCCGAGAACGTGACATTGGATAGAACAAGGCATATGTGTCGAACATCGTCCAATCTGGGTTCGCAACTTGCTTTCGGGTGCTTGACTAGTAAATCTACTTTTCATTGCTTTGCTTGTCCATGTGATGTGACAGAGGTTAGTTTGACAGCAACCATGGTTGCTCCAATGCGCTTCCCGTTTATTTTGAAATATGGCCAAGTTGATTCCAGAATCCCCTGCCCATCTTTTTTCCTATTCTTGTCTTCAATGTCACTTTAATTCCACATCTAAATACAAAAATGATTATTTCTTCAGCACATATCCCAGTAAAATAGATTTGATTAATTTCTTACTCAGAATTTGACGACAACTCCATACTAATGACTCAATCTCCTTGTTTAATCAAATTGTTCTTCTGCACAATAATACACTATGAATATAATCATATAAAAAACGCACACACACTTGTATAAACCCGAATATAGAAAATTAATACACAAATAAATTCATACACCAATTGTCCAAAGCTAACATTTGTGCTAGTGCAAAAGACTGATAACATTTGGTTTTAAAACCACCACAAATGTGAGCTTTGGACAGTTTCACTTAGTTTACTGGCTTTTTAATCAAAATTTATGATAAGATGATAGAAGGAAATAAAATGAGATAAGCAACTTATATATACTAATACACATATATTTCACATGGAAGGTGGGGCGGGATTTATCTCGTCATACCTTTTATGCCTCCTAAAGAGTGGGCGGGATTAATCTCACCACCGTTCTGGAGCCCTTGAATGGGTGTGCGGATTAATCTCGCCACCCTTCTCGGTCTCAGAGACAACTAGGCAGGATTTATTTGGCATACCCCTTCAAGTGATCCAGAAGGTGGCGGGATTAATCTCGCCCACCATGGAAGGGATGGTGGAATTAATCTCGCCACCATTCTCAGTCCCCTCCATTGGTATATAGTAAACCTTCTTCGTCTCAGACAGAGGTGGTCGGGATTGATTCGACTCACCAATGAAGGAAAAAAAGAACGGTAACGGGATTAATCCTGCCCCTAGTGGCGGGATTAATCTCGCCCACGACACTCTCATATGGATTAAGGTGGTCAGCGGGATTAATCCCGCCACTAGGCATAGAAGGGTTGGCGAGATTAATCCTGCGCCCTCACGTAAATCATGCGCACACACACATATATATGGGGGCGGAAAGTTCTCCTTGGAGATATAATGACATGGTGGCCCAAGCCTTTCACGTAGGTCATGTCACGACTGGATAAGGATACAGGATCCAGGATACAGGATATGGGTTGCAGGATATTCCTATAAAGATTCCAGATATAGGATACAGTTGCAGGATATTTCTACAGGATATGCCTCGAGGATAAGGGACATGTGGACTCATCTTAGCCTCTACATGCATGCAGCCACTTTTAGATGCATGTAACCACTTTTAGCACTTATGCCTAGATTAGCTCTTGGAGTTGTGAACATAAAAGCTCCGACCTAATTATTGTACAATCAGTTACTATCAACACCAGTCTTACTACGATCATCTTGTCTTGTCTTGTTCTTGTCTTGTTCCTTGCTTCTTGTTCTCTCCTTGTCTCACTCCCGAATCCTGTCCTGCTCCTATCTTGTTCTTGAATCCTGACCTGCGCCTTTTTGTCTTGCTCCCGGATCCTGTCCTGCGCCTTCCTGTCTTGCTCCCGGATCCTATCATGTTCGTGTTTTGTTCTTGGATCCTGTCCTGCGCCTGGTCTTGCTCCTGAGTTCCTAGTTCCTGTCCTACCCTCTGTCCTGTTCCTGAGTCAAGCCCTCTTGTTCTTGGAATCCTGCTCTCTTCCTGGTTCCTGGATCGTGGCTTGATAGGTCATGGGCAGTGGGATTAATCCCGCTGCCCTCTGCGCAGGGCATGAGCGTGCAACGGGATTAATTCCGCCGCCCATGGCTTGCGTGAAGGGCCTAGGCGGCGGGATTAATCCCGCTACACACCCATGCACTGCGCGAAAGGCAGCGGGATTAATCCCGTCACTCATGGCTTGCGTGAATGGCCTGGGCGGCGGGATTAATCCCGCCGCCCTCCGTGCAGGGCATGGGCGTGTGGCGAGATTAATCCCGCTGCCTTTCGCGTAGGGCATGGGTGTGCGGCAAGATTAATCCCGCCGCCTAGGCCCTTCATGCAGGCCATGGGCAGCGGGATTAATCCCGCCACTCATGACTTGCATGAAGGGCCTGGGTGGTAGGATTAATCCTGCCACTCATGAGGGTAACGGATGAGCGTCGGGATTAATCCGCCGCCTGCGGGACTAACTAAAGAGCGGCGAGATTAATTCCATCGCCCTTTGGTCACATATATATATATATATATATATATATATATTATATATATATATATATATACACATGTGTGTGTGCGTGTGTGCCAGAGACATAAAAATCAATAAAATTATATAGATAACAAACACAGATATATATATATTTATATATGTATACAAACATAGATATATTTATACAGATATAACACAGATATATATATTTATATATGTGTATATCATGTGTGCGTGTGTGTGCTAAATAAATTAAATTATACAGACACACACACACACACACACACACACACATATATGTATATATATGTATATACAGGAGTGTGCGTGTGTGTGCGAGAGATAGATAAATAAATAAAATTATACAGATACTGGTACACATAATATATGTATGTATATATGTATATAGGTATATATATATGTGTATATGTATATCGTGTGTATGCGTGTGAGCGAAACAAATAAAATCATACAGATAAACAAACACACACACACATATACATATATACAAGAGTGTGCGTGTGTGTGCGAGAGATAAAATTAATAAATTAATAAAATTATACAGATACACACACACACACACACACACACACATATATATGTATGTATATATGTATAGGAGTGTGCGTGTGTGTGCGAGAAATAGATAAATAAATTTTATTATTAAGATACACACACATATAAATGTATATGTGAATAAAAATAAATAAATAAACACAGGAGTGTGCGTGTGAGAGAGAGAGAGATCTCACATGTGTGTGAAAAAGAGGGAGATTTCACAGTCGCCGCCTCCACCGCCTTTCTTCTTGAAACTCTAAGAATATATTTAAACCCTAAAAAGAATAAAATATAGATTCACCCTAAATGAATATTCTTTCATATATATTATAATTTTAAATTTGTGTGCATGTGCATGTGCGTGGGTGTATCACATACACCCCAAAAATATAAATCATGCAGGGGTTTAACATGTGTGTGTCCATGAGAGTGTTAAATTTTCACATGTAGCAATACATATATACACACATAGTATTATACACATAGACATACATACATATTAGTACATAATATTGTAATATTATGTATGATATGTATGTATGAGAGAAGAAAGACAGACTACATATTATCGATCATGCATGGTGTGTATGTATGAGAGAAGAGAGACAGTACATATTATGGATCATGCATGGTGTGTATGTTTGAGAGAAGAGAGACATTACATATTAATATGGATCATGCATGATGTTTATGTATGAGAGGAGAGAAAGTGTTAACAAATTAAATTCATACACATTGCATATATTAGTACACATATATATACATACACACGTGTATACACACATACATATATACATAATATTAAACGTGTAAATTTAATGTGTTACATAGGGTTTAGGGTTTAGGTTTAGGGTTTAGGATGGATCATGCATGGTGTGTATGTATGAGAGAAGAGAGATTGTTAAAAAATTAATTTTGTACACATTGCATATATTAGTACACATATATACATACATATATTATACACAGATATACATATATAGTGCATAAACATATGTAAGTCCCAGTGTAGAGTGTGTGTAACTATAAATATTTGGTTTTTGTTTTAAAACCTCATATCATAAATACAAAGTTAGATGCTTTATCTATATTGTGATCCACTCATCAGTTTGTGCATGTGTGTGCATATATTAGTACACATATATACATACACATATTATACACATATATACATACATAATGCATAAACATATGTAAGTCCCAATGTAGAGTGTGTAACTATAAATATTTGGTTTTGGTTTTAAACTCTATATCATAAATACAAAGTAGATGCTTTATCTATATCGTGATCCACTCATCGGCTTGTGCATGTGTGTGCATATGTGTTTGTAAGTGCTTCTAATGCGTGTGCACGTGTATATATAAATTTATGATTGTGTTTATATATGTGTGCAAAACAAACATCGAATAATTAAGAAAATAATATTAATAAACACACTATGAACATATTTTAAATTATACATAATAATATATGATTTTATCTAATATATAGCCATATATAGTTTTAATAATATATATTAATTTAATATTGATAATAAGGTTTAACATTGGAATATTCTTGAAATAATAAGAAATTAATTGAGAAAATCCCATTAATATATACAAATGTAGATCAAGTACTGAAATAATTAACTAAATTAATTATGATAATCATGTTTAATATTGGAATATTCTTGGAATAATAAGAAAATAATAAAGAATATCCCATTAATATAAAGAAGATTAATTACTCAAGTAATTAAGAAAATGATATTAATATCACACTATGAACATATTTTAAATTATACATAAAATATATCATTTTATCTAATATATAGTCATATATAGTTTTAATAATATATATTAATTTAATATTGATAATAAGGTTTAACATAGGAATATTCTTGAAATAATAAGAAATTAATTGAGAAAATCCCATTAATATATACAAATGTAGAATAATTACTGAAATAATTAAGAATAAGACTAATTTAATTATGATAATCAGGTTTAATATTGGAATATTCTTGAATATTAAGAAAATAATAAAGAATATCCCATTAATAGTAGGAAATGTAAATTAATTACTCGAGTAATTAAGAAAATAATATTAATAAACAGACTATGAATATATTTTAAATGATACATAATAATATATCAATTTATTTATTGTATAAGTATATATATATATATATATATAATATAAACTTAATAATATATACTTGAATATTAAGAATGTAGAATAATTACTAAAATTTCGTAATATTAAACAGCTTGAATCACTTGAATCACATTAAATGCAATTTTATAAACTCATTGGAATTGGAGAGTATATATGTCAGAGTGTCGGTTATTTGTGTCAACTCATCTTAAATTTTATTTTCTGTTCTTTTCAAAAAATTTGAATTTCTGACATAAGTATTGTCGGTCTGACATGTAAATTTAAAAATGCATTTAATTTTCACTAAATTCAGATCTGGTTCTTTCTCCGACAAGGGTTTCTTCATTTCTGTAATTTTCACTCTTCAGATCTTTTTTTTTATAGTGATCAGCTCAGGAGCGACATTAAATTGGGTGCTATTTTTATAGGAAAGCATGACGCCTTCATGCTGTTTACAAGTAAGTATTATAAACAAATTTATAAAAATTCATTCTCCTACATTCTCTCTTAAAATTAGAATTTAGGGTTTAGGAATGCATTAGGATTACATTATATTCCGTTAGGGATTTATCCCATTTAAACATCCTTTTAACTTAATATTCTCGGTTAGCCGGGGCGGCGAGATTAATCCGGCCATTTCTTTTTCGCCTCTTAGAAGAGGTGGCGGGATTAATCCTGCCACCATCTCTTTAATAGCCATGGTAGAATTAGTCGAGCAATGCTTCTCCGTCTCTGAAAAAGAGCAGCAGGATTAATCCGCCGATAACTCTCTTAACTGATAAAGAGTTACTGAATTTATTAGAAAGAGTTGTCAACAGGATTAATCTCGCCAACCATTCTAGGAGGCAGAGAAGGGGTGGCAGGATTAATCTCGCCACCACTTCCCTGTTTTAAAAATTTATGGGCAGGATTTATACTGCCGATCAGTTTCGGATGCAGAAAAGCATTGGCGGGATTAATCCCGCCACCCCTCAAGATCTCTTTGAAATCATAGCTTCAGAGAGAGTTGTGGGCGGGATTAATCTTGCCACCTATTCCCCGTCGTAAGAATTATGGGCGGGATTCATCGACTCTTCCTCGTGGAAGGGTGTTGCGGCAGGATTAATCCTGCCACCTCTTCCTTGTCGGAGGGAGTCTGCGGCGGGATTAATCCCGCTGCCTCTTCCTCGTCGGAGGGAGTGCGGCGGGATTAATCCCGCCGCCTCTCTCTGACGAGGAAGATCCAGCAGCGGGATTAATCCCACCGATTCTTCCTCGTTGGAGGGAATCGGCGGTGGGATTAATCCCGCTGAACTCTCTCCGAAGGGGTAGAGTCGGCAGTGGGATTAATCCCGCCGACTCTCTTCCAAGGGGTAGAGTCGGTGGCGGGATTAATCCCGCCCACCATTCCTCGTCGGAGGGAGTCGTGGGCGGATTAATCCCACCCATCAGTTGTATTAATCAAGCATGAAATATTATCCTATACATAATTATGTATTATTACATATGCATATTATTATTTCTTAAAAATATTAGATATTATAAATAACACAATTATTTATGTGCAAGACAATATGTTTAATACTGGAGATAAAGTATATTGCCCAAGGATCTTGTGTGTACGTATGGGTGAACACTATTTACAAGCATGTTGAGGTTCCGAGAATGGAATTTGAGCAGGGTTCTCCTGTATTGTGGAATTTAGATGAAGTCAAGACTAACACAGAATATGCAGAGTCACAAACAAATAGTAGCACGAGTTCACCAGATGATGGCTTGCCTGCTGTGATGGATGAGATAATTCTCTTTCTTCATGAAATTGAAGTTGGAAGAGACATCATCATAGCTATAAATCTAATGGAAGCAATGTCCGAAGAGAAACTAGGGGCTGACTTCGTGGGTGTAGCTATGACAGAGGTTTCACCTAATGGCACATTATATCCTGGATCCCTCGTGAGGTGTCGAACATTTGAATTAAGACGGCAAGATGGTTCAACATATTCTGAGTTAGATTTCAATAATAATAACCCGGAAGAACAACCCATATTTGAAGAGGTTCCTTGCATTGGTCCTATTATAAGAAAAAGGCAATTTATGGGTTGCAGATCTTCCCCTGTAGATTTCCGCAAGAGGGTCAAGATGGATCTACATCTTTTGAAAGTGTTACGAGCATTTCCACGATTGATTGTTGTAAGAAGAAGTGTTATCAGATGGCAGACCGGAATGAAATTACCCAATGTAGACATGTCTTTCGTACGCTCACCCAAAAGCAAAGGCATGAGTTTGTATATGCTACACTAACTGGGTGTATTGATGGAATGGCCTCGGACACAGGTTATTAGAGTACATCGATGGTATTTAATAAGGTGGCCATTTGCTTCAAAGCTTGGTACAGTATATATGGGATCCCAAAGACCACGTTCTACTGTCAGAGGGATGAGTGGGTAGATGGAGCGCAAACCTATAAACTTATGACATTTATTCATATTTGTTTATTCATAATAATTTATTAATGCTCATTTTATAAACTTCATTTCATTCATTCTGAATTTGCTATAAATCAATTATATATTTAATTTATTATGATATTAACGTGTAAACTTTAATTTCAGTTCGCTTATGGTCTTCATGAAGGTATGTAGTTAGATGTGCGTGTGCGTGTGTGCGTGCGTGCATGTATAGGTCACATATGATAGAGAGACTGCTCACAAATGAAATGAAATGAAAGAATAAACTTAAAGGCTAAATATTATTGCTTTTAAGTATTCATTGATGCAAAGGCTACTGCATTGATCAATCTGTTCAAGTTTATGTACTTTGGAACAACAGGTGAATACAAGAATTATTTATATATATATATATTAACAGACATACATATGTATGTATGCTTTTTTTAAGGTGGTTTCTGAGAATGAAAATTGCACATGATGTTTTTACTGACTTCAATAGGTGACAAGATTTAAAGCTGGGAAGAAGATGACGCTACTAGAGCTGGTGAGTTCAACCTTATTAAAGAGAAAGAACCATTTCATTCAGTCGGTGATAAATAAGTATAATGCTAGAACCCAAGAACATGGAATGGTTCCAAATTTAGGCAATGCGCTGAAAGACCCAAGAACATAGAATGGTTCCAAATTTATTATAGACAAGTTTGCGGCTTCTCTCTTTAATCTCTTGAAATGCCATTCTCGCAGTAAACTGCGACTCCTGTGATAAATCTGTTTAAAAACCGCATTCGCATTTTTGACTTTTTTCTTTTCTTCAAATCTACCCTATTTTGCAGTGATCTCTTATAAATGGCAATCTTGCAGTAAATTTTGCATTTGTTAGCATTTCTTCTGCGAATCCAAAAGACATGTGGATTTTGCAATCAATTTTGATTGTAAAGATGATAGATTTGCAGCAAAAAGTGCTCAAGAAATACGGATTTTGCAATATAAATCGATTAAAATGCGATTTTAACTGCTTTCAAGAGATTAAAGAGAGAAAACTGTATTTTTGTATTTATTATCTGATCTCGTTCTTCATCAGAGGGAATTGAAAGAGGTTGTCTTCCTGCTCAGTGTCCGAGAGATTATCTTCACTGCCCTGTTCGTTCATAAAATGAGAATATGCTCCTTCCTTAACGTTAATGCTAGTATATGCTAAGAATATCAGTTTGTATTTTTCACTATGATAATTACCAAATTTAGATGCACCGTTTAATGTTGGAATCACCAGCTCAGCTGTCAATGCCAGGTGTCGTTTGGAGCTCTATATAAAAAGCGTAGAGGCAGCACTGCTTTTTCATAGAGTAGCATGGCAATGGGAACCAGCAATGACAATGTGGATCCTCGCCTCCACACAAAGCAGCATTCACATCCAAGGCGTGTATTGGGCATTGTAGCAGCATTGATAGCAGGAGCAACAGCAATGGGAGGAGCCACTGTCACTTTGGTTGTTGCATCTCCTCTTCTCCTCTTGTTCAGCCCCATTCTGGTGCCACTGCTCATCTTGGGCAGCCTTGCACTTGGAGCGCTCGTCTGCACTGTCGTATTTGTTTCTTTGGTGGCATGGGTGTACAAGTATGTCAAAGGAAGGCGTCCCATTGGATCACACCATGTTGACGCAGTGAAGAACCGCTTACTTGGTAAGGTTCATGATGTGAGTGGTTAAAAGTACATGGATAAAAAGAACACTTTAAAACTTATTGTTTTAATAAAGTTAAAAGTCACTCGCACGCTCTCTCTCGTGTGTATACAATTAGCTTTCCGCAGACAAACTATTCGAGGTAATTGGAAGAGTCTTATGTAAGGTGATGTACAAGGAATTACAAATGTCTATAGTGATAGGTAGACATGTGATGTAACGTTGCAATATGAAATATACCGTCGTTTTGACCCTGTGTGTTTATGGCGTGTTACATCCGCGCTTACGGAAAAGAAAGTTACATTCGTTGAGCTAAAGCTTAAAATGTCCCACCTGCTAAATGGAGTTTATATCCAATCCAAACCCTCCACATCCATGGTCCATAGTTTTAGGGACGAGGTTTGACAGAGTTGCAGACATCTTAAGGTTTGACATATGAATTTGGACACACGACATTTGTCTAAACGGAGAACGAATGGACGAATGAATGTGGACATGGGTGGTTTTTTTAAAAATAATTATAAATATATACTTTATGTTCGCAACAAGAGGAGTTTTATTTATGTTATGTACAACTATCAATAAGGTTATTTTTAAAACATTGACATATGAATTTGGACATATAACATTTGTATAAATGGAAAACGAATTGATGAATAAATGTGCACATGAATTAGATATATTATGCCTGAGGGTGTTTATTTTTTAAAAAAAAACTATAAATATATAATGGACAAATGAATGCGGACATGAATTGGTAATTCAAATATATTATGCATGAGTGTGTTTTTTTTTTAAAAACAATTATAAATATACTTTATTTTCACAATAAGAGAAGGTCTATTTATAAATATATACTTATGTTTACAAACCAAAAAAGGTCAACTTTGTTAAATTTTCTTCATGTAAAAGTCAATTTTGTTAGTTTTCTTTTAGTTTTCTTCATATTGTGTACAATTATCCCTGACCAAAACCATAAAATAAGAAATGATGACTATTAAAAATAACTTTCAAAACTATTTTTGAAAGACTTAGTATACTTTAACCTTTAATTATACTACAAGATAAGAATATAATGTTTATTGCATATCTTTAGTCATATCGTATTATGTTGGTTTCATGTTTTAGCCATGGTTAAGGAAATTAATTATTTAAAATTAAATGTCATATTTAAATGTCTAAACTAACAATCTACTTATTAAATGTCTAAATTACATATGTTTTATTTATGTCATATTTAATATGTTAATAACTTTATTTTTAGGCACATTGTCAGAGTTTTAACTCGGAGGGTTAACACGGAGCTATCAAGTGGCTATCCGACTTCAATATCCTATGTGAGCAACGCCAAGTTTTCTAATACAACCCTTAAAGTTTGGTTCAAATGCCCTTTAGAATGATTATTCCTCAAAGCTTAAAGAATAATTTGAGTAGAGTTTAGGGTTTTACCTTAAAAGACCTATACAGACTCATGCCCCAACCTCGTTAAGGAAATATGTCTTGCACATACCCCCGTGACAAAGTCAAGGCATAACGGCTTACCCCTTAAGGAATCACCCTCATTGAGGAGTACAACCCCTTTATGGTGCCCTAAACCATGACTAACCCCTAAGGGTTTGGTCAAGTCATACCTTAGTTCTAGAACTAGTACTTAATGAAGACACAAGTATGTACCGTAAATGAACATGAGTGTTTTTTTAAGCAAACTCCCAAGGTTAAGTTTGAATAACCCTAAGTACACAACTCACAAGTGCCTCACAAAAGGGCTCATATTAATGAACTTAGGTCTGGATCCCAAGGAGAACACCCCCTAGCCAAGTGTACTAATAGCACACCTAGTACGAGACCTAACCTCCCTCAAGTTGATGCTTATGATTTAACACCCTGATGTGAGCACAAGTACGTCTGCTTACTAGAGTATCCAACCCCTTAGTGTTAACCCTATTAGACAATCCTAAAAGGTGTGTCGTAAGTGTTGTACTGTGTGTCATTTGACACTGTTTCTCAGATGTGGACTATCATGCCATAGCCCCTTAAATTCAAAAGTTGCACCAGGTGCCACGAATGTAGCTCTCCAATGTCAACTTTAAAACTCCTTTGTGATTCCTTAAGAATTTGGTAAGGAAAACCTATCAACCAAAATCCATGCTTAAAGTTGGACAAGGACACGAATGTGAATTACTTAGTTGTGAGTGTTGCTCTTATCTTGATATGTATAAGGAGGTTGGAAACAAGCCTTAACCTCTGCCTTTTGGAACATGTAGTCTAACAAAACTGCCCATGCATGGATTTGCCAGTGTTAAGGATAAGCTACCCCGACGGTGAGACATACCCCTATTGTCTTGAACTTGAGGCAGCACAATAGATAATTGTGTCTTGATGGCACAAGTTAAAGCTTGCATCGGTAAAAGAATAACGAGCTTTATCATAAACTTAAGAACTCTCCTATATATACCCTGCCTTCTCCCCCCTTCTTTTTCTATATGTTATATGTGTATGTGAGTTGGTCCCCTTAGTAGTTTCACCCTAACTTAACTCTTGCCCAGGGTGTGGGTTAGGGCAATCCTTATTATTAACCCTATTTAACATGCCAAACTAACTGAAAAATCTAATAAAATTGAAGGAGAGTTTTTTAAAAGATAAGTTTTACATTCATTTAAAATTTCTCGAAGCATTTAGTGATAACCGGCCAAACTATCCCTAAACACCTAAGTGCATTGTTTCTCATTACATCTAAGGTCCATCGACATAGTACAGTAGGTAACAACATCAATGTCCAAAGTAAAAAAGAATTATAATAAAAACTATGACACACTCTTTCGCATGAAACTTTCATTTTTGTTAAAGAGTTTATTTAACATTATTCATGCTTGCTTAATGAAGATGCAAATGCTTTAAATAATATGTGGCTATTGTGTGTGTTTATGTCATAGTTCTAACTTGGTAAGTTGATTACTTGGGTAAAGATTGTGAGATATGTGGACAAAAAGACTTAAGCATAACTGGGTCATCACGACTAGGGCCCTCTCATAAATACCAATTGGACCTTTGCTTAGTTGGCATAAGGGGAGAAGGAAAGATTTTAATATTTAGTATCAGAGTGGTTTCGAGTTTGATTTTTATCAGAGAACGAACTTTGAATAAAGCTCAACCACTAAGGATGGTGCACTTGTCCTTGCCTAACTAAACTTCTCAATCACATGTGTATAGCCAAGCGGCTCTAGGATCGCCTCCTTCGAAAGGAGAAGGAAAGGTTGTGATAATTTAGGCCATGTGTAATGTTCACTAGCATATAAATCTTGTCTCACACTATAATATTCTTTAACAAAAGAAGTAGCATGTGGATATGTGTAATGTTCACTAGCATATAAATCTTGTCTCGCACTATAATATTCTTTAACAAAAGAAGTAGCATGTGGATATGTGTAATGTTCACTAACATATAAATCTTATCTCACACTATAATATTCTTTAACAAAAGAAGTAGCATGTGATATTCATTTCGAACAATCTCATAACAAGTTCTGAAAGTTTCCTATATAACTTGCAACCAAAAATTTGTGGTGTTTATACATCCATGGAGAAACTGTTTTCCTTAATGCTCCCATTTTCCCCTCCAAATACAGTCTTATCTAAGCCAATGATATTGTAGATTTGTGAGTAATCTTTGCATCCCCATGAAAGTACTCCTTCATTTAAAATTAAAGATTATGTATGCATTTCTACATCTTCTCAAGCTTGTTAAAACACTTTTATTGAATAATAATAATAAAAGAATACCATCATTATTACAGTGAAGCCACACTATAGTAACGGAAACATAAAAATCGTAGTAGTGAAGTGATTGGTAAGGGATACAAATTAAAATCTCAAATCAGTTGTAAAATAAGTTTTAAGCACCTATATATTTTAAAATTATGGTTTTTGAATTATTGTTATTTTGAATCGTAATTTCACAATTCAACATTTTTTTCATTCCCTTTTTTTTCCCTTTTTATTTACAAAGCGTAAATCCAAATTACAATTCTTATTTGTTGCCAAGATAATTTATTAAATAAAAAATACTTATGAAGAAAACAAATTCTTTCGATGCATAACAAGATTATAATTATTTAAAAGAAATAAATATATTTATATATAATTCACACACATGGATGTATAAATATACTTTGAATTTTTTTACAATCTTCTTTCTAAATTATTTTACTTCCTCTTTCTGTTTTTTATATATTATAACATTTTATTATAAATGAATATAAGAAATGTTTATTAATTCATATAATCTCGTCTTTATAAAGACTTGTATATATTCAAATAAATACACACACATATATACAAGCTTTTATGAATACATAATTACAAAATCAATAAACATCTTATATTATATTAAATCGTAATTTTATAATTTAACACTCTTTTTATTTAAATTTTTTAATTCCTTTCATATACAACAAAAGATTCAAATAAATCCTCTATAAAGAGCTTATACTCATTTTTATCTTTACTTAAAACAAGTAAATACATACTTATACATTATGTTCCAATATAACTCACGCGCATGAATGTATATAAATTTTACGTTTTACTAAAATAACAAATAAAAATATATACTTTAGATTTTTCATAATCTCTTTTCTAAATCATTTTGTTTCCTCTTTCTCTTCCTTATAAATGAATAATATAAAAAATATTTATTAATTCTTATAATCATGTCTTTAAAAAGACTTGTATATATTCAAAAAAATACATGCATATATATATATATATATATGTGTTGTGTGTGTGTGTGTGTGTGTTACGTAATGTTGCAAAACATTATCACGACGCTCTATATATTACTTATTTTCGTCGGCAGACGTGTGTGCATACATACATGTCTACAAATGGAGCGCAAACGTTCACATGCACACGTACACACACACACACACATGCTGCATGCATATATGTCGAAATTAATAAATAAAGTTCTTAAAACAAACTTGTCTGTCCAACATATATACATGTGTACAGGTTGTTCTATGATAAATTAAATGTGTATTAAGACGTACTGTATATATATCTAGAAATCGGAGCCAAACTGGGTTAAACTTGCGGAGCTGAACAAGTACCCTGGCGTCTCCAGCCTCCCAATCTCGTCATCGTCATCCAAAATGTTGTAACTCTTGTCCACAAGTAACAATCACTGGGTAGCCAGATTTGTTCCACAGTGATGAGGGCAGGTAGTCCTCCTGTTTCATGTGATATGCCTCCTCCTGTGTTCCCCCAAGGATCGAGTTTGCATACATGGAAATAGCTCTTCAGCTCTTTCATACAGAATGCCCCCTTGGACCTTATACGCATGTATACAGGACACAAACGAGTTACTTACATGAGACCGAGCAAACAGGCAGTGCGTAAGTTCTCCAGATGTGTTGGTAAGCAGGGGATGGTGAGTTCGTTGGCTTCTCATATGGTGGAAGTACAGTTTTGTCCTCCTCCAGAATAACCAACTCCCGCAGCTTCGGAGTGGGTCAACCGTTCCTGCTTGCTTTAATGTAACAATCTGAGACACACACAGGACTAGAGATTACAAAATTTAAATCTACAGAAGATTAAAACTTAGTTAAACGAGCATCACAAGCTATAAACTAGGAAACTTAAACATAGAGGGCATTACAAGGTAGGTACGAAGTATTTGTTCGTACTGGCTGGCCAATAGCAACACGAAATCGAATAGATGTTCCATTGCAAGCCGCGGTTCCATCTCAACCCTAAATCAGTGTAAAACTCCATTTAAAGAGTTAATATATACATATGATTTATTATAAATAAAAAATTTTAAAATACATGTTTTCACTTAGTTTTTAGAGTTTTATTAGTCAATTAAGTAAAATTAATTAAATTAATACAAAGGGGTGTCCGCTAAGTAGCCTGTATTATAGTATATATATGTACACTCGTGTATATAATTTTGTATTTTATTAATACAACAGATAAAGATATATTTATTTTTTTGACTTTTTTGCAATTATGTTTTCCAAATTATTTTGTCCTCTTTTTTTGTTTTATATTTTAAAATTTTGCTATTAATAAATTTAAAAGATGTTCCTTAATTTTTTGAATTATGTATTTATAAAGTTTCAGATTAAAAATAAAATAAATTTATTATTGGAATTATTTTAAACAAATAGACGCCCACCGCCCACAATCCATCCGTCCAATTCCGTTCGATTTTTAACAGAATATCCTAGCGGAGTATTCCTAAATTTTCCTTTACTTGTATTGATGTTAAATTATCTATGCTACGGCTGGTTTCGCTAGTATGTTCTATCGTGCTGATGGTTACACAAAGAACAGGTGCTTGACGTGGAGCAATGCGCACATGGAAGCCAAGACCAACTATTACGACTACTTCTACTTCCCACTGAGCTATGGTGGATACGAGGGGATCGACGTGAGCAGTCTGAAGGTGAAGCTTGTTTCATCTCCAAGCTACACTTGCAACGTCACGACCAACATTAACAACGGCAAATATGGTGCCTCACTTGTTAGCAGCAAGAAGGTTGACAACAAGATCATCTACACTGTTGGGCCGTTTCCATTCACTCCGTCCTAGACACCTGCTTACTGATCCAAAAGCTCTGTTTTTTGTAGTTTTCGATGTTTACTGAATAATGAATGATATTCTTTAATCGTGTGCTGGAAGTAATGCCAAGTAGTGTCGTGTCACCAGGGAAATGTAAGAACCAACATCTACTTGTTACATGGTCTTCTAATATCTGCTCATGCCAGAAATGTTGTAATGGATAACATAAAAATGTTAAAACCATATATATATTAAAACTTTCCTTATATATAAATGCGTGTGTGTGTGTGGAATGTGATGCTATCTAAGAGAGGTGTTAACAATACGGCAAACATTTATTAAAGGCTAAACAAGTTAGTTTTACATGATCAATCAGCCAGCTATCAACCTCGTCGTATTCCATGTTCACATTCGCCAGGGATCCAGCCAGTCTCGGACACAATAACCTGATCACAAATTTAAAAAACCGGAAAACAGAAAAGCCTTAGTTGAGTATTTATATTAAATATGATGGCAGTATGAACTCAACAGTTTTTCACATAAATAACGCAACATACTTTATCTGAAAACACTAATGATGTTAGAGAAATAACACGAGGCATTCAATTAAAGCTACGGGAGAGAGAGAGAGAGACCTGTATGTATTGAATCCAAGTAGCTGAATCCCGGAGTACCCACACCTGGGGAACAAAGTCAGTTGGGGAAGTCTCATCCTCTGTCCAACCAATCTCGTATGTGTCCATGCATACACACAAGTACACTGATGCTCCCTATATCAGTGTGCATCAGTGTCAAGCTCCTCATGGACTTTGAAGCTAATAGCCCACCTAATCTTCCTCATTGCAAGAGATCCTGGCTGTTGCTTAACTACCCAAGTCATGTTCGTCCACTGAAACTCCCAGAAGCACAAATAGTCTTGGTATTACTTTCTTCAGTGACCACATCAAATGGCTTGTCCGTGCACGTTCGCACCCTGGTGAACACAAAAAAAGTTGTTCATATACATTATCTCATCCTGCACACTAACAAAACAAAACACACACCAGAAGTAGCAGCGGCTTGCAGGTACAGCCGATCCGAACACAAATCCACAGAGCCATGCTAACAAATTACATACTCATCCTTCAACAGCCCCTCGCCAGAAATTATGATACCTTCTAATACGTTAAGGATGGTCGCGCTTGTCGTAGCATCCAAATAAAAAACAAAAATAAAAGCTATAGTATACTGACCTGCTGCTGAACCATCAAACTCATACCAGTTAACTAGTTCTCAACCATGACCTGCTGAATACTCTGAATCTGGGCGCACAATCTTCTTCTTCTTCGCTGAGTTGTCCCCGTGATGACTGCTTCCTGCATGGTCGTTACCTTTACTCCGTCGTTTTGAAGTCCACCACAAAAGACTCCTCAGGCTCCTCATTAGCATAATCCCGTCCCTCATCCATACAATCCTGTGAGAAATCACTTCTTCTCTTCAAAAACCGTTAAACCGCCCTCGAGGACGCCCGTTAATTGTAACTCTATCCCATACACTAGCCTTCCGCTCCCTGCCTCTCTCTGGAGAATCCCGCATGTATCGTCCCGGAGAACGTCTGTAATACGGCTTGTGCTCGTATGAATCTACATTCATCCTCTCGTACGAACCTGCCCGTTTCGTATATGACCTCATCGAGTATCTACCTTCTGGTGTCAACGGAGAGCGCGTTTATAATACCGTTCCTTCGGGGCAGAACTTGATATCGGATATCCACTTTGATCTGCACTGTCCACCACTGCATACCTCTTCTCGATACCATCGTCTGCATATGCGTAGCTTACTTTCCCCGGAGGTATATCCCTATACTCAGTTTGTGAACCGTATGTCGGAGGCATGTCTCTATACTCGACTTGTGGTTTTGTAGAGTATGAGGTTCCTCCATAACCTGGTACAGTAACGTCTCTGTATTCCACCTGTGGTTTCGGAGCATACGTCGGGCCCATATCTCTGTAATCGACTTGGGGTGGTAGAGGAACCTGAAGCGGAGCCACTGGTTGAGGTATATACTCCATTTCTTGAACCATAGGCTTCTTGCTAGCCATCATTGTCTCTCCGTTTCCGATCTCGCCGTATATAGCTTGTCGACCGTATATACTCGGCTTCAGAGAATGTGCTTCCGCTGGAAACTGAACAAGACCATCGTTCGTCTTCCAGTAGCGATCTGCTTCTGGAGGTATGTTTGGCACCTCCGACCTTGCAACCGCGTAGCCAGGTGGTAGATCATATTTTGGAGGTATCGTGCCATATGGAGCCATAGAAGTACCAGCTTGATGAACAGTTCCGGGTTGATGAGCAGTCCCGGGTTGATGCATCGTCGAAGGTGGTAATGGCTCCAATACGGTGGTTACTGGTAGTCTTCATGTCTTGAGCCCCAAGTCTCCACTTCACCCCTGTAACCCCGAACTTCGCTGTACTGTCGTAGTATCTAGCATGTTTGTATTCCGGTACGTATGGAGTATCCTTGAACTCTTTGTGTACAGGATACTCTGCTCCCTGTATGACACGAACTGAGCCTTCAACGTAAGTCGACTTCGGTACAGGGACACTGGCTTCAACGTATGACGGTGGTGGTGGCTTCGGTGGTTCGATCTCCACCTCTTTCCACACTCTCTCTCTTGGGCGTTCTTCTTCTCGGTAAACCCGAGTCTCCTGAACCGGATGATGGTTATCGTGTGAACTAGACCCATTGGCATACGTGTAATGCATAGTTCTACTGCCGTTAGCTGGTTCTGCCGGTCTGAACAGCCTCAAAAGCTTGGAAACCTGACACAAATGTGAGCATAAGTATATACAATGCTATAAATATATACCGTCTATAATATTAAAGAAATACCTGTTCTTTTGTAAGGGAGAATTTGAAACGATGAGCCGCATAGTAGTTGTCGTAAATAGCATCCTTGAATTCGGACTCCCGTAGGGGTGGGCATTTGTCAACAATGCGAAAGCGCACCTAGAAAAAACAAAATTACCGGTTAAGCAACGCACAGAACAGTAAGATATATGTACCTGTAGGGGAAAGTCGATTTCTGCGTCCAGGAAAGCTTTGGGCTCCAGATCCACCTCAGCATATGAAGAAGCCTCGTAGACACCGTAGAGGTCTCTCGACTCAAACTCGAAAAGAAAGAGCTTCATGCCGGGAGAGATCTGTTCAGCCAGACGTTTCTTGGCCATGGGCATGCCCAGAACATGATACTGAAGGCACCTCCTTTGTGTCTTCTTGTTACACATGAATATCAACCCGGCAATTCCGCCCTCGGTTCTAATGTAAGGACTCGGAGAACGGCTAGGCTCCCGAGAAGCCCATTTCCCCTTGTAATCCCTTTGATACATGTAGCCTTGTCTACTACCCGGTGAAGGATGCCGGTAAGAGCGATAATCCGGGCGAGACCTCCGGTACCCTTCTACATAATCCTCGCTCCGAGAATGTCCACCTACATAATCCTGTGAGCTGTATCCTTCTCTCCTGTTGCGGTGGTCACTGTCTTTCTCCTTATGCCTGTACATTTGTGAATTCCCCGTTCTGTTATCTGTGAATTTACCTCTTACGACCCTAGATTGCCGAATTCCTCATACGAAATAGCCGACCCGGATACAGATCTGATCTGCCAACGCGACGAAGTTAGAGTTGACTTGCAGTTCAAGGCGGACAAATGTGAGTGCGCCGATATGCTTCTAGGGCAAGAAACAAGAAACCAGACGGAATCCACGTGGAAAGCCAAATATTCATCCTACGGTCCACGTAGTTCGGCTGAGGAGTTGCCTTTATGCTACACGTGTACGGCCGGATGTTGATAATATCTACGGCCCCAAATACAAGGGCGCGCCCTTGGCCCTAACCATCTTGGGTTTACAGGAACGAGTGGTCAGTTATTGAAGGCGGCAAGATTATTTTCTGCATCCACATCGATCGATTCATCAGTGTTTATAGATTGTTTGTACTGCTTGCTTGATGTTGAACATAAAAAAAAGGTGTGATTTTGATGCATGTGTGTGATTCTTATGTGTGTTTTCGTTCAATGGAAGCGCCAATAGAAATAAATCCATATGAAGTCCAAAAGTGTCCATAGAGAACATAGTTAGATACAGATTATTGTGATGAATATGCCGCCTTGCCAAGGCGCTCGTGCTCGGATGAACAAACAGAAGCGGAATGTCATTGCGACGACAACAAGGTCCCATAATAGTGGAAAACCCACATCTCCGATGAATAGGAGCAGGGAAGTCGCGGGTTTGATTTGTGTATGCGGCAAGGAGGAGGCCCAGAAGATCGATGGGACTACCGGTTTGTTCATGGACTTTAGCGATAACGTGGCCCGTGTTGTCAAGCCCGACATGCCATCGTTTCTCTATGATTACGACTCCCAGCGGCTCTATGGGATTTTCGCGATTAGTGAAGTTTCTGCGGCTCGAAAGGTTAGTCTTTATATAGTTCTAGTGTTTCATGTGCATGCCGTTAGGTAACAATATATTACACAGTTCGTTCTCTACGTTAAACAAAAGTGCTTACCACTCGAAGGAGCGGAGCTAGAGAAAGCTATTACTGAGGCTGGAATCAAGCTGGATAATTGCATGCAACCTCTCAGAGATTTTCAGGTACGTTGCTCGATCACAAGTACTTAGTATTTTTGAGTCCTTATACATTGCATCATCATTTCAGGGTTGAGTCTTTCAAAAGCTTCAATGGGGGCGTATAGAGGTCTCTTTACCATGATGGTTACACTCAAAGAGCTCCTGCAAACTTCTAACCGTCCCTACCCCAATGGTTGAAGGCCATGTCACCGTCCCGGATATGTGGAGCACCGTGTCTTGGACGGGTACACTTCCGGGCAGCGGATGAGCTACCTGGAACCTGTCCCGTTTAATTATTCTCATCCGCAGATACCCTTACCTCTGATGACAGTTGAACGGACTGTAAATCCCCAGTGGAAGCACGATAATGTCGTGTGTACAGCAGCACCTGTACTGACACCAACTGGTTTCCATCCGGTCCAGAGGAGAGTTGCTGAACCCAGAGATTCAGAATCGGAAGTTTTTCGTGGAGTCCCTGAACCGGAAGTTGGTTGTAGAGTTTTAGAATGTGAATATGGCCGGAGAGCCTTAGAACCGGAGGTAGCTCGGAGAGCCCCAGAACCGGAAGTGGCTCGGAGCTCGGAAGTTGGTCAAGCTGGTCCTCTTCAAAGGGAAAATCTACCTTCTGAACATGATGACGATAAAACTCTGGGAAAACAACCTGCTTGTGGGAACAGAACTCTTCAAAATCTAGAAGGTTTCAATGTTCATGTCGAACCTTGTAACCCAGTAGAGAACATGAAGAACAGTTGTAAGAGAAACAGAATGGTGGCAGTCTCCAGGTCGGTGCAAAACTTTGATCGTCAAAGATGCATGTTTAAGAAGCCAGGAGCAGCAGGTATCAGTACAAATCCAGTCAGGACCCCTGTCTGGAGTCGTTTGGATCCGCCACCCAAGCGATTTGTGCCATCCAAGCCATCTGTATTCAAACGGTTGGGAAATACACAGGTTACCAAGCAGGAATCTCGAGTCAGGTTCCATGCTCAGGAACCAGATGTGGCGCCACGGGAAGGTGGCAACATACAGGAGGATGCTTACCGCGTGGATTTCAAACGCAGGTCCATGAGCACTAACAGCAACATGAACAACGTCGTACCGGATGTCCAACAGGCGAGAAAACGGAGGCTTATTCGTCCGGAGGGTCTCTCTGGGAATTCAGGTGAAGGACAGGGAGTTGAAGATATGGAACAGACAAAGAAACGAAGAGCTGAAGGTCTCTGTTCGAATTTAACAGAAGAGAAGTTGGTAAAGGAACCGGAAACGATTCAAGAACAGTAGGCTAGTTTAAAGAACAGTAGGTTAGTGTAGGCGGATTATACAGCTCTGGACATCGACTGGTTGCGGATGGATTTTTCCTTATGATGTTTTAGAGGATCTACTTTTTTCCTTATGTTTTAGAGGATCTACTATACAGAACTAGCAACAGGTCAAGCTGTTCGAGCTCTCTAGCACAATAGGACATGGTTGGACGACGGGTATCATCGTCTCTGATGCAGTCAAACGCAAGATTAGCAAACCTTTTGACAGATTCCCAACACCAGGGTAGCTCAGTCTTGAGTTCGGGGTCTAGGATCTTCTTCAGCTTTCTTCTCTCCCGTAGTGAATCTCTCACCTGGAAGGGAAGTAATTTTCAGAAAACTTCTTTATTGGGGATTTGTCTGCTCTCACCTGGTTGACAAGGTTCTGCTTCCGCAAGGTGAAACTCGCATTAACAGGTCTACGTCCGGTCAGAAGCTCGAGCATGACAACTCCAAAGGCATATACATCGCTTTTAAGAGTTAATCTTCCCGTCTGCAAAAATGAGTGGTAAGAACCAGAACCCGCCTGGATAATCCCACAGGAGCACTTACTGCGGTATATTGTGGATCAAAGTAACCAAAGGTTCCAAGTACCCGTGTGCTGACATACGTCTTGCTCCCGTAAGGTACGAGTTTTGCAAGGCCAAAGTCGGACACCTGAGTTGACACAGGTATGTAAAGGTGAGGGACTTGGAAGAGTACGAGTTTACCTTGGCTTGGAACTTATCATCCAGGAGTATGTTACTTGACTTGAAGTCACGGTGGATAACTGGGTTTCCAGTAGCAGGACCTTCATGAAGATACTGCAAGGCTTTTGCTGCTCCGCGAACGATCCGGACACGGGTTCTCCAGTCCATTTTTACTCTGACGATCCCTGGGTAGAAGTTAAGCTGGGACTTATGGTGGCAAGGAAGTACTTACCATGGAGATGCTCTTGGAGGTTCCCGTGTGACATGAACTCGTAGACGAGCATTCTTTGGTCTTTGTCAGCACAGTAACCAATCAACTTGACAAGGTGGGAATGGCTGAGCCGGCTTAAGATATCAACCTCAACACGAAACTCTCTTTCTCCTTGAACACCTTTGCTGAGGGTGGGTTCCATTTGCTTCACAGCAACAATCTGCATATATATGTAGTTGTACTTACTGGAGTCTCTTGACTATGGCTGTTTTCTTTACCTGGCCATTTTTGAGAACTCCTCTGTAGACTTTCCCGAATCCTCCCTCTCCGAGCAGGTTGTCCGAGCTGAAGTTATTGGTAGCCTGTACCATCTCCTTGAGAGTGAAGATACTGGCGACAATCGGTGGTGGTCTGATGATCGGAGGTAATGCAGGTACGAAGATAAGTTGCTCTGGAGACCAGTACTCTATTGGCTTGTTAACCCCTACATTGAGAGTGTAAGTCTATGGGTTTGCTTCCGTGGGCTCACTTACAGGGGCTGTTGTCCATGTTCTTCTGGCGCTTACTCTTGGGCCATATCTTGAGGATTGTGAAAGTCAGCATGTGGAAGAAGTATCGCTGTTGTGCCTGGAAAATGTTACGAGAAATAAAATGCCTATTGCTAGCATAATTAAATAATAAGTACTCTCAAGACAAACACTGCAATATGCATAGTTCTTAACAAGTGAATATGTTAACTTACATAAACTTGCTGATTCAAAAACGCTGATATGTTAACTTACATAAACTTGCCGATTGAAAAACGCGCCAACAATGTAAGCGTGGAACAGCTGTGGATGGATTATTGAAGAATGCAACAGATGAGGGCCAAAGCAGCGGATTGAAGAATGCGGCAGCTGAGGAAGACAGCGGATTGACGAATGCAGCAGCTGAAAAAGACAGCGGATTGAAGAATGCAGCTCCCAAAGAACCCTAGAATGCAAAACCCTAGAAACAGGGGAGGAGAAGGCGGGCAGTTCAAATGGATTTTAACCCGTCGCTTTTATGTGGTCAGGCGGTGAGTTTTATTTACTGGGGTGATTTACAACTAAAGGACAAGTTGGGAAAGAATATTATTTGGTTGCTTCTAGTAAAATCCATGTCGACCTGTCACAATCGTGAGCGAGGGATTTACTGGCTTTATTTACTGTACTACATACTGCTGCGAATAAATGCGGTTCACGTCCTTTTACCGGTTACCACGATAGGAAAATTTGAAATGCTGACTGGCTGGCTGCCGTTACTCAACCGAATAACGGAGACTGTTTAATGGCTGTGGTTTCGGGATGTTACCCTATTTGAAAAATTTAATTAAAATATTGATCATGGTAAGGATGTTATTGGAAGAGGGGTTTGTCATATTAATGAGGGGAGAAAAACACGAGTCAATCTCAATTTATCACACTTTGAAATTAATCTTGACTCTTGACCATACTTACATCCGAACGCCGTTCGGACGTTAGCTAACGCGTGTTAGCTAACACGTGTTAAAATTAGGGTTTGAAAAGAAACCCTAAAGAAAATCAAAAGAAATCTGCAACACCATCGGTGGAATTCACTCCACCACATCACCAATGGAATTCACTCCGCCATTCTTCATGTCTCGCGCGCTGTCTTTTGCTTGTCCACTCCAGCTTGCCTCTCCAAGCAATTACAATGTCACGCGGTTGTAATTTTCACAATTTGTGTGAATCAATTCACGGACATGGCCATGGATTTCTCACATATTCTTTCACATGATGAAATAATGATGATCATTCACAAATTCACCGTTAGAATGTGTCTGTTTCATTTAGATTAATTAAAATTATAATTATTTTTTAATGATTTTTTAATTAAGTGAGCCGTAACATCCGAAAGCGTTAGAAACAGTAACTTACGCGTTAGCTAACGTGCTAACGTTAGAACGTTTGGTCAACGTTAGCGTTAGCATGTAAGTATGCTCTTGACTCAGACTATTAATGCATACATCGATTATGGTTTCCAAGTAATACACATATCCTAGTCATTCGAACATAACATATCTCTCTTTCGTGGAGCATACATAACTTAGTGTCGAACCGGTGTATGCAATCTGTAATTACAATTGAATATATGTGTGTGTGTGTGTGTGTTATGTATGCAGCATGTTATGTGGTCTATTGCATTTTACGTAAATATATACACACAGGCAGTATATAATTATAAATAATTAAGTTAATTTATATACATTTAAATGTTAATAAGTTAATAAATATTAAAACCAAGGGTACACCAAATTTAATTGTATATCTTTCAATTATTCAGGTTACACAATGTTTAAACCGTAGTTGAAAAATGTTACAAAAATGTTTAATTACTAATTTATTTAATTATTAATCTGTAGTATTTTTTAACTACGGATTTAAACACTGGTTCAATCAGGCAAGGTCTGTATAATGGATATACATAGGCATGTGTTTACACTCTACAATCACTTCAAAACGGAATGGCTATCAATGGTTCAAGTAGACTGATGAAATGTAGCCCTAGAAGCAAGTCATTGACACCCAATAAAGTTGTCTGTAGCAAAAAACTGGTGGAAATCGAGAGTCAAGTACGGAAAAATTAGTAAGGAATTTTAATTAAATTTCAGAAATATTAATCATATTCTTGAATAAAATTAATTAAAATACAACAATAACTTAAATCGCAAACGTTATAAATTCCACTCGCTCCATCCCTTTTGTGTTACCAAGTATGTAATTTCTATGTTTATCACATTTTAAAAGTAATATATGTTCATTTTAACTAACAAAGATTTATTAATCTCAAACTTGTATGCATATATATCAACCTCTAAAAGTTCATATAAAACAACTTAACACAATGTGAATATTGTTTAAATGTTGTAGTAAGTTTATTATTTTTAAAGTTTAATCACCATTATGTATACAGGTGAAACTCAATCTAAGAGAAGAAGGGAGTTCCCTTTGGAAATTCCTCTTAAATTTACTTTGTGACAAGCTTGAGTAAAATGTCTAAAATACAAACATATATTCGTTATATAATTAGTTATATAATGCCTCATCTTAATTGTGCTATTACTTTACCAATTTCTATTTTACTGGGTTTGTGTAGGCAAAATTTGAACCCTATTAGTAAAAACAAAACTGTTAAATTTTATAATGCAATTTATTAGTGAACCTTGATGTTAAACTCCACACCTTTAGTTTTAAAACGATGAAGTAATTGGCTAAGTCATATGGACCTTCATTATTTTAAATTTATTTGACTTTTTTTTAAAAATAAAAAGTTATAATATGTTTAAAACGATTGTAATTTACTTGCATAACATGTCACTAAGTTAACTTTTTATTCAGGATTGGAGTAGAGGTTTGAGGATGTTTTATCAAAGTATATTATTGCGTATAACACAACTAATGGCTTTGGTTTTTTTTTATCATAAGTTAGGAAACAATTTCTAACTTTATAATATATAAGCCAAGACAATATGCTTAATGACTTTTACATCATCCTAATTAATGTAAGGGGAAGTGCTAAATTGTTAAAACATTTATGTAAATAGTATTTACCTTTCACTAACAATAAAAAGATGACATCACAATAAATAATTAATATAATTATCAATGTAACATTAATATAATTATTGATGCAATCATAATTGTAATTGTCAATGCAATTTTTTGTGTGATTATTAGTAACAATCATGAATATTAAGAGTTTAAAAGTGTATAGAAATAAAAAAATCATATTAAGCATAATAACTTGTATACATTTTTATTTTTTTTACATTGTCATAAACCAATTGCACCTGTGGGCTAGTGTTGTATAAGAGAGTAGGGATTTATTATGTATAATAAATAACTGTGTAAGTTCTTATCAAACTTCATAAGTTAACAAATGATAGTGACTACTCAAGAAATTTCAACTTGAACACATAATTAAAACCATAATTATGACCTTAAAATATTTAATAATTTAATTTAAATACTAAATCAAAACAAGATAATAAGAAAATAAGAATAATTGAAATATTTATGTAAAGTGGAGTACCTTGAAATTCTCTTTAAAGAGTTTGTTTTAAACCAAATTCTCTTTAAAGAGCTTGTGTTAAGGCCAAATTCAAGAACATATTATAAATAAATGTTAAATTGATTTTCATGTAAAATAAAAAAAATTAAATTGTAAATAAATATCAAATTTTATTTATGCAAAAGAAATTAGTCCATAGATAGTGAATGTTTAGTCTTATGGTCTAATTTTCTTACAACATGCTAATTTAATAATTAAGATTTAAGATAAATAATCTACTTTGGAATGTTTGTTTATTTTTTATGTGTAATTTCTAATATCACAATTATCATTCCTTTATAGTTATACCACAACATAAACTCCTTAATGATTGATAAGTTTTTTTATCTCTCCTATGTCCTTGGGATTATTAATAAATAACCAATCTAATTCACAAATAATATAATTTACAATGTAAGTCTTTAAATTTAAAATTGTAAAGACCTTAGATATACTTAGCTTTAATTTTGAGTTTAATATGTGGTGAATGGCACCTTATGATTTGACATGATATTTGTTATACAGGATTCTAAAAAGTTAAAGATGAACAACAATGTTTTACTTTTTTAATAATGGTGAATAAATTAAATTTGTTACACATTATAAATATAATATTAAATATAAAATGAGTAGAACTAAAATGAAAGTTTAAATAACCAATGACCTCCTTGTCAATTTATTAATTTGGTTAAGGTTAATCCATGTAAAATATATTTCCCTAATAATAAATGTTTCTCTAAGAATAATATTGGGTTGGTTAAGGTTGTCCATGTAAAACATGTTTTAAAAAGAATAATATTAAAGTTAAGTTATCTTACTACTAGACAAAATGTAAACAGAATGTAGCTTGTGGCAGTAAAGAGATACTTGTAGTTATTTGTTAAGTAGTAAAAGGCTTACCATACTAACTTGATAAGTTAGATTAGAGTTTTGTGAAAATATGAATTTAGTGCCGGCTTACCATACTAACTTGATAAGTTAGATTAGAGTTTTGTGAAAATATGAATTGAAGGCACTAAAAACCTAGGTGTTGAACATGGGATAATAAATAGGAGGTATTATTGAGTCCCAAGGGAGAGAATTGTATGGGGTGAACTGGTCATATGTATGGACATTGACTTTAGTAAAAACATAATATAAGGTTACAAGGTTAAATATGAAATAAATATAATTGGAGTTCACATAAGCAATTCATCATTTACTAGTTTAGTTAAGGTTACCTTACCTTCCATGTAACATGTGTTTTTTCTTAGAATATTATTGGGTTGAATAATTTTAATTTGGTTCAAGATACACGTAAATAATAAACATATTAGGCAAGTATTTTAATAACCCATGTGTTTTTTTTAATAATTAATAGTGTTGGGTTGGGTGACCTTAATATTAGAATAGTAGTAGATTGGTGACCTTGGGGGTAGGTGACCTTAGTATTAGAATAATATTAGGTTGTGTGACCTTACCTTTAGAGTGTGATATTTTGTGTAACTGAGGTGGCCTATTATGAATAATTATAATTCAAAAGGGACTATATTAATAAACATAGAGGGGATTGTAATAAACATACTTATGAATAGTAATGCAAATTCGAACATAATAAGGAAATGCTACCAACATGGAAGGGTAGTATAAAAAGTGTACTTTAATAACATAACATGAGTTTATGTTGATGGAGAGGAAATAATGTTTTAACAAACTAGTTTACTCATTGCATATACACTACTTAATTTCCATGGGACCTCTTTACATATTATATAAAATCATAATAAAAATATGATAATGAATCCCCCGTCATGGAAGTTGTGTTGGGCTCACACCACTTTCTTGGGGAGTGTGATTATCATCTTGAATTCGCACCACTTCCTTTGGGAAGTGTGACAGACCCTTCACTCAAGTGATAAAATGACAAATGACAATAGGAAAATTTTGATGTAGTAAGGCAAAATGAATCTTATTAACAACGTAAGTGGTTCATTAACAATTAAGATATACAAACTACATAATTAAAATCTTTAAATAAAATGAATATTAAATGATAAAATCACAATCCATATAACAAACACTAACTTCATATTTCAAAAGAGTTAAAACAATTATTTTAAAATACACAAATTCATGAAACCTCAATGTTATAAAGGACTAGGATAACTTTAGTCAATAAATAAAATTTAAATTTAAATTTAAATTTTTTAGCTAAGTTATCATTAAAAAATATTAAAAAATTAGACCAAAAACGATATTTATTTTAATAAATATTAAGGTAGAAAATTTTAAGTAACTTACAAAAGTACTAACTAACCCTTATGAAGTTAAAGTTAATTTGTAGTGTGGTTGAACTTTTAGAGAATTTATTGTAAGTTATTAATTTATTTGTTATGAAATAAATGTTGTGTCACCTCATTAAATAGTACAAGCCCTCTTGTAATATTAATTTGCCATTTATCTTTTTAGGTAAGAGAGTTATAATTTTTATTATGACTTTTCTTTATTTTGAACATTGACTCTTGTTACTTACCAAATTATGTTAACAAGTTCTAGGTATTGAAGAAATAAGCATGTTTAGTGCACTTGGGTATCGTAGTAATGGTCCGGCTGGGCGTTGTTAAGTACTTATATGAAAGCTAGCACTTCTATCTAAAAAACTCTTACCCTAATTTTTCGTGTCATGATTAGGTTTTTAGTTGGTTCCAGTGAGTTTACATGTCGGATATGGGTAAAAACACTCCTAGGGTTGACCTAACCCCATGCCCTAAACCCCTTGGGTTAGGGTTTAGGGAAAGGTTAAACTCACTAAATATATTCCTATTGAGAATGATATTCCGTGCTAGCCCACTTTACAAAATAAAAAAACAGGTATTTTAAGTAGTATATATAGTGAGAGTTCTTAGGTTCATAATTGAATTCGTTATCCTTCTACTGGTGCAAACTCTAACTTGCGTCATTAAGGCACAACCCTCTATTGTGCCACCTCAACTTCCAAACAATCGAGTATGTCCCACCTTTGAGGTAACTTACCTTTAACATTAGCGAATCTATGCCTAGGAGGTTTTGTCAAATTACATGTTCCAAGGGTTAGAAGTTGATGCATGTCTCTAGCCTCCTTCTCAATGTCAAGTTAGGAGTAACATTCACAGCTAAATATGGTACATCTGTGTTCTTATCTAACTGTGAGTGTGGGATCTTGACTGACAAGTTTTCTTTACCAAGTTCCTGAGTGTTCATAAAGAAGGGGTTTCTAGAGTTGACATTTGTGAGCCATGTTTGTGGCACAATTGCAGCTCTTGAGTCAGGGGTTGTGGTGAGATAGCCCACATCTTGAAAACATTGTCACATGAACATTGACACTATGCTAAACGACACATGGTACAATGTTCGAGGCATGTTCTTTGGGGTTGTGTCATGGGTTTAACGCTGAGGGGTTAGATACTCTAGCAAATATGCATGCTTGTGCTTCAGGGTGCTAAGCCTTAAACATTGGCTCAAGGGTGGTTAGGTCTCGTAATTGGGTGTGTTATTAACACACTTAAATAAATGTGTCCTCCTTATGATCCAGGAGCTGAACAACCTAAGTCATTAGCATGAGCCCTTTTGTGAGGCACTTGTGATGTCAGGTACTTAGGGTTATTTAAACCTATCCCTTCGTGTTTGCCTATGGTGCATATTCATGTCCTCACTAAGTATTAGCCCTAGGTCTAGGGTATAACTTGGTCATAGGAGTTAGTCTGGTTTAGGGTATCCTTTGTCGCTTTAAAGAGGTTGTGCTCCCGAATGAAGGTAATTCTTTAAGGGTAAGTGATGAAGTCTTAGCTCTGTCATGGGGGTATGTGTGGGACATATTTCCTTGGTGGGGTTAGGGCATAAGCATGTTTAGGTCTCTAGGGTAGAATCCTAAAGTCTACATGGATTATCCTCTAGGTTTTGAGGGATAATCATTCTAGAGGACTTAGGATAGGACCATAAGTCTCGGCATATGAGGGTTGTCTTGGAAGACTTAGTGTTACTCACATAGGGTATTTACATTGGATGACCACTTGGCAATCACATGTTTCCCCATGTTGGGCCTTCGTGTAAAAACTCTAACAATCTTAATTGTTATATCATGCATGTGTATTATTTGTTATAATAAAAGTGACTGCCACATTAGTAACCTTGAGAAATGTGAAAAAATAAAGTTAACTTATGAAGCAATAAGACTAATAGTCTTTATCAAAGTTTTTACCTGGTGCCATGAGCACGGCTTGTCAGATGCCAACTCTAAAAACCTATGAGTTTGGTATGATAACCCAACATCTAGGAACTCATCCCTCAATTGGCTAAGTATACAGTCAACGCTCACCTTTGTGAGTCAAAATGTGTGAGCAGTTATGTTGTAAGTGTTGTTTCTACCTTGGCATGGATGAAGCAACCGAAGCAAGGTCTTTAACGATCCAACGGTTGTTCTAAATTGCATGGGTTTAAAGAGGGTTATATAAATTGATTAGGTTTTTTAGGAGTTAGCTAACTTCTTAGACGTAACATACCCAGTTACAAGGGCGAGATTCGCTAACGATAAGGGTTGCGCAACCCTTAGGGTGTGACATACCCCTACAATTTGGAAGTTAAGGTGCACAAATGAGCTCTGCCTTGATGACACAAGTTTAGGCTTGCACCGGTAAAAGAATAATGAACTCTTTTTTGAACCTAAGAACTCTCAATTATATACTTTATTTTTATATGATGAAGCCCCACCTCATTATTAATGAGATGAGTTTAATCTAACTTAACTCCTACCCTTAAACCCTACTTTTGGGGGGGTTGTTAAGGCGTGGGGTTAGGGCAACTCTAGGAGTGTTTCTAATCCTATTTGACATGCCAAAGTAGAAGAGAATTTCTAAAAAGTCTAAAGTTTTTTGTAAATACTTAATGACACATGGTAAAACCATCACCAAATATCCAAGTGCATTAAGCGAGCTTATCTAGGGCCCACCAACATATTATAATAGGTGACAACAATTAACTTCCAAAGTAAAAAGTCAAGCCATAGTAAAAATTATGACAACCTTCTCTCATAAATCAAACTCAAATATAATGTTCTCATTTGAATTATGAATTGGATGATGTTTAAGTAAATTCAACATGGCTAAAGAAGATCACATAAGTTAGTTTCTTAAAGAATCTTAAAAATAACATTTACTTTTTTAAGAAATCCATGACTCTCACTTGTCATGGAATCACTAAAGGTAAAATTCCAAAGGTAAAATTTATTTATTTTTATCATCTTTAAAAGAACACTTTATATATGAATATGAAACTTGTGATAAACAAAAGCAAGTTAAAAAATGTTTATTCCTATCAAATGAATCTTGTTTTTAATATTATCAACTCTATATAAAATGACACCCACATTTACATAACATTATGTAACATAAATTGATGGTGAGATTTACCATAATTTTTCATACATATCCAAGCATACTAAGAAATGTATTAATACTTACTTGTTTGAGTATTTTCACTATAACAAACTATCTTGGAGGATTATCTTTACACCAACCTAAAACAATTTTAATTATAGTATTGATAGATTTTGACATAAACAACAAAGATTTTACTGACCATTTGAAAGTGTAAATGCATAAGAGTAAAATTTTTTTGCCAATGCCCAAGCCATGAATGCATTGTTTATGTAAGAGAGTGTGAATCTTATTCACATTACAATCTTAAATTCTTATTGTCACATATACTTTTAACATCTTTACTTATAAATGACATGCTTTTGTTTATTAAAAAGCATTATCAAAGTTTTTATTCAAAAGGTTAACACGTGACAACACATGGTATGTGACCATCTAACATTATCACCACATGTGAGCAATGCCAAGTCTTTTAGGAAAATCTTAACGACCCTTAAAATCAAACTTACATGGTTTTAACCTAGTCTCTCTAAAATGTCTACTCTTAAATTTTTTGAGAATAACTTTAATAAATTTCAGATTGTGTATTAGGAGACCTAGACATGCTTATGTCTTAATCCCACCAAAGAGACATTGTAAGTCATGATGTGTGTCATACTTAAATCTAAGTATTGTTAAGTCTAAGTAAGGTTGTCGAATAAAAGGAGTTTGTTAATTCCCTAACTGTAATGTACTTTATCACATCGGCACATATTTGCTAACAATAAAAGTTAGGTAATCTTTAGAGTGCATCGTACCTCTGTGCACTAGAGGTTGGGGCAACACAAAGGAATGTGTGTTGAAGGTTATGCCAATGTGAAAAAGAATTAAAAAACTCTAAGTCTTGACATGTTCGCCCTCCGCCTACTCTTAATATAAGTGATAAAGCATCCCCATCACCCCATCCCTCTTTTCCTATTTACTTTAAATGCCACTTCATATATATGTTGATGAGTATAACCTAATGCCTCCACCTACTCCTAAACCCTACCCCAAAGGGTTATAGCAACCTAGGGGTGTTGAATTTTAACTCTATTTTGACATGTCAAACTCACATGATACATCTATGAAAATAAAGAAAATATAAAAGTTTTTGAAGTTAAATTTTACATTCACTAGATATTTAGCAATAAACATGCAAGTGCATTGGGTGAAACTATTTTTTATTACATTTTAAAAGTTCAACAATTAAGTTTAATATGTAATACACTCAACTTTCAAAATAAAAAATAGCATTAAATTAAAACATAAGAGAATTATAACTCCTTTTGCATGTAGTTGTTATACTCGATTTAATAATTATAAACTTATTTCATGTGAATTCATTCAAAAGATTTAATGTTTAATTCTTCTTTCACCCAATTCTCTTCAGTGTTAATTGTACATAAGAAACTTTCTCGCTGATCAGAAAACACACATACACACGTGACACTTAAATTAAATAATTAAACCAGTGTATTTCATCATGTCAAATCAAATATTAATTGTTATAATATATTTAATATATGCCTAGTATAAATATAAGCATTAACATTAATATTAATTGACAACCTTACATAAGTGCTTTTACAACAAAGATTCCAACTTTTAGAACCGAGAGACCCATGCATATATAAATGTAAATAGAATAGGTGGTAAATTCGTATGTATGTATAGCGCTATTATGTATATGTATGCAGCCAACCATATTTTACATTATAAAAAAAGAACTACTCTTGTAATAAAAACGATGTGAACCCTTGGACTTTGCTCATATTAGATTAACAAACGTCAGAAACTGGCAATAGACCCTAACAGATGTGACACGTTAGGCCCACGAAGAGAAAAATCAGCTACATGTAAACATCAACCTAGTTTGTTTTATTCAAGCAAGTCCATGGAGACGACAAAGGTTATGTACTTTAGAGTACAGCTGATATGGCGCCGCCAGACAAGGGTTTTCGTCAATTATCCGTGCCTAGTATAGGTCAACTATCGTAAATCTGAGGCCACGTAGCTAAGTACCACAGAAAGTGGAGAACTGATCTCTCCGTATATACTGATATTTTCGTGAAGTGGTGACATGGAATCACTTTTCAAATCTTCGTTGATCATACATGTATAATTGTGCTAGATCTTGAATTGCAAGCACAATAATACAGCCTCTCTTCTACTTGCAAGCCTGGAGGATTGCCTTTTATGTCCCTGGGCTCATGCACGTCTGCATGGCTTATAGTTCTTTTCCTTGGCCCTGATGGAAACTACGCAGATCTCAAAGAGCAAGGCCACAAGTCGGAAAGGTATCAATTCAAAATAGGCATCTGCACATGTTAGAGGCATTTTTGTTGTTTTTGCAGCAGTTAGGCATTTTCAAATGGAGCCACTAACATGAGCTTGCTTTGCAGATGTGCCGAATGCAACTAAGAACTACAGAACATGGCTATTTGTAACGTTTCGTATTCAACAACATAACCGAGTATTTATCATCGCGAGAGAATGAAGAATCCTGTTATGCTTGTAGCACCATTACATTCCCTTCGTCTGGAAACTGTAGGAATCGTTGTAGTATTCCTGAATATTTCTAAACATTTGGCGTCGTTTCTTTCATATCTAGGTCCTTGGGTGTGTTAGTGGGGTTAACTACATTGGGTTAACTCAGCTCAAATGAAACTTTCTCTTTTGAGAGTGGATTCACATTTGTGGGTGTCTCCTGCACGCTCTTGTTATTTCTTGCGTATTTTCCCCTCGGGGGTGGCTTGCATGTGGGCCTTCCCTTTTAAAGATTCAACAGAGACGGAGTAAGGCTGGAAAAAAGCTAAGGGAATGCACCTTGCTGATCTGAAGTTCGCTGAAAACCTCTCCTTCGGAAAGTTGACGCCGCAGCGGTAAAGCCAAATCCGATCGTTTAATAAAGTTTATAAATATACACAAAATATGATCTATAGTGATCAACAACCCAAACAGGACAGATAGAACTACTCAGATATATGGATACACCACATGGAGGAACAAGCCGGAGCCCTACCAGCACTTACAGGCCGGTTCTCACAGGCCGAACATATACAGCAAAAAGTGTGTTAAATACAGTGTCTCTTTTCATCCTGTTTACACCTTTCCTTATTGAAAGTATGATATGCCGCTTTGATTCCAAACTCATCTTGTATGACTCTCTTCTGAAGGCTCTCGACACGGTCCCACATTGTGTTCGGCAGGTCTGGTCTCCATCCTTATGCACTATATAGGAGTGCTGACAGTACCTTGATGTATAGTTGTCGTTTTATGCACCACATGTAGATGCGGTAGTTGCTGGTGTCGCTCTGGAGCAGGTAATAGGCGGCTGTTATGGCTGCTATCCTTTCTTCTACGCCATTTTGTCCATGGAGTGCGTTCATATACCCAGTACCCTATGTGACCGCAAGGCTTACTCTCATTTCCATCTGCTGGCAGAAATCCGCTGAGGGTTGGGCCAACAGGAGGATGCGTTGACTCCGTACAGCAACCTGTTAAAGAACTGGTTTGAGACGTGTGTGTGTGTTAAACTCTCTCTCTCTCTCTCTCTCTCTCTCTCTCACAGCAAGTCAGAGAATCAGGAGTCAGGAACGTTAATGACAGGACAATCCTGAACTTAGGCTGCTAAACCTTTTGAATTTAAAAGAAATATTACTTTCTTATACATGTCTTAACAAGGGGCCATAGTAATATTAATTAGTAAAAACAATACAATACTAGAGAGGTAAGGATCGTTTCGCACCACACTTAACTTAAGTGTTGACAATCTCTGTTGGAGTGTGGATCTCTTCTAGATGCTGTAGAGGCACTGAGTGGAAAGATTTGGCCAAATCTACAAAACAACAAAGTAACGTCGTCCGTTGAATCGCTGAAGGTGAGGAGGATATGGTCGAAGGGTCGAGTGATGGGGCCTGACTCCATGCGTGTGTTCCAGTCCGTGCTGTTCTGCCCAGGATGAGTCTCTTTTCTAGGATCCCGGAGTGCAGTAGTTGCTAAGTTGTAGGGGATCTCCACTCTTATCAAGTGGCACCATCCTGTTGTAATTCCAGCTCCCTATATAATGGTTTCGTTGAAGATCTGTTTGTGCTGTGAAGCCCAGCGTATCTGCAGCCTTTCTACGTGGTAATCTCCAGATAGCTCTGTCGAACGTAAACTGAGGCGGTTGTGCTCCTAATAAGGCTTCTGGCATCGTTGGCTCGCCTCGAATGTATAGCTGTTGGAGTATTCTGTCGCTGCCATCTGTCCGCGCAAGTGGGGCTGGCATCTTCCTAAAAGGGTATGTGCTGTGTGTGGGTCACGTCTCAGTTTCCACGCTTTCTCGTGATTATGTCTCACCATGTATGCATGTTTCTTCCGCTTGATCAGCCGCTTGAAGTCCTCACGGAGATGTTGAGAGTGCAGTTTTCTCGCTCTCTCTGCTGCGTGTGTTTGACCCGTGCTAGTACGTTCATGAGGAGGTCGGCTAGATTCCAGGCTGTGTCTGAACCTGTTAGGCTTTGTATTGTCTATTCTGAACTTCGGGGTTCTCGTCTGTTCTGTGGTGTTCGCCGAGGAACGCAATGGTTTGTGGTCCCAGATCAGTGGATTCCAGTCTAGCAGTTGAAGCGTTGTATCTGGTACTGTTGTGATTCTGCCCGCTCATTCTGGGTCTGCATGTGAAACCTCCAGTGTTCGGCCAGGTTCTACTCCCCTTTGTGTCACACTTTATTACTGACTATTTCCTATAAATTATTCCTCCACCGTAGAAAAATTTCATATATACATTTAAGATTACTAGTTCGGCTGCAGCAACTTTGGACCTGTGTTATTGTCGTACTCGTCCCTGGCGTGTTCCCGCGTGTATTGAAAGTATATTTACTAAATGTAATGTCATCATCTGCGGGAATCTTCACAAATGCACATGGATTTTAGAAAATGAGAAAATCGGTTGCCTGGCATAAGGAGAATATCCCTTCTTATATGTTCGTACACACGTGTGTAACGCATTACACATGAAAATATTAAGTGAAATATGAAATAAAAAACAACTGGGATAATTACCAGTTGCTGTTTTAAAAATTTTATTTATCTTCAGCTAACAATTTAATTGATAATTTTGTTACTTTATTTACATTATTAGAATCAAACTTCATATTTAAATTTGTATTTTAATTTAAATTTGTAAAATCTGAACTTTACTTTTGTAAATTACGAATACAATTCAATCGGTGTCAAATAGCAGGTCCACATGTTCTATGAAGGTGGTGTACAGGCTCAAACAAAAAATTAATATATTTATAATTCCTGAATAATTGATGCCTTTAATTATATCAAAGCAAAGGCCTCAAATTAATATTTTACGGTTTCTTTTTATCATAATTCAATTAAAAAAACATTCTCTTTTGTCATAAAAATTATAAGTTTTAATTTTTCTCTTGTCGAATTGGCTTAGTGTGTAACAGTTTAAACAAATTTAGTATACGGATTACTGGTTCTTAACACAAAATTAATTATGTGATTCATATTTATATGTTGATTTACTCTTGAAATGTTTAAAATTACAAATTTGTTTTTATGAATACTTCAATATTACAAATGTATTCTTATTCATCCCTTCACATAATATTTTAAAATATACTAATTAAATTAAGGTAAATAAATATAGTATATATTTGGCTTCTTCAAACTTTAAAAATTAATAACTTATCATCTAACCGGTAAAACTAAAAAAAAAAATACGGATTAATTTAACTTGAGTTTTAGAAAATTATAGAACCAAACATAAATGTTTTTAATTACTTTGTGTTTAACCTGTATTCGACGGTTCAGCTTCATTAACTTCATATTTCAATACATTACTTTTTAATAAACCTGTATGGTAATGCTACATATATATCTTGTGGTAAAACACTAAAATTTAATTTTTTAATTTAGAAAATTTTCGTGTACATTTTTACTTATTAACATGTTATTTATATTATATTTTTTCAAATCCAACCTGAGTTTCTTTTTCGGAGCAACTTACAAAATTAACTTCTGTATTCAAAACAACGCAACATTTCGAAATCCTAATTTTATATTTTATTTTTAAAATTTAATTTAATTTAAGTTAGGGTTTGGTTGACCTAATAATTATTTATTTTTTCACCAGATTTGGTGACTATTTTAATTTAATACAAAATTTAATAGGGTTATCATTTTAATTTAATTATTGAATTATGAAAGGTGATTAAACCAAGGGCTATTCATGATTATTTTAAACTTTAGGTGATTGCATTAAATTGTAACATAAAGTGAGAGTTATCTCATAAATTTACACGCTCTATGTTAGAGGGAGGGCTAACTTGTTCGATTAAGACATTCAATAATAATTGTGAATACAGTGAAGTATTACATTTAAAAATAAAAGAACTTCATAATTGATTGTTGATATATTTTAATAGAATTTGATAAAATAATTAAATTAAAGGTGAAAATCAAGGATATGAGATGTGAGGATGATATTAATATATTTTACATAAAAGCTTGAAGAAGAAAAGAGAAGGTTACGAAAAATATTCATATGAATCATATTTAAATTTATGTTATGTTTATAACATATTATCAAAAATTCATGGAAAATAAACTTGAAAGTAAAACATATTTAAGAAATAATAACGATGGATGTTTTATGTAATTCTTCATTTTATTTTATTTTTAATTTTACAAATCTTTGATCAGTTTAAATAGGATGCATTTGAAATGGTAGTTCTTGGATTGTTTATTACATGCATAAATGCTAAAAGAACATTATTTTCTTTGATATTTAGAGTGATTAAGGTTGAAAATGATGCAAACTAGACATGTTTTAGGTTTTACAACATTTGAAGGAAATGGTTAATGATCTAAAATAATTTTTTATATATATAAATAAAAAGGTGTTATTAATAGGATTTAATATGTATTTGCAAATGTGAAACATGATTTTTACATAAAAGATTTGGTAGAAATTTTGATAGGAAATTCAAAAGCTTAAAATTAATTCACATGTTTTAGAATATTATTTATTTTTTTAACTAACTTAAGACTTTAAATGACATGGTAAAACTTTCTTGAGAGTGAATGATGGACATTGAACATTTATATTACAGAGGTTTTGAATGCATGGTTATTAAAGGCTCGAGAAATACCTATTGCCATTCAAACCAAATTAATGGTTTGTTTCTTTTAATGTAAATATGATGGGAAAAAATAATATTCTAAAATATGTATCAATACAAATACGTTTAGTTATTTTTTAGGTCTACCTCTCTTTTTCATTAATATAATCCTAACATGGGTTTACATGTCATTTGTAGTCTCATTAGCATTAGCTATATCATTTGCCCTCTCTTTTACAATACTTGCAATACTTATGGACATCTTACTGTAACATTTAATTTAATGACATAAACTTGAACAAGTGGCATTATTGTCCTCACGCCACATAGTACACCTCTTTAATATAATAAAAGTATAATGCACCTCTTTAATATACTAAAAGTATACATAGTAAAAAACTTTATTTTCAATTGACAAACGGTTTAGCAAATTAATTTCATTTTGACAAAAATAAAGTAAATAACAGACATCTACCCGTCAAAAATATGCCATGAATGGGATCAGACTAATTGTTCATAAAAGTTGAAGATGAATGTACATCCCATGAAAATGAAATCTCTATAAGTGACATATAAAAGACAAGTTCCATGTGTTCCTCCTGACTTCGATATTAGGATCTACCTTAACATAAAGAGAGCCTACACATAATCGTTGGATATGCAACCCAACTAATAGAACATGGAGAATTCACAAAGGTCCCACAATGTTGGGTTACCCATTTATTCCCTTCTCGTACATAATTTGTAAATCTCTTTAAAGGTTGTAATGGCAGGCAAGAAGTTGAACAATCTATACATACGTATATATGTTTTACTATGAATATACATTTGTGTGTTTTAAATATGATATATGTATTTAAATTCTATTTAGAAAATAATAAACATATAAAATTAAATATACTAATAACAATTTAATTATAATATACATAGATATACATAACTTGTGGATATTAAAAGAACAGTTAAAATAAATGTGGCAAGTTATTCAATGAACTAGTAAAAAGGATTAATCTACAAAAAGTAAGATTTCTTACATACAAACTATGACTAAAATTTTATTTGTTTAAACATTATTTTATTATTAATCATAATATATTTTTATTATTTATTTTGTAACTTTTACTTTTATAACGTGTGAAATTAAATCCTTGTGACAGGTTAGACTAGGCATCTAGAACTCAATTTAAACATTACTTCTACGTACTGGAAGTTTCAAAATGCAAATATAATATCTAAAATTTTATATATTTAAAAACTATATATAATGTAAAGCATGAGAGAAATCCATATAAAATTTATTTGTTTCATAATCATATATAATCAGAGATATCCCAAGGATCTTACCTAGTTTTGTTTTATTCGAGCACGTTCATGACGACATTATGCTCCAAAAGTCTGAAAAAATTATGTACTTTAGAGTACAGCTGATATGGCGTTCGCAGACAAGGGTTCTGGTCAAACCGTACATATCCCAAGTCAACTTCTGCAAATTCTGCCACGTTTCCGTTTTGTTCAGCCGACGAGATGTGCCACGTAGTAAACACCAGAAACAGTGGAAAATTTCTCTCTCTCATATATACCACACTCGTGAGGCGGTGAGGGAAATAGTTCTTCAAATCTTCACTCCCAAGATTTCCTCAAGTGTGTCAGTGTGTATGCAGTGTTTTGCAAGATATTGAAGTGCAAGCACATTACATACTTCCCCTTGTAACTTGTAATTGTAAACAATTTCATGGCAGATTCACTTCCTTCATTTGAAGTCCATACACCCAATCCTTCAACTCCAGAGGTTACACCCACGAAGACCTTTGCCTTGCCTGTAGATTCGGAACACAAGGCAAAGAGGCTCAATCTTCTGTCATGCAAGCAGCCCCACATGAGGAGCTTCCATCTCGCATGGATCTCCTTTTCACATGCTTCACCTCCACTTTTGCAGCCCCACCCTAATCCCTGTGATTAGAGATAATCTCGACCTCACTAAGCAACATGTTGGACTTGCTAGCATTGCATCTGTTACTGGATCCATATTTTCCAGGTTCCTCATGGGACCTGTGTGTGACCTTGTAGGACCTCGCTATGGTTGTGCCATACTCATAATGCTTACAGCTCCTGCTGTGTTCTCTATGTCTTGGTCTCGAGTGCTACGGGTTTCATCCTGGCGAGATTTTTCATCGGATTCTCACTTGCCACATTTGTGTCTTGCCAGTTCTGGATGAGTTCCATGTTCACAACCAAGATCGTCGGTATGGCAAATGGTTTCACTGGCGGATGGGGGGACTTTGGAGGGGGTTTACCCAACTAATAATGCCTCTCCTGTATCAGCTCATTCTCAAGTTGGGGCGCAAGATTTTGTTGGCTGGAGGATTGCCTTCTATGTCCCTGGGCTCATGCACGTCTGCATGGGTCTCATAGTTCTTTCTCTTGGCCAAGACTTGCCTGATGGAAACTATGCAGATCTCAAAGAGCAAGGCCAGAAGTCAAAGGACAGCTTTGGAAAGGTATCAATTCAAAATAGGCATTTGAAATTCTTTCAGAGATACTGACATGGGCTCATTTTGCAGGTGTTGCTGAACGCAGCTAAGAACTACAGAACATGGCTATTTGCGTTTGTCTACGGCTACAGTTTCGGAGTGGAATTGACTGTATTCAACAACATAACCGAGTATTTCTATGATGAGTACAACCTTCACCTGCAAACTGCAGGCATCGTTGCTTCAGTGTTCGGTCTCATGAATGTCTTCTCCAGGCCCATGGGAGGCATACTTTCTGACTTGGTCGGACGCAGGTATGGAATGCGTGGAAGGATGTGGATCCTGTACATATCCCAGACATTAGGAGGCATACTGTGCATCATTCTTGGCTTCAGTAGCTCTTTAGCAACCGCTATTGGTGTAGTAGTAGTATTTTCCATATTTCTTCAAGCTGCATGTGGGGCAACATTTGGCATAGTTCCTTTCATATCTAGAAGGTCCTTGGGAGTTTTAGCGGGGTTAACTGGCGGAGGAGGTAACCTTGGGGTGGTAACTCAGCTCATCTTCTTTACAAATGAGACTTTCTCGTTTGAGAGTGGATTCACATTTATGGGTGTCATGAGTGTCACCTGCACGCTCTTGTTGTTTTTGTGTACTTCCCTCAGTGGGGTGGTTTACTATGTGGGCCTTCTAAAGACCCAATGGAGACGGAGGAGAAGTATTATCTCTCAGAATGGTCTGAAGTTGAAAAAGCTAAGGACATGCACCTTGCTGCCTGAAGTTCGCCGAGAACTCTCGTTCGGAGAGGGGACGCCATAGTGGTCAAAGCCAGCCTGCAGCTGTAAATCCTATTGTTTGATTATGACGAAAAATATACATATATATATATATATATATATATAAATTAAGTTTCTAGAATCGTCTCTTCATTTATATTTCTTCTTAATTAAAATGGTTTTCTAATAAAGGATCTAAGTAAACTAATTTTGTAACGCTTAAATCTGGGAGTGCTAATTTGTCCTATACTTGCTAAAGTCTTCTAGTAACTTATATATAGTATACTGTGGAGCGTATTACATTGCTATTTCTGCGCTAGTTATATGGGAAGTATACTATATATATGCGATGCCAACGTACGTGGGAATCTTCATAAATGCATATTTACTTCCGGTACAACAAGTGGAATTAAATAACTGAGAATGGCTTGTTTGACATAAGGGGAATATCCTTCTTACATTTACAGTTTAAACAGTTACTTTTTAGACTGGTAATAAGTTTATGTTTAACACGTGTGTGTCATTTGTAAGATGTGATAACGTGTTATATTAATATTTTCTAGTTATAGAAACACAAACGTGTAAATTTTAATAGCACACACATCTATCCACACACACATGCATGTGTATATGCCATTTGACAACTGATGAGAACTTTTAAGGTGGTGATTAGAAAAAGATGTTAAGTTCTTTACAGTTATTATTTTTTTAAGCTCATTATATGTGATTATTTCTAGATTTTCTATTCTTTCAATTTGGACAAGTAAGAACTATTAGCAACAATGCAAGAATTAACTGCGATCGTTGATATTTGTAAAACTTGTGAGCCTGTCAATTGTTCAGTAACTAACGTACCTAAGAATTATCACAATGCTAGTTCTCTTATCTTTCTTGAGTTGGGATTATAAATTAAATAACACAACCACATTTTTTATGGTATAAGAACTTTGGTATCATCGGTAAGTTAATTTTCTTAAGATCCCATGTGCAAATGACTAAAATACCATAACCTACCAGCTGCTCCTCATCCTTCTGATGTGTAAACAAAAGTTTACTGCCAACACACACAGTTTATATATATATTATATATATATATATATTTGCATTATTCTGTTTTATAAATTTCAGTAGAACTAGTCTAATGCTAAGTTGAGATTTTCTTCCTAACCTAACGAGTAGTTTATGTTATAGAACATATTATAAAAATATATTTGTGATTATTATTAGTTTAATATTAAATTTATATTTATGTAAAAACTTGAGTCAAAATAAATGTTAAGTAAACTTTCATAATGGAACATAATAAACGTTATTAAAATCTATCCTTATTGGAATTAGTAACTTTCAATTATATTTTTGCTTTTATAAGAATGAAGCTCTGAAGCATTTTGCAATTTTGTTTATTTATAAAAAGTGCAAGGAAATGCCCTTTCAAAAGCAAGGCTTCATCGATTTAATTTGAAACATTAAAAAACTTGTGAATAATACATATATATGGAATTTAAATAAAAAATTTAAATACATACATACACACACACACACACGCACAAGATAGACTTTATTTATTTACGTGAAACATATTGCAATTCAACTCATATGTACACATATCTATATGAAACCTAATATATGTTTGATATTTAATATGGTTAATAAATATATAATTGAGTTCTTGTAACAGCGGAGAAAGAATTTTTGGGGAATTACATAATACATCATGTGTGTATATATATATATATATTTAATACATAATGTAAAGCATCAGACATATCCAAAGAATCAAACCTAGTTTTATTTTATTTAAGCACGTTCTTGGAAGGTGAAAATGACGACATTAGCCTAATTCTACGTATTGAAAATTATAAAAATTGCAAATATATATAATACATAATGTAGAGCATCAGAGATGTCCAAAGAATCAAACCTGAAGGTGACATTAGCCTAGTTCTACGTATTGAAAAAAATAATATATATATATATATATATATATACATACATACAGAGATACCCAAAGAATCAAACCTAATTTTGTTTTATTTAAGCACGTTCATGGAAAGTGAAAATGACGATCTTCTCATAAGTACTTTAGAGTACAGATGATGTGGCGCCGGGAGACAAGGGTTTTGGTCAATTGCCCGTATCCCAGGTCAACTATTGCAGTTCTCCCGTTTCGTTTCGGCCGACTAGATCCCGCCACGTAGCCAAACAGCACAGAACTCCTCTTTCCATAGGGGTGACGGCTCCCAAGATTTCCTCAACTTATTTATGATTTTGCTATGGCAAGCACATTAATACAAAACCAATTTTCATGGCAGACTCACTCCCTTCATTTCAAGTCGTACATCCAATCCTTTAACTTAGATATTGTTAGAACCAGTGCAACCACGAAGACCTTTGCCTTGCCTGCCGATTCGGAACTCAAGGTTTTGTCATGCAAGCAGCCCTACATGAGGAGCTTCCATGACGCATGGATCTCCTTCACATGCTTCATCTCCACTTTTGCACCCTCACCACTAATCCCTGTGATTAGAGATAACCTCGACCTCGCTAAGCTAGACGTGAGGACTTGCAGCATTGCATCTGTTACCGGTTCCAAATTTTCCAGGTTCCTTATGGGACCGACCTTTTGGGGTAGTGCCACATTCATCATGCTTACAGCTCTCCAGCTGCGTTGGTCGCAAGTGCTACGCGTGGTGCTACGGGTTTCATCCTAGCGAGATTTTGCATTGCGTTCTCACCTGCCGCATTTGTGTCTTGCCCAGTTCTGGATCAGTCCCGTGTTCACCGAACCAATTCCCTAGGACTCGGGAAGCTCCCGTAATACGGACCACGGAGCATATGGGGATGAACCGCAATGAGGGACGGACTCGCCCCATTCGCATGCAGATACCGTAGCCACCCCCCGCCCTCGCCTCCCTCATGATGTGCTCCACACGACCAAGATCTCGGTGGGGAGGTGTTACTGAACTACTAATGCCTCTCTGTACCAGCTCATTCTTAAGTTTGGACTTTGTTGCCTGGAGGATTGCCTTTTATGTTCCCGGGCTCGTTCATGCGCGTCTGCATGGATCTCATAGCTCTTTCGCTTGCCAAGACTTGCCTGATGGAACCAATGCAGATCTCAATGAGCAATTGCCAAGGTATCAATTCAAAATAGGCATCTACCTGCGCATGTTAGCATTTTTATTTATTATTTATGTTTTGCAACAGTTGGGCATTCTCAAATGAAGACTCTAGTTGGGCTTGGTTTGCAGGTTTTGTTGAATGCGGCTAAAAACTATAGAACATGACCTTTTCCCTTTGTCTAGGGCTATATCTCGGCGTGGAATTGACTGTATTCAGCAACGTAACAGTATAACCTTCATCTTAAAACTGCAGGCATTGTTTCCTCAGTGTTTGGTCTCATGAATATCTTCTTGATGCCCATGGGAGGCATAGTAACTTACATAAACTATACTGACCAGTGCAAACGAGGCAAAGTCATTTTGACCGGGCAACTCAAAAATTAACAATTATTATGGTTAGTTAAGACTAACTTAATTGGAAGGAAATATGCTAACGATTTTACGTTAATAATTGCTAATTAAATTCATTAGTATATAATTTATATAACTTAATTTATAAGCAAAATTTAACAGCAAAATTACTGTTTGTAGTTAATATTTTCTGCATCTCATTTTGTCGAATACTGACAGAGTATTACACTGCTAATTTTTGCGCTAGTATGCGTTACTGTAAATATGTCATAAAAGCTTGGAAGTGTCCTATATGATGCGATAATGCGCACATGTACGTCCATATGTATCATAAAATAGATTTGGAAATTAAAAGACTTTTGTATTATATACAGGTGTATGCATATGTAATGTAAATAATACTATAATACAAAATATTATTGTCGGTGATACTTTTAAGTTTTGCATAAGTTAGATTTGCTCACAATTGTAAAGAAGCATCTATAAAGTTAAATAAAAAGAAATAGGCCATACATAAATACATACATATATACATCTTCCAACACGCATCCGTGAACACGTCACACATGTACACGCACGCTTCCATTGCACACAGATGCAACTATTATTTTCCTATATAGTCCAAGCACCTATGTTGTCTGTTGTGCATAATAAATTCCCGTGTCCCGCTTTATCTTCACGGCATACATGTTCTGTAGTTGTAAAAGGAACTACACACACAATGCACTATTCTCTTTTAATGTCAGGAATTCCCAAAACACCTAACCAAGTTACTTCAATTTATGTAATCGCTATGTACTTATTTTTTTGGTGTATCCATAAGAACAATTTTAAATTAGTTGGCCATCTGTATATTTTGTATGTATAGAATATTCTTAATAAATATTTTTATATATAAAATACAAACGAGAATATTGTTAGAGTTGTAAACCTTCTTATCTATATCGAGTCACCTTTATTCCTATGGTTATTAGTTTTTAAAGAAATATTCTTTGAAAATTATATAACTAAGTTCTATATAAGTATGGAAATGTTAAATTTAGAAAATGACAAGTTTATTCTTTTGAATTCTTTTACCGTGATTACTCTTTTTTAAACCAATATAATACCTACCTACTTTAACAATTACTTCAGTAATCCCTTCTATTATTGATCTTACAATTCCTTATATCATTGATATAATAAGTTTTTATACAATGAATTGATGTTAAAGAATATGGACCTTTGATAAGAGAAAAACATATCGCAAAGGAAATTTTTGATTGATATATTCATATAGAAAAAACTTACTTATTTACTTTGTAAAGCATATTGTACAAATTAAAATGTTATAATTGGTTTCGAATGTTTCGTTAGATGCCTTCTAATATTTCTTATGAAAGTTATTTATTTCATTGTCTTCTTATTATGTCATTTTGATTATTACAAACCCCATGAATGTATAATTAAAAATATTATTTTAAATCTCTTTATTCATTTAATTAACTCAATAAATTTATAATCTTTAAAAATTCTTATTGCATTCTCATTAACTAATCACTATTAAGTTCATTATCGTAGAATGAGTAGTTTTTATAAAGTGTTGTATAAATTAACACATTTACTTATTATAAGTATTTTCACATCTCAGTCACATACTAATGTACTTTTAATAAAGTTATATTTCAAAATTAGCATTTCATTAGTACACTTTATAATTTTTAAACAAGTATTTAATAACCTATTAAAGAAATAAGTTACGGCATCTCCTATACCAATATAACATTTACTATTTTAAAATATATATATGTACATGGAAAGAAATTGTAAAAAGAAAGGGATTTTAAATCACTAATAAAAACTATACAATTGTTAACCAATATATAATTTATATTATATAGTTCTTATTCAATCTCAACAATTTGAATAATTAAATTTTAAAATGTGCCATATTATCCATGGACTAATAAGAACACAATAACTATATATTAATGAAGATTCTATATATTACATTTTATATTTAATTAAATATAAAATGTATATATGTAATACATTATGTACCTTTTAAAGCATCACAGCTCATGCCTTTGTGTATTCCAACATAGAGTGGTGATGCTTAATTAGTTTTCATTACTCAACCCTTATCATATAGTCATTTTATTACCCAGTCTTGTCCTTTTACACCTTACTGGTAGATGTGACATAAGATTTAAGATTACATAATTAAATTTAAATTGATAAATAATGAATTAAGAATTTAAAACTTAAGATGGATATGTTTACATAACATAATAAATGCTTTAGAACGATTGTACTCTCTTCTATATATGTATTTTACAAAATATCGAGAATACAATTTTTTTAATGTGTGGTGTGTCAACTAAAGAAGGCACTCTACGTTTGGGTTGTTGATCAGTATAGATCATATGATTTTGTGTACATTTTATAAATTTTATTAAACGATCGGATTTGGCTTTACCGCTGCGGCGTCAACTTTCCGAAGGAGAGGTTCTCAGCGAACTTCAGATCAGCAAGGTGCATTCCCTTAGCTTTTTTCCAGCCTTACTCCGTCTCTATTGAATCTTTTAAAAGGGAAGGCCCACATGCAAGCCACCCCCGACTGGGGAAAATACGCAAGAAATAACAAGAGCGTGCAGGAGACACCCACAAATGTGAATCCACTCTCAAAAGAGAAAGTCTCATTTGAGCTGAGTTAACACTCTCCCAATGTAGTTAACCCCACTAACACACCCAAGGACCTAGATATGAAAGAAACGACGCCAAATGTTTAGAAATATTCAGGAATACTACAACGATTCCTACAGTTTCCAGACGAAGGGAATGTAATGGTGCTACAAGCATAACAGGATTCTTCATTCTCTCGCGATGATAAATACTCGGTTATGTTGTTGAATACGAAACGTTACAAATAGCCATGTTCTGTAGTTCTTAGTTGCATTCGGCACATCTGCAAAGCAAGCTCATGTTAGTGGCTCCATTTGAAAATGCCTAACTGCTGCAAAAACAACAAAAATGCCTCTAACATGTGCAGATGCCTATTTTGAATTGATACCTTTCCGACTTGTGGCCTTGCTCTTTGAGATCTGCGTAGTTTCCATCAGGGCCAAGGAAAAGAACTATAAGAGCCATGCAGACGTGCATGAGCCCAGGGACATAAAAGGCAATCCTCCAGGCTTGCAAGTAGAAGAGAGGCTGTATTATTGTGCTTGCAATTCAAGATCTAGCACAATTATACATGTATGCATAAACTTTGATCAACGAAGATTTGAAAAGTGATTCCATGTCACCACTTCACGAAAATATCAGTATATACGGAGAGATCAGTTCTCCACTTTCTGTGGTACTTAGCTACGTGGCCTCAGATTTACGATAGTTGACCTATACTAGGCACGGATAATTGACTAAAACCCTATCAGCTGTACTCTAAAGTACATACACCTTTGTCGTCTCCATGGACTTGCTTGAATAAAACAAAACTAGGTTGATGTTTACATGTATTTTTTATATATGCTATAATTTCAATTAAGTTGATTTTCTCTTCGTGGGCCTAACGTGTCACATCTGTTAAGGTCTATTGCCATTTTTTTGACGTTTGATAATCCAATATGAGCAATTCACATCGTTTTTATTACAAGAGTAGTTTTTTTTTTATAATGTAAAATATGGTTGGCTGCATACATATACATAATAGCGCTGTATACATACATACGAATTTACCACCTATTCCTATTTACATTTATATATGCATGGGTCTCTCGGTTCTAAAAGTTGGAATCTTTGTTGTAAAAGCACTTATGTAAGGTTGTTAATTAATATTAATGCTAATGCTTATATTTATACTAGGCATATATTAAATATATTATAACAATTAATATTTGATTTGACATGATGAAATACACTGGTTTAATTATTTAATTTTAAGTGTCACGTGTGTATGTGTGTTTTCTATAAGTGAGCGAGTTTCTTATGTACAATTAACATTGAAGAGAATTGGGTGAAAGGAGAATTAAATATTCAATCTTTTGATTGAATTCACATGAAATAAGTTTATAATTATTAAATCGAAGTATAACAACCTACTTGCAAAAGGAGTTATAATTCTCTTATGTTTTGATTTAATGCTATTTTTTATTTTGAAAATTGAGTATTGTTACATATTGAACTTAACTATCGAACCTTTAAAATGTAGTAAAAAATAATTTCACCCAATGCACTTGCATATTTATTGCTAAATATCTCTAAAAATTTAAAGTGAATGTAAAACTTAACTTTAAAAACTCTCATATTTTTCTTTATTTTCATAGATGTATCATGTGAGTTTGACATGTCAAAATAGAATTAAAATTTAACACCCCTAGGATTGTTATAACCCTTTGGGGTAAGATTTAGGAGTAGGTGGAGGCATTAGGTTATAGTTATTAACACATATATGAAGTGGCATTTAAAATAAAAGGGGATGGGGACGCTTTATCATTTATATTAAAATAGGACATGTCAAGACTTAGAGTTTTTTAGTTCTTTTTCATAATGGCATAACTTTCAAGACACATTCCTTTGTGTTGCCCCAACTTCTAATGCATAGAGGTACGTTGCACTCTAAAGATTACCCAACCCTTATCGTTAATAAATATGTGCCCATGTAATAGAGTACATTGCATTTAGAGAGTTAACAAACTCTTTTTATTCGACAACCTTACTTAAACTTAATAATATTTATTAAAGTTATTCTCAAAAGATTTAAGAGTAAACATTTTAAAGAGACTAAGTTAAAACCATTTAAGTTTGATTTTAAGAGTTATTAAGATTTTTCTAAAAGACTTAGCATTATTCACATGTGGTCACCATGTGTTATCACGTGTTAGCCTTTTGAGTAAAAACTTTGATAATGCTTTTTAATAAACAAAAGCATGCCATTTATAAGTAAAGATGTTAAAAGTATATGTGACAATAACAATTGGATAAGATTCACAATCTCTTACATGAACAATGCATTCATGGCTTGGGCATTGGTAAAAAAAATTTACTCTTATGCATTTACACTTTCAAATGGTCAGTAAAATCTTTGTTGTTTATGTCAAAATCTATCAATATTATAATTAAAATTGTTTTAGGTTGGTGTAAAGATAATCCTTCAAAACAATTTGTTATAATAAAAATACCTAAGTATTAATACATTTACTAAAAGACGTAAAGTGAGCCTATAAATAAAATTAAAAAATATTATAAGAACCTTCAAGATGATTTAATTCAAAATGCAATAATATTTAATGATATTGAAATTTTTAAAATATAATAAAAAGATTATTATTATTATGATATGCAAAAGTTACTGCTTATTATAAGTAAAGATTAAATAAATGACAGGTGTACCAAAAGAGAAATCATGATGTAATTTTAAAAAGGTGGAGATTGAATATATATTATTTTAAAATGTTTAAATTATACAAACGAGTGAAAATAAAGATTTACATAATGACTTGATTTCACACTGTTATTAAAAAGTTATTAGAAAAAAATTTATACATGAGAATATGCAGAATCTTAATTATTATTAATTTTTTTAAATGTTAAAGAACGATAGAAGATTATATTAAGAATGAAAATATTAATATTCAACTTTTAAATTATTATTGAATATCTTACCAAGAGGATTCTTTAATGTCATTATAAAACATAAATCTTTTATATCTCTTCTTATGATAAATCTGGTACACATTATACAGTAAAATCCTTGATTATTTATTTTGAGGATTAGAACAAATGATAATTCATGTAACCGTAGGATGAATCCATTAATTATGACACCATGTATTAGAGGATTGCAGTCTTATAATACTGTTCCAAAATAAAACATGGGGACAAGGTTATTTTAAATTTATGAAAACACACCCTTCTGATATGGATGAAAGGCGGCCAATGGAGGCTCAGTAAGCAGAAATGGGAAGTTCGGTTTCTTCCACAGACTCGCATATTCCGTACGGATGTAGTATCTCATATGCCGCCGGGGATCCGTGGAAGATGTCGTGTGTTACTCCTTCCTATGTATGATATATTTGACCATTGGTCAGTTGGCCGGCAATTGACTAGTGCATATTGAGGGTGGTTATAACTCCACATGGGCACAGAATTACATGACGCGGCATCTCCCGAACGCGTCGGCCGTCTCCATGTGCACATATATTTTACGTGTAAACTATATTTTCGCATAACAAGAAACAACATAAAAGCTTGTGAAGATCACACCATATGTATGTCAAATATTCCCGACCGTGTTCTATGTTGCTTCCCTTAACCCCACTTTAAAAGCATTGATATTTGCTAACAGTCTTCAAAATGACAAAGCAAAACTACAGTATAGATGTAGATAGTGTAGATCTTCTTCATGAGTCAATCTCTGTTCAATCGAAAGCCAGAAATGGCATACTTGCGAGGGGCAAGTCGGTAGTGAGGTCCTTCAAGAATATAAGCACCGTCCCAGCCCAGCATGAAAGGCTTAGAAATGAAGATGAACAATTCCGCAGGCATGTTTCTTTCAGGACATTAAAGGGTAAAAACGGTTGTAAAGAGTGTCTAGTATGTCTTCTGATGGTTGTCGGGCTCGCGGCTGTCCTGAGTGGCATGTTTGGGCTTGTTCTACTCGTTGCACTTCACCCAAAGACACCGACAATCTCGATTGAGAAGGTCTCTAATGGGACGCTCTTCCTTTACACGGATGCTAACAACACCATACTTGTATCTGCATTCAATCTTACAATGGTTTCCGACAACCCAAATGCAAATGCGCAGTTAGAGTACACAAATGCAACTCTGGATTTCAGTTTTGGAGGACGGACCGTTGGCAAGCTTTTTGCACAGGGGTTCAGACAGAAGAGCAAAGTGGAGAATATGTCTTTTCAAGTTGTGATAAACTCTACCACAAATTTTACCAGTAGAGCTCCGGGGTTAGTGAGTGGTATCAGGTCTGGATTTGAGCAACAGAATGTTACATTCTCTATCTCGGGATCGGTTCCTGTGAGGATCAAAGTTGGTAAGCTGGTGCCGTCCAATGCTGTGGTGAACCTGAGCTGTAACGTGAGCTTCACACCAAGTTTCCCACCAGTAATCCTTGCAAAGATCTGTGCTTCATAGTACTGTTTTGTTCATGTAAAAGTGAAACATTGTTTATATGCGGATTCGAACATATTTTAATCTTTTACATATTCAAAATCTCTTAATGTCAACACCTGCATTCTGGACAATAACATGGGAAAATTTCAATTAACAATCAAACATGGTGACATTTTGATTAATAAACAGGAGATTTGTATTCCGGTGGTGGAGAGCTATATGAGTTATCTGCTGGTGCAAATGCAAAGGGGCCAACTTGGTATAAAGTTCTGTCCTGGTAAGATTTGCTGTTCACCAAGGGTGCACCTGTTTTACCTTTACCGATGTTTGTTTTGATATTGCACGTTTGATCTGGTGAGGAAACTAGGAAAACCTGGTAATTGTCGGGGTTAACTTCCATGTAAGTACCATAGTTCAGCGGAATGTAGAAATATCCGTAAGAGTTTGTCTTGGCTTCTACAAAAGCATTGCTTTTGGAGCACCCCGCTCCCACAATGGCACCTGACAGTAAAGAAACTGCGTGTGAGTGTGTGTGCATGCTTTAAATAAGTTTAACTGTAAGTTTTCATGCAGTGTGAAGCAAATGCCCACACACACACACAATTTACCTTCAAGGGGCTTCTTTTCATATCCATATTGGCAGTATACAAAGCCTTCCACTGCGACCTCTTTGTTATAAGAAGGTTTATCTTCTTCAGGCGCATAGTATGGAGAAGCCTTCTCCTGTGAATTATCATGATGATCGGGTGTGTAGGAATTTACAAGCGTGTGAGCTTTGTGGAAGAGGCTGTGGCCTAGCTTGTAGTAGTAGTCATCAGCTTGAGCAGCAACTATTAAGGCCAGCAAGCAAATTACCAAACTTGCTTTAGCCATTGTGTTTCTGAAGTATCAGAAGAACCATACGCTTTATAGCTAAATGTGTAGCCGGCTAAACATGTCTGCATGATCTTACAACGTGAAGACTAAGTGCTGCACGTATTTTAAAATAAAAAATAAAGTATGAAAGAGAGAAACCCGCTAATCAGATATTTATGTAATGCACGCTAATTAGATAATGAATCTTCTGTGGGAGAAAATTTATATATTTTTTTGACAAATAGCGAATGAAAAATTACAAAATAAAATTTCTCCATACTTAATTAAAATTATATGCATACATATGTGTATGTGTATAAACAGAGGATTGGCAAAAACCGGGCTTCGTACAACGGGCTTTTCGCATATTCCCGAATATCCAGGAATATTCTGTCAAATAAAAGGGAATATTCTAGAATATTCTGCCAAGTAGATTATCTTTAACTTTCATTATAAAATGCCGACCAACAAGTGAAAAACGCTAATTATTTGCCGACTAGACTTTACTATATCGACTAAACTTAAAAAGTCGCAGGTTCAACATTGCGCTTGCAACCAACCAATAACCGATGCACTTCTGCTAGAGTAAGGGTCCGCCTCTGTAAGAAGTAAGTAATCGTTGGGTCTAGTCCAAGAACATGAGTGTACACAAAATACATGTGTTGGCAGGGGCTCCAGTTCTTGGCTTTCTGAAAAGTTGCACAAGTGCATGACGAAACAGCAGAAATTGTTACCTTAGCAGATTGCATGCCTGCAGAGACAATGAAGGCCTCAGTCTTCCCTCTTTGAATCACCTCCACGTTGTTGATCCGACCTTGAAGAATCTTTGCCTGGTTGTAATGTTTCTCATGTTCCTTGGACATTCTTGTTGGTGTTCGCACACTCCGTCCATGGTATGTTGGTACTCTATGTGCTCCCTCTCCTCTTGGTGGTGATGGTGTTCGATCCATTCGGCTACTACTGTCGTCTACCATTTCTTCAAAATCCCTCCCAACTTGAATCCTGCTTTCAGAAGAGCTTCAACCTCATTTGCATTCAAGTTTGTTCCTTTTTGAACTGGCCAAACCTCTGGAACTTCTGGAATACTCTCAGGAGGAATCCCTGCATATGGTCGTCTGAAGCAACAAGAATCGCGTGGGCAGAACCATAGCATCTGATGAGTGAACTCAATGTTCCCAAATGCATTTGTATATTGCCGTCTACCGTGAAATCCTGGTGCCGGTACACGATGTGGATATCCTATGGGTCTGCCACACTTGCTGTTACCGTCCTGAGTGAGACCTAGACATTTCACCTGACTTGCCTCCCCAATGCGTCTGATGGCCCACTGAGTCATCAACGTCTCTCTTTCAGTGACATTGACATCTTGAAACTTGAGTTTTTTCCTGCGTGCATTTGGGATGACTTGTTCTGCATATTGTGTGTCATGTCTATGTGTACGAAGTGCATCAATCCCATGGTCCCCAGTTGACGGTTGACGAACGGTTCGAACACGAACATTTGTTGTAGAGGCAAACTCTGGACTTGCAAGATGCTCTTCATCACTAACAAGATTTGCAAAAGTTGTTGGAGACACTGATTTTCCCGCTGAAAGTTTCTGCTGTGCACGTTTCAGAAGAGTTTCCATGGAAGGACCTGTGCCTGAATATCTCCCTTCAAATGATGCCTTGACCTTTGCACTTTGGAAAACAGCATCTGTTAAATCTAACATTGTTGCCTCCAACAAAGGAACACGCTTCGTCAGCCTTGCTCTTCGTGCTCTTGCATGAACAACTTCGGAGTTGTTAGTGGTAGGCACATTCGCAACACCATCTTCTGTCAAGTCAATTATCTCTGTCATGGAAATATGATCTTCATGTCTTGCCCACCATGACAGCCATGTTTGCAAAGCGCTAACGTTACTGGACCTGCCTTCCCAAAATGACTCCAACATTACTCGTCGTTCCAACTTATCTTGGTTGGTTAGTGCTGCAGGCCATGAGCGTGCAAGGTTCATGTGCTCCTCCCTGTGTTCCTCAAGTATCCACTTCTTTGTAACTTGACGCACTGACTGCATGTAATGGAACAAACAACTCCTTTCTCTTCCTCTCATCTTTGACCCATTGTTGAAAACTTGACGCAATGCTAACCAAATTGCACCTGACTCATCTGACATGAACCCCGCAAAGTTCACATTATGAAGTCCTTGCTTGCTGCACACTTGAAGCATAGTGTTCAAAAATTTGATCACCGCCACACTATCCTCCCTGATCATGTCACCATAAGCAAGTGTCACCATCGACCTTAAACTGCACAAACATAAGTGCATTATATTAGTAAGTATTTTAAAACATAGATATGTTAATACTTACAATGGATCATAGAGATGTATTCCCAGTGTACACCAATCATCAATACGATATGTGTGGTCTAGCACCACCCACTGCTGTTCGAGATCACCTCCAGATTGACACCTTCTAATGTAGTCTATTCCGGATCCTGGGCCGGCAACTGTCATTTTGAAGATTAAAGGCTGCTCTTCAGCTCCGTTGAGGTCCATTCCGGGTATGTGGATAACATGTATGAATGGGATTGATAGCTTCTTCTTTAACTGCAGAAGTCCTTCGTAACCTTCTTTGAAACGAGTGTCTGTTGTTCTAGCCTGAGATATCCATTCTCTTGTTCTACATTGGAAAGGTTAAGCATCTCCAAAAGGAAATAATAATTTTTTGCTTACCGGCGGTGATTTGTGAGTGGTAGTAGATCTGACAGAACCTTGTCGTATGATACATCTCCAGAATCTGTTACCAGTTTTTCCAAAATTATATTGCGTGCTGCTTGAAACTCTATGACACGTTGATTAGTTCTTGGGGTTGCAGCGACTGCTTTGTTGATTGTCTCCTTAGCTCTGTCTTTAGAGACCATGGATTCGGGTGGTCTACGTGGGTGTTGATGTTCTCCAAGATGGATGAAAAGCCTCGTGCATGTGATATCATCTGGAATTATGTAATATGCAACAACGGAGCATGTCTGCACTAGAAGGGGCTCATTGTTGCAATGCACACACTTCATTCCAAGCACTCTACCATCTGAAGATAACTGGACTTTATCAATGGTGCCCTTAAATTGGCAGTCATTTGCTTTCTTACTGAAGCTGATGAACGGACATGTTTCCTTTACGCATTTCATGTGGCCAATACATGAACTGCGACTAACACGAGCTGGAACATTCCAATGTGTTGTGCAGCGTTGAGTCCAGTAATCACACCCATCCTTCCTATTCATCCCTTTGTACTTGTCCTTCATTGTTTCGTGTGCTGGCAACTCGTAAATCACATTTCCGTTGCAATCTTCTGGGACCTCAGCAACTTGCTGAATCGATGACGAGACCACCAGTTGCTTCCCAATCCTACATCTCTGACTATTGCGAAGTATTGTTACCATAGAATTGTCCCGATCTGTTGTCTCCAACCGGAATAGCGGTCCTTTGGAAGGAAGAAGTGTGTAATACACAAAACTGCTAGCTCTTGCCCCTTCTGGTTCTACCTCAACATTCGCAGCATCTCCACCAACAACAGACATCAAATGCAGCACTTTAAAAGATTGCCAAGGTGGAATGTCAAATGCAGACCTGAGATCTGTTTCAAAGACAAATGCAATACCATCATCTGCAGGGAAGTCCTTGTCAACACCATTGTAGCTGATTCTTGCCATGTAGCAAAAATGGAACAAACAAAAGTTAAAATTCAAAGACAATGAACATATTACACACGATGGTTAATGTGTTTGTCAGTCGTGAGGCAATCATTTCATTGACAAATATTAAAAATAATATTAATTGCGTGCGTCTGGGTAGAAGAGTGAAATTAATTTACTGCGTCTGGGTAGGTTTTTTGTAAATTAAAAAGTTTTACTATGTACAAGTGGCGATCATGCATGCAATATGTTTACAGAAATTAGGTTGGTTTTTAATTGATTTAGGGCGGCTAGGGTTTTGCAATTAGGGCGGCTAGGGCAGCGAGGGCGGCTAGGTTTCGTTGAGCAGCGGCGCATTTGGGGGCATAGCGTGGAGCAAGTGTGGCTCCAGGGATTAATCACAATAGGCTTCCATTGAGGGGGTGAGTATTTTCTGATTTCTTCATGATCTGCTCATGATCTTTTCATGATCTGTTCATCTTTTTACATCTCTTCACAGTTGCAAGAAATCCGAGTCGGCCTGCCGACTCGGACTGACTTCGTTGTCCGTCCCAGTCGGCAGGCCGACTGGGGTGGACTGTTCCAGATCCAGTCAACATTTTGACCGGGGTTGACTGTTCCAGCCCCAGTCAGCATTTTGACTAGGGTTGACTGTTCTAGTCCCACCTAGCATTTTGACTGGGCCTTGCTTCGTTCCCAGTCCCAGACTGGGCCTCCCTTTGTTGCCAGTCCCAGTCGGCATGCCGACTGGGCCTCCCTTTGTTGCCAGTCCCAGTCGGCATGCCGACTGGGCTCCCTTTGTGCCAGTCCCAGTCGGCATGCCGACTGGGACTCCCTTTGATGCCAGTCCCAGTCGGCATGCCGACTGGGACTCCCTTTGATGCCAGTCCCAGTCGGCATGCCGACTGGGACTTACAGCAACTGCTCTCTCAGTCGGCACGCCGACTGTGAGGGCTAGTATGTTTTTTTAATTTTTATTAAACATCTTTGAACATTTATTACAGTTTTTTGTTAAACCTTATTGCTTTTGTAGATGCGCTCTTCACAACGTTTACAAGAAAAAAGATGAAGGAGCCTACTGAGAGAGAAGCAGAAGCTAGAGCTGCAATTCAGAGAGGGCGTCGGGGTCGTGGGAGAGGAAGTAGGAAGCTGGCTGTGGTTCAGGAACAAGGACCTTCAAGTGATGCTCCAGTTGAACAGGCAAGCCAGCAGGACTGGTCAGGAGAGCAAGAGGATGTAGTTCAACCCCAACAAGAACAATCAGACTTTGTTGAAGAAGTTGAGGATGATGTCTTACCACAGGAGACACAGGAGCAGACAGAAGGCACACAAGCCTCATGCGCAGTGACTTTGTCGAGTGACGAAGAGGATGAACCCAAGAGCAAGAAGAGACGACGCAAAGCTGCTGGAGATTCAGAGGCTGCTAAGAAGAAGAAGAAGGGGAAAGCAGAAGTGCCAGATAATGAGGAAGTTTACAACATTGCAGCCAGCATGCATTCGGAGAGTGCAGTGCGTCTTCTCGCGAAGATCACAATCCGAGAATATGGAGAGGCACCGGATGTCCCTATTTGCCGAATTCTGGGAAATGAGCAGGTGCGGAGAGTCAATCCAGCGGATCTGGAATCTTTGACTAGGAGTTTCAAGAAGGCAGTTGGTTATTTGCGCAACACCACTCAGTTCATCCTTCAAGTTGGGGACCCCATGACAGATGCAGATCTGGCAGCATTGAGAAGCGATGAAGCGATGTATGCTCAGCATTTGGCTTTTGAGGAGGAGCTTCAGTCCGACATGTTCCGGCAATGGGCACCAATGCTTTCGATGAAGAAGTTCATCTGTTGGGATGGTAATCACAGGCTAAAGGTGCTTCAGAAGCTGTACACAGAAGACACGGAAGATAAGAATCAGTGGGCAGTGAGAGTGCGTTCAGGCTTCATCCGTGCTGGGGTCATGGATAATCTTCAGCTTGTGACAATGTTTCAGCAAATTAATAGGTAAACATAGTGACCTCTAGATCATAGGATTAACTAACTTCGAGATTTTCAAATATGCAGTTCCTCCGCAACGGCAGTGCAAACCACACTGCCACATCTTCTGCTATCTGTGAAGACATGTTGCACCAGTGAGGAGGGCACAGCGAAGATCTTGGCCAGGCTCAGTGACAAGGAACGAGATGACATAAGAAAGTGGAAGGAAAGCGCGACTGGACAACAAGCTTGGCATCCACTTCCGAATTTGATCTGTGCAAAGATCTTTTTTGAGGTACCACGTCTCACACTTATATTACTTAGTTGATTACGTCTGTGAATTACAGAGTGAGATTGAGGATGATCTTGAGAAGGCTGCAAGGGCATCCAAAGGCAACAAATACCAGGAGCAACAACAGGTCTACATTAAGCATGACAAGCGCATGATGAAGATCTTAGCCATCATCGATCCTGCATTGGGTGAAGAGTGGTTCGACAAGGTGACCCAAATCACATGGAAACAATGCAGATGGATGGGGTTGGAAAAGCTGTACGCGCTTTCAAGGGCGAGAATTCCAAACGAGACGAGAATCATGTACTTCAATAAACTGGTACGTCTCGATCTGAAGAGAGAGCAAGAGACACTTGGATTGCCGGGTGTTCAGGATAAGGAGTGGATAAGGTGGTTTACTATCGATTTGTATTGGCGGGCATCAGAGAGGAGGCAGTACAGATTCTCACGGGACTCATCGAGGATGGCGAGTGGAGCAGGCCGGTTACAGATTTCACGACTTGGTACGATGAAGTGCGGGTAAAATGCAAGAACGTGATGTTCCAGCCATTCCATGAGTGTGTGAAGTTCACTTACTCCATAGAGCCGAAAGAGTTCCTCGAACACGAAGAGACAGCAAGAAGGATGATTTGGAGGTAAGGATGATCTTCTTGACATTGTTACATTCTGACACTACTATATGTTCATTACAGGTATGTCGCAGCGAGAAAGGTGCCTCACACACAGACTATGGTATTCTGGTCAGATTACATGGAAGCACCACACATGTGGTCGAAGACAAGATCTGGCCTGACAGAGTTCGAGCGTGTACACGTACCGTTCTGGCTTGATTATCCACCTGGGCAACCACCAACATGGGAGAAGGATCTCTACAATGAACACTCAAAAGATCTCCCATGCATCTCATGGGATCCGGCAGAGGTCGACTTCATTAAGAAGACAAAGGCCAAGGCAAAGCGGCGTCAGCCTGTGCAGCAGTCAAAGAAGACCTCAGATACAGTAGCTGGCACCTCCACTACTCGCGATCCAGCTGCCTTCTTCAATTTATCTGAAGTGCTACCATCGCAGGGAACCATGGACATCAAGGATGACTTGGTCACATTCGTCCCTTCACTTGCTACAACTCGAGGTGATAATTTCTTGGCGATTGATGACATCGAGGAGATGCAACAGGCCGTGCTCACGGATGAGAAGGAAGAGGAGGTTCCTGACGCTAGACTGGTTCCTTATAGAAAAGTTCAGACACAGGTGGCCAGGTACCATACAGCTGACAGCCAGACTCGCTACCAGCATATTGCGGGAGAATATGGTTTCAACTTGGTGATCTTCGACCTTCCAAATGGGACCTTGCCAGGAAATACAACGAGTGATACGCCATACCTCTACCTTGATCCAGTGAAGTTCGATGAAGCACTCCAGTTTGCAGGTATGCATATGGCTGCAAATGGTTGGTTGGTTGTGTTTGCTGCAGCAAACACCTGGGATCAAGTTGTCCGAGCTGCAAGTGTGGTGGACCTTCAACTTGCTGCAACGTACTACATCTACAGAGGGCGTGGTTGGGGCTACCGCAACAAGATGAAGGTACTTTTTTTTTATTCATGAAGTTCATTAATGATTTTTGATGTTTTAACAGGAGAGCATCCTGCTCCTTCTTGTCTTCCAAGATGCATCTAGAGGATTGCGCGATAATCCACTGCGTTTGTCATCAACAATTCTTGTTGATAATCCTGAGCGGTTCCAAGAACATGGTAGGCATTTCATTTCAACAATTTAAGTATTTACCATTATCTTCACATGCAGGATGGACTACCAACCGAAGAGCACTCGATTGATGCAGCTCGTGATAGAACGACTCACCCGGCCAGGTGATCTTATCTGGGATATAGGCAGTGGTACGGGGTCCTCAATGCTTGCAGCTATCGAGCTGGGGAGAAACATTGTTGGGACTGAGAAGAACCCTGAGCTCGGGAGAATTGCTATGAACAGGATTAAAGAGAACATCCAGCCAGAGGAAATCCCAACCCAACCAATAGCGACGTCAAGTAGGACTGGTGGTTCACGAATTGCAGCATTGCTCAATCGTAAGAAGAAGTGACAAGTGTTGAATTGTACTCTTTGGTGTTGAAATAAAACTTTAATAATACAGTATAAACATGGCTATGATTAAATATTTTTTGTTGTTAATTGCCGACTGAGCCAAAATCCTAAATTCTAAGAATATTTAGGAATATTCTAAGAATATTCTGGTAGATTCTTTAGAATATTCCGGGTCCAAGCCCGGAAGCCCGGAAGCCCGGAAGCCTCTTTTTGTCGGGACTCGTATAAACACGCGACTAGAAACATATTTACGATATATAGAATGTATACCTCAAGCTGTATATAATATGTACATATATAGATACAAATGCGCATCGATAATCTCTCCTTGGCCAAGCTTGTATGAAATGGTCGGATCTCTGTTCTTATGCATCTCGTTTGCGACAATGCACTGCCACAAAGAACCGCATGGAAGGCATGCGCTTGCACTCTCTTCTGTCCGAGTCCAACCACGACCGCCACACATTCATAGGGAACCTCCTGGTGAACATGTACGGTGACTGCGGACTGGTCCACAATGCATGGGAGGCCTTTGAAAGAACACAACAGAAGAATGCATTTTCTTGGAACATAATGATCGCTGCATTTGCCCACAACGGGGAAACTCACTTGGCAAGGGAGATGTTCGAACGAATGCCGCAAACCAATGTTGTTACATGGAATTCTGTCATAAGTGATTACGCACGAAATAGAGAGCTTCGAGAACTGAGAGATTTATTCAGAAGAATGCCTGAGAGAAACGTATGCTCTTGGAACGTTAATCTTGCCGCATATGCCCAACTCGGGCATCTGCATGAGGTCTGCAATACTTTCAGTAAGATGCCTTGTGTTCAAGTTGTAAGCTGGAACTCACTTATAACAGCTTATGGCGATAAAGGATGTGTTGAGGAAGCAAGAATTGCCTTTGATAACATGCGAGAGAGGAACCCGTCTTCATGGAATGCCATGCTTGCTGCATATGCTTCTTCTGGCATATCCAGGATGCAAACGGGATGCTCGACCTCATGCCTGAGCAGACGCTAGTGTCATGGAATGCATTAATCACTGTGTTCTGCACATTTGGGAGACTACAAGAAGCAAGAAACTTGTTCGAGAATGCCCCTGTCAGAAACGTAATCACTTGGAACGTTGATTACAGGATATGCGCAGAATGCGCAAGGTGAAGAAGCTTTGCAACTTTTCAGAGAAATGGATATAGAAGGTACTACACCGGACAATATCGCATTTATCAGTGTTATCTATGCTTGTGCGACCATTCCTGCACTAGCTGTTGGCCGCATTATTCACCGAATCATCGATGAGAATGGTCTACCACAGGATGTTCCTTTAGGAAACAATCTCATAAACATGTATGCAAAATGTGGTAACCTAGTGTTTGCGAGGGAAGTGTTCGATAATATGGCTGTGAGAGATATCATGGCTTGGAATACCATGATCACTGCATATACCATGCTGGCCTTCACAATGCCACCTTTGACCTGTATCATATAATGATGTTACGAGGGATTGAACCAGTACATGTTACGTTTGTCAGCGTTCTTTCCTCATGCAGTCATGCAGGTACCAGTTCTGTGTGTATCTCTCTCTCTCTCTCACACACACACACATTGATATATGGATTTTGCAGGACTGCTAAAGAATGCACGGCAACACTTTCATTCAATGAGTCAAGATTTCGGAATGGTGCCTGGATTTGAACACTATAGGTGTATGATAGACGTGTTGGGAAGGATTGGCCAGCTAGAAAGAGCAGAAGACCTTATTGAGAGTATGCCATACAAACCTGATGGTGTCATATGGAATACACTCTTGGGTGCATGCAAGAACCACAATGATCTGGATAGAGCTGCCCGAGTTGGTCAGTATGTGTTTAAGACTGATCCAAATGTGAGATCGTCTTACATACTCTTATCTACTACTCTCATGAATCCTTGAAGGCTTTCACATTTGAGCTGTGTGTGGGAAATACAACACACACACTATAAACTCAGAGAATTCTCAAACATAATATTCAATAACATAATAAAAACAAAGGCTCTTTACAACCTCAGTTGTATGAAGGAACCTCAGGTGCCTTGTACGAAGGAGAACTGTATGGAGCTTTGTAGGAAGATGGGGTGAATGCAAACGGCCCAACGTCGTAGATAACCTTGTTGCCCACAGTTTGCTCTTGACAAGAGAGGCACCGTACTTGCCATTGTTGATGTTGGTGATAACATTGCAAGTCTTGCTTGGAGATGAGACAAGCTTCACCTTGAGAGAGCTAACATCAATTTTCTTGTATTCACCAAAGCTCAGCGGGAAGTAGAAGTATCCGTATGAGTTAGTCTTGTCTTCCATGTGTGAATTGCTCTTGGTGCATGTCAAGCTCACCACAGCCCCTATAGACAAAGGATATAAGAACCATCTCATGACTCATGTGTGTGTGTGTGTGCGTGCGTGCGTGTTCAGTCCATTTGCCAAGGACGATACTCAAAACGGAGTACTTAGTGCTACAGTCATATAAGTATGTATATTCATATCTGCTGTGCGTGTGCATTCACCAGCGTTCTTATTGACCCGGCATTTAGTTGTATATATCTATATGTATGAGAGAGAAGAGAGGAGAGGACGTACCTTCAAGTGGCTTCTTGGAGTAACCATCCTGGCAAAAACATACCCTTCAACTGCAACACGCTTCTCCACAGGGTAAACAGGCTTCTTATCATCTGATGACTTGTAAACAGGCTTCTCTGGCTTGTACACTGGCTTGTACACTGGTTTGTGCTCTGCTTGTACTCTGGCTTGTACACTGGTTTGTACTCTGGCTTGTACACTGGTTTGTGCTCTGGCTTGTACTCTGGCTTGTACACTGGTTTGTACTCTGGCTTGTACACTGGTTTGTACTCTGGCTTGTACACTGGTTTTGTGCTCTGGCTTGTACTCTGGCTTGTACACTGGTTTGTACTCTGGCTTGTACACTGGTTTGTACTCTGGCTTGTACTCTGGCTTGTACACTGGCTTGTACACTGGTTTGTGCTCTGGCTTGTACTCTGCTGGTACATGGCTTATACACTGGCTTGTACACTGGCTTGTACTCTGGCTTGTACTCTGGCTTGTACTCGGGCTTGTACTCTGGTTTGTATTCTGGCTTGTACTCTGGTTTGTACTCTGGCTTGTATTCTGGCTTTGTACATGGCTTGTACTCTGGCTTGTACTCTGGCTTGTACACTGGAAATGACAAATAGTTTATTTGTAGACACATCTAAGAAGAGATTCAGAAAAATAGTGATATAATAGAGATATCAATATTTAATTTAATTAATCAATACTAAGTACAGTTACCAGGCTCTCCTCGGGCTTGTGGTAAGCAGGGCCGTGTACTCTTTCTCACCTTCCTTCTCGTAACCATGCATCTTCTCGTCTACTTTCTTGTGGGGATACACAGGAGAGACATAGCTACCTGCATGGTAGTAGTCATTAGCCTGTACATCAAGCCAACAAGCTAAAGCAGATAGCTGCTGCAGAAAACCAAAAGCAGCTAAACGACCCATAGTTAGAACTTTTAGGTACTAACTAGAGCAAAGAGCAAATGGAAACTGATAATTGCCTCACACTGAATGCCTCTGCTTTATATGCGGAAATACACACATGATCAGAAAAACGTGAAAGTCAAGTCAGCACGATGAACATAATATTTCGAATATAAAACTCAAAGGTAAATCAAAAGAGAAAGTTCAAATATATTCTTATACTTACATTATACCATCTATATATATTAAACAACCAAGAAAAGTAGAAGTAAAAAGTAAAAATAAAAATGAATAAAAAAGTTAATATACTGGATCAGTGTCCATTGAGGCGTCAACAGTACAAGTGAAACCACTAGTGCAAGGCAAGCCAAACTTTTGAATAAACTGTTGAAGGTATAAGTCTAGGCAAAATATTAAACCTTCAACATCTGCCTGCGCCTTTTCTTAGCCTTCTTTAAGCTAAGGTAAGTGTGAAAGACTTTGCATTTAGTAAAATGCTATAAACTCTAGCATCCACTTAAAAGCTAGCTTCCATTCAAGTTGGCTCCGTTAAACACTAATGGCACAATACCCGCACTCAGACCTTTTACTATCACCATCATCTCCCATAAATAGAATGAGTGTGTGTGTGAAAATAGAGTAACACACACGCATATGAAATATACATATAAAGTTATCATATTCAAAACTATAGATAATAACATTGAAGTAGAATAAAGGGTAAAAGGTTTAATTACCACCTTTCTTTAAATGTGAAAAAGAAATTGCATTAGTCAGATGCTACAGTCAAAGCATCCGCTGAAAGCTTTCTTTACTCAAGGTCCCCAATGGAAACTACATGCAAAAATGAAGAAAGGCAATATAAAAGACTTCTACTTCACCATTTAAGAGCATACCTGTTTTCAGATTCTGAAGGTAATTGTAGTGTATCTGCAATCGAAATATGACAAGTCAGGATATTGTTATGCCGCATGTGAGAGAGAGATTACATACCATTATGCACACACACATATTACATGGATTAGAAAGTTACTGTCGACGTCTCCGGCTCAAGGACATGGCACTTATACCGTCGGGGTCCACAACAAAACCAAGAGGCTTGTAGAAGCCTAAGACATTAGGTTCTGCATAAAGGACGATATTGCTTATGCTCAGCCATTAGCCTCTCCATAACTGCCTTGCCGAGACCAAGCCCTTGAAAAGAAGGATCCACAACCACGTCCCATATTATTGCGTTGAAGACATCATCACCTGTGTATGAATAAATGTATATTACAATATGTCTTGCTGTTTGTGATGTATATGTGTTTATAAGTGTCCGTGTGTCCGTGTGTGTGTTGTTGGCTTTGTAAGTATGTAAAGGTAGACATATATTCCACACTAAGATGATACATTCTATTATATGGTAAGGATGTGTCACACACTACATATACACACTTCGACCTGTTGCTCTGGCAAATGCGATAATTTTATCGGACTTAGTGAGCCACAGCATGGACCCTGTGTGCTCCAAAGCACGTTTAAGCTTCTCATTTTGCCGACGAGGAAATCGCACCTATCCATCAGACACATACACACACACACACACACACACACAATATACTATATATATGTACGACAAAAACCTTGACAAACAGTTCATTGAGCTCATCAAGATCAATGCTTTCCATGGACCTGTGCAACTCATACCCTGTGAAAGAAGCTCATCGTTGCTTATTGACAGTCTCAGTGATTCCAAAAGCCTCAAGCTCCGCAGTCTGTGCAAGAGAGATAGCATTTCGTATACGTGATCTTCTTGTTATAACATGCTCCAATTTGGTAGACTCAGGATAGCTGAACCATCTTTGATCCTGAAATATATAATTAAATATATTATTAATTTTGCGTACACAATCTGCATTGTAAGTACACGCCCACGCACACAGGCACGCATAGATACAGGCCCACCTGCACCAATGGCCTGAAATCCGAGCAGAGCCTCCGAACAGGGAACAAGAAGGAACCCTAGATATGAATGCCATTTTATCATCCGCCTAAACCCTCGAGTTTTTTAATTTTCTGATAACTGGTGTATCTGTTTTCCAGAAGCTCACTTTCTTTCATTGCCCTCAAAGCGTATAGGACTATATGCTGTTGAAGGAACGCTTATCGCACGTTCTGATTCTAATGGCGAGGATCTAGAAGGATTTTCTGGGGCTGGACTGTAAGTCACACACGCACACACTCACTTACGCACGCACGCAACAGTGCAGTGTCTTCTTGTATCCACTTTTTTTTGGTACTCATCAATTTCACTTTCTTTACATGAGATTATCTGAGTCATAGGATTTTGTGTTTCCGTATCCGTGTTGTTTTATCTGTGCATGGCAGTGCTAGTTATGTATTTGTTGCAGATATGACAGTGTTACCGTTGAACGATCAACTGAAGTCATGCTCAACTACAATGCTCCCCCCCCCCCCCCAACACACACACACACACACACTCACACTCACACTCACACAACTATATATGTGTGTGTGTACATGTATGTGATATGTATATAATAAGTGTTATGCCTTGTCTAAATCAGTTTCGGAGTCCAAGTTTGGAATGGATGTGGAAGCAGCACCTCAAGTAAGTCATTCTTTTTGAAAACAAAATAAATCCGTAACAGTTCTGTAATATATCATCATAGTTGACTGTTCATTACGTTTGGACTTTATGAACATGTTGAAGGAGTTTATAACCATGGGAGTACAAAGCAGGCCGCAGATTCTCAGTTGAAAAAGTATGTAAGTTTAATCAAGCCTGTTAAAATCATCTTATATAAACAGTGGGGCTTGTCTTAAATATGCCCATGAGCACTAGCGACATTAATAAATGTTTAATAAAATAATTTAGATATTTAAGTGGACGCCCCAATCCATACTCATTCCACAGAAACACACCTAGTTTGTTTTAGAATCACCACAAGTACATGCATAAACAAAAGACTAGGTTCCAGCAGGATTGGAGAAGACATGGACAGATGTGAGTCTTTTTCCTGACACAGTTGTGTTCTGTTACTAACTATGATTTCCTCAACAGTGGAAGAGAAACACTTCAGACTTTAAGCACACCACTACAGGTGACACATCAAGTACTTGTGTGACAAAGGTGCAAGAGAAGCCTACTTCTTTAGAGCCACTGTATCTGAGAGGAAGGCTAACAAAGAAACAATACAGAAGAATGTTCAAGAATTTGTTGCTGCTTTAAAAATGTACCAAGACAAGAGACTTGAAAGGAGGGAAAAAATACATTCAGATGCGGTTTGCAGCGAGTTGCCACAGTGACAAATATGTATCCTCTTCACTGATCACAATGTATAGTAGATGCGGGAGTATGTCACTAGCCAGGGAGGTCTTTTGACAATACGATCCATCGGGACGTTTGTTATGTGGAACTCCCTCATTCTGGATACGTGAGAGAATGGGAATGCTCACTGGCTTTGGAGTTGTCGAAGGCATGGGTTGCAAGCCAAATTCTGTTAAATGTGGTTGCACTCAAGGCATGTGCAGGCTTGGCTAGTGAGAAGAAAGCAAATAAGCAAGTCTATCTGAAGAAAGGTGGCCATCCACAACCAAGCCAAATAGCGTGGATTTTGACTTAGACATTGTTGTAGCAAACAGCTGGTAGACATGTATAGCAAATGTGGAAGCATGCAGCATGCTCGGGACGTGTTCGACCGGATGATCCGTCGGGATGTCGTTACTTGGACGTCTCTCATTCTAGGATACACGGAGAATAGGAAAGCTCAGTGGCTATCGAGTTTGTACAGGAGCATGGATTGTGAACGCGAACACTGTTACGTGCGTTGCTGCTCTGAAGGCATGTGCGTGCTTGGCTAGTGAGAGGGAGTCACATAAGAGTTTTCTCTAGACAAACGGGATGTCATTTCACAAACAAATCAAGAACGTGGACTTCAATGCAATCTCACTGTTGCAACACTTTGGTGGACATGTATAGCAAATGCGGGAGCATGCAGTGTGCTCGGTATGTGCTCGACCAGATGGTCTGTCGGGATGTTGTTACATGGAATTGTCTCATTCTGGGATACGTCGAGAACCGGGAGAGATCGGTAGGTTTGGAGCTGCTTACGAGGATGGACTGTGCTCCCAACGCTGTTACATTTGTTGCTGCACTCAAGGCATGTGCAGGCTTGGCTACTGAGAAGGATTCAGAGAGACAGTCTTGTCTGGAGAAGGGGATGGTCATTCACAAACAGATCGAGGAGCATGGAGTTGATTCTGATATAGTTGTGGCAACCACCTTAATAGACATGTATAGTAAATGCGATAGCATGCATCATGCGAGACGTCTTCGACTTGATGAGAGATCGAAGTGCTGTTACGTGGAACTGTCTCATTTGTGGATACTCGGAGAATGGACAGAGATCAGTAATATGGACACTGCACCAAATGCTTCTGCATTTGTTGCTGCACTTAAGCCATGTGCTGGCCTAGCTACTGAAAAGGACTCAGACAAGCAATCTTGTCTGCAGAAGGGTATTGCCATTCATGAGAAACTCAAAGAGCACGGATTTGAGCATAACTGTGGGAAGCACTTTGATTGACATGTACAGCAAGTGTGGTAACATAGAACGAGCCAGAGAGGTCTTTGACAGAATGACACATAGGGATGTTGTCACTTGGACATGTCTTATCCTTGGATACGTAGAGAATGGTGATAGTTCTGTGGCCATGGAGTTGTTCACAGGAATGGATTGTGCAGTAGCATTTGTCGCTGCACTCAAGGCATCTGCAGGCTTGGCTACTGGGAAACAGTTAAAAAAGCAATCTTGTCTGCAGAAGGAATGGACATTCATAAGCAACTCAGAGAGCGTGGACTTGATTCCAACGCTGTTGTGGCAAGCAGCTTGGTGGACATGTATAGCAAATGCGGGAGCATGTCACATGCGCTGGAGATCTTCGACAAGATGGTCCGTAAAGATGTTGTTACCTGGACATGTCTCATTTGGGGATACGTAGAAAATGGGGGAGCTCGACAGCTTTAGACTTGTTCATGTGTATGGATTGTCAACCAGGCTCCTCTGCATATGTTGCTGTACTCAAGGCATGTGGTAGTTTAACCTGGTTGCTGCTGAACAAATGGTTAACAGTATCCATTCTCATAGCATAATGGCCTGGACTGCCTTGTTAGCAGGATATAGTGCAGTAGGGGACGCATATCAGGTGTTTAGTTTCGTAAAGAAGATATAGGAAGCTGGTTTGCAAGTGGACAGTATTATGTTACTTGGTGTTTTAACAGTTTGCAGCCATGCAGGTATGGTGGAAGAAGGTAAAATGTATTTTGAGGCCATGGGTAGATACGGTATCAAACCAAGTCAAGAACACTATGCTTGCGTCGTTAACATGTTGGGTATTGGAAGAGGCATTCTCTGTTGTGAAGAGCATGCCTATCACGCCCAACAGAGTTATGTGGATGTCTTTGTTAGGGGCATGTAGGCAAATGAGAAGAATTGCAATCAACAAATCTAGAAGTCTCAAAAACCTTAGTCTATATATATATATATAAATACAGTGTGTTATTATGGGTTTATAGTCTCTCACATTAAGTATTGATGTTGGGAGATGCGGAGAGACCTCAACTTCCTGTTTTGATGGATCTCCAGACCAAGAAAATACCAAGTTCTCTAAGGTCCTCCATAGCAAAAGCTTATCTAAGTTTACTTTGAAGATTTGTAAATGCTCAAGGTTGTTACAGATCGGAGTCATCCACATAAAGAGCAACAATGATTAAAAATTTCCTTTCTTTCTTGGTGTAAACTGAAACTCAAGAGTGATAGGGAGAATTTCACCATACTATTGCTTATAACCTTGTATCACAAGTCGAGCTTTGTGATAATTGATGGAACCATTGGGATTTAGTTTTGTCTTATAGACCCACCACTGCCAAGGGTTGTAGAGTCAGGAGAACAACTTCCTCAAAAGTGTTCATGGGAGTGATGGAATCAATCTCCTTGTCCATCACTCGTTTTCAATGATTAGCATCAGGTCTAGCCATAACCTCCTTGAACGAGGAAGGTTCTAACATACATGCAGCTGCACAAAATTCTAGCAAGTTAAGAGTGAAAGCATAAGAACATTCAACATTATCAATAGCTTTTTGGCTAGGAATTTTCACCTTTTTTCCATGTCCTAGTGGCTCATGAGTAGATTTCGTGAATGTTGGAGTTGTCACAAAGGAAAATTCATGAGCTGTCACATGGAAAAATTCCTGAGGTTCTATCACATGGTAGCTGTCACATGGGAACATTCCCAAGGTTCTATCACACAGGAAATTCCCAAGGTTCTATCACGGGAAATTCCAAGGTTCTATCACAGGAAATTCCCAAGGTTCTGTCACGGGAAATTGGTTTAGCTCAATGATTGGACCAGCTCCTCTTTCCTCGAGCTTTACACTTTGTTCAAGCTCTCTCCTTGTTGAGCATTGGTTGATGGTGGGTTGACCACCGTCAAACCGTCAGCCAATGTGAACAAGCGGCGAGGCCAAGCGGCTAAGTGGGGAAGGTACAACAAGTACTGACCAACAACATGGTTGTCAAGCGACACATAACAGGGTCTAGATTTGATTGTTCAAATCAACTACCAAGGTATTCAAGACATCATGTGTGAGAAGGGCGCATAAATGCTACATGGCAGGACTCTATCACAAGGTAGCAGGCTAGTAGGGGAGTGCCATCTAGACCTAGGGTATAGCACTAGCTGGCCTACTATATAAGCAGGAAGGTTAGTAGTGGGTTGGGGTCTTTTGAGTCCATTTTCTTGCTCCCCCTTCTTTAGGGGCTCTAGACAGGCAATATATATATATATATATATAAGTTCCTTTTGCCCACCACATCTCCCCATTGTTCTCCTCGTGCCCCACTCCTAGCCCAACGGTATCTTCTTCAAAAGGCGACGACATTGTGTTCAAGAGAACTCCTACTCGCTTGCACACAAACCCTCGTGGTGTCTGGGTAAGGGCCATCCCTACACCTTCTAGCATCTTTCGGAGGTAAAGGCCGGCCCATCGGTGCAAACCCCCAAAACTGGGCATTGGCTACATGTCCTGGCACTGAGGCTTTATAAGTGTCATAGTTTTTACTATGACTTGACTGGGGTTTGACTATTATTACTTACCAAGATGTGTGACGAACCCTAGTTGTAGTGAGAAACAACCCCGCTTAGTGCACTTAGGTGTTTAGGGGTCCAACTAGCTGTCATTAGGTACCTCGAGAAACTTTAGGCGAAGATAATACTTACCTTTTAGAAAACTCTCCCCCAGTTTGACATTTAAGATAGGTTTTCCATTAAATATAGCTTGTCAAAAAAGGGTTAGGGACACCCCTAGGGTTGACCTAACCCTAGGGTTGCCCTAACCCCACGCCCTAGGAGTTAGGGTTAGGGTTAGGGTTAGGCATCTCATTTCATTAAGGGCTGGCATTTCCATGCCAGTCATTTAGGAAAACGGGGGGGGGGGGGCTCCATCACATAATTAAGGTATAGTGTAGTGAGGCTTCCTAGGTTCAAAAAAGAACTTGTTAACCTCCTATCGGTGCAAGCTAAGCTTGTGTTGTCAAGGCACAACCTTTTATTGTGTGACCCAAACTTCCACACAACAGGGGTACATCCCATCTTTGGGTTAGACTATCCTTATCGTTGGCAAGATCTCACCTTTGTGACAGGGGTACGTTATTTCCAAGGAGTTAGTCAAATTCCTTGGGTCAAAAACCTGCTCGCAAGCTCAAAGGCATTGCCCAAGTCCATGTTTCGCAGAACTAGTGGTTGAGGCCTTGCTCTGCCGCCTCAACCACGCCAAGCTAGGAACGACACATATAACTCGACTAGTTCGCGTATCTTAATTCACAAGGTGAGCCTCGTTCGTGAACTTGGTCAGCTAGGGGCTTAATAAGTTCCTAAGGGCTGGGTTCCTAATACAGGTTACTTTACCAGATTCCATGGAGTTTCTAGAGAGGGGATTCCAAGGTTGGCACATGGCAAGCTGCCTTTGTGGCACTAGGTAAAACTCTGACAATAAGTCACCCCACATTTGGCCTACGGAGTCCCCGGCAACCATTTGTGGCGACCACAAAGGGATTTTAATTACACGCAAATGGAGTTCACCATAGTGAGCAGAGTTGCAGCTCAAAGAAGAGACCGAAGAGCCTGGATTAACTCGTTCAAACAACTAAAGATCAATGAGTATCAGTTGGTTATGAGGATGCTTTGGGTTGGCCGAGAGAGGCTAATGGAAGGTAAGGAGGTGCCTTGGATGCCATAGTTGGCTCTTGCCTCGCCTGTCCGAGAGAACGACACAAACACCACATAGCCAAACCTTTGAGAAGCGAAAAACCCGACATAGCACTATCAAAGTCGGTAGCAAGCCGTAGACAACGAAGAGAGGTATGAGAACCCTTAGCATGTCTGAATAAAATTCCAAGTGTAGGAGCGTGCATGAATGAGCAACACCTGAATGGACAACCTCGCCCGGCAATGACCTACAACGTAGATTAGGATGGATGGCAAGATGATGGAAGCCCTCCACCCCCTCTCGATGTAGGTAAAAGTGACAGCTATAATGAGTCCCCACACGGGAGAGCCCAACCCGTGTTTGACGAGTACCCTTTAGGGAGGAGACCCCACGCAGGAGAACCCTAGAAGAGGGAAGGCATGCGCTGGAGGCAGGAATCTTGAGGTGGCAACATCAACACAATAGTGACAGGGGACGAGAGACGAAGGTACGTGGCCACACTATGAGGGATGCAAGGTAGAAAACCCATGTCCGCAATCACCCACCAAGGTAAGGCGGGTGGACCGTGGATGCCCGAAAAGAGGGAAGGAAGAGCCTCATCCAAAAAGCCCCCGCATGGGGGGCACCGATTATCGACAAAAAAAACCTTTACACTAGGAGTTTAGTTGATAGGACGATGCAACATGCCAAGGTGAGTACAAGGATGAGGGCTTGAGGCTCCAGAAGGCTAGGTTACACATGGGACGACCACCCACGTGAAGGCGACTAGACGTCAACAAGATGATGGACTGGGAAGAGGTACTAGCAAGAGGGGCCACATAGTGGTCACTCTGGGCAAGGGACCGTCCCAGGGCAAGGGAAATTGCCTGAGCAAGCAAGACCATATCGACCACACGAGGGATTCTGCAAGGGCGCATGGCAAAGCCGCAATCACCAATTGAGAATAAAATATAATAATGAAAAAAAAGAAATAATAATAACAACCACAAAACGAGGGATACCATCTCAGAGTGAGGAGAATCCGCCTCAATAGCCACGACCATCCCGACATCGTGAGGGGATTCCGCAGGGTCGCATTGTTCCTTAAGGGGTAAGTGATAAGGCCTTAGCTCTATCATGGGGGTATGTGTGGGACACGTTTCCTTGGTGGGGTTAGGGCATGAGCCTGTTTAAGTCTTCTAGAGTAGGATCCTAAAGTCTACTTAGATTATCTAGTTAGGCTCTTGGGTCGTCTTGGAAGACTTAGCGTTGCTCACATAGGATGTTTACGTCGGATGACCACTTGGTAACCACATGTTGCCATGTGTTGGGCCTTCATATAAAAACTCTAACAATCTTAGTTGTTATATTATGCATGTGTATTATTTGTTATAAAAGTGAATGCCACAGTAGTGGCCTTGAGAAATGTGAAAGAAATAAAGTTAGCTTATGAAGCAATAAGACTAATAGCCTTTGTCAAAGTTTTTACCTGGTGCTTCGAGTGCAACTCACCAGATGCCAGCTCTGAAAACCCACAACTCTGGTATGATAACCCAACGTTAAAAACCCAACATCTAGGACCTCATCCCTCAATTGGCTAAGTATATGAACAACGCTCACCTTTGTCAAGCCACGATCCAGGAAACAGGAAGAGAGCAGGATTCCAAGGACATGAAGGCTTGACTCAGGAACAGGACCGAGAGCAGGACAGGAACCAGGAATAGGAACAGGACGGATCTAGGAGTAGGACAGGATTAGGATAGGATCCGGGAGCAAGACAGGAAAGCACAGGATAGGATCCGGGAGCAAACAGGAACAGGACAGGATCCCGGAGCAGGACAGGATCCAGGAACAGGACAGGAAATAGGAGCGAGACAGGAACAGGACAAGACAAGATTGATCGTAGTAAGACTGGTGTTGATAGTAACTGATTGTACAACAATTAGGTCGGAGCTTTTATGCTCACAACTCCAAGAGCTAATCTAGGCATGCATGCAAAAGTGGTTGCATGCATGCAAAAGTGATTGCATGCATGCAGAGGCTAAGATGAGTCCACATGTCCCTTATCCTCTAGGCATATCCTGTGGCATATCCTGTAGGAATATCCTGCAACCGAATCCTGTGTCCGGAATCCTGGTAGGGTATCCTGTAGGAAAATCCTGCAACCCATATCCTGTATCCGGAATCCTGTAGGAAAGTCCTGCAACCCATGTCCTGTATCCGGAATCCTGTATTCTGTATCGGGTCGTGACAGCACCTCCTCCCTAAAGACGAGTTCCACGAGTCTTGGGACCTGGTTTAGCAGGATAATGCCGATGGAAGGCAGCAACCTTGGAAGAAGCATGGAGTAAGTTGGATGCAGGTTCCCAAGTGCGATCAGTAGGCAGGTACCCTTTCCAATCCACCAAGTATTGGAGTTGGTGACGATGAAGACGAGAGTCAAGGATGGCTGCGACTTCGTACTCAGGTTCCGTGTCAATGACCACAGGAGGGGGAGGAGAAGAAACACGACCAGGAAGAGAAGAAGGATGATACGGCTCCAACAAAGAGGTGTGAAACACAGGATGAAGTTTCACCGTGGATGGTAACTCGAGTCGGAAAGCTACAGGATTTACCTCCGCCACGATCCTATAAGGGCCCAATCGTTGAAAATCCAACTTAGAAGAAGGCCTGTTGGTGCGAATGTGTCGACGAAGAAGCCACACGAGATCACCAATCTTGTATGCAGGTGCCGGCTGTCGGTGAGCATCAGCATGATGCTTGTATCGTTCCTGTGCCTGTTGAAGATGAACCTGGAGATCATCCTGTACCTGCCGAAGATGCTGAAGACGATCCTGTACTGCAGGAGCGGAAGAAGGAGAAGCGGTAGGAGCAAAGTCAAAACGTGGATGGTGGCCTGTAAGAGCAAAGAAAGGTGTCTGTCCTGTAGATGCGTGGATGGAGTTGTTGTAGGCAAACTCTGCCATTGGAAGGAGGTCCAACCAGTTGTCCTGCTGGTAACTGATGAAGCAACGAAGATACTGTTCTAAGGTCTGAATTGTGCGTTCGGACTGCCCATCGGTTTGTGGGTGATATCCTGAAGAAAGATCCGCTTTGACCTGTAGACTCCGAAGAAGCTCTCGCCAAAACTTGGACATGAATTGTGGACCTCGATCGGAAACAATGCTCTCAGGAAGACCATGATGTCGGAACACCTCGCGGATCACCAACTCGGCAGTTGTCTGACCTGTAGCTGTCTTGTTGCAGGGTAGGAAATGAGCCTGCTTGGTGAAACGGTCAACCACCACAAGAACTGCATCAAATCCACGGAAGGAGGAAGATCTGTGAGGAAATCCATAGAAATGGATCTCCAAGGAGCAGACGGAACAGGAAGAGGACGAAGAAGACCAGAGGGTGCATGATGAGGCATCTTCGACCTGCTACAAGTGTCACAACTCCGTACAAACCTCTCCACAAAACCTCGCAACCCAGGCCACCAATAGTTGCGAGTCACCAATTCCACTGTCTTGGCCACACCAAAATGTCCTGTAGCCGGGGTATCATGACAATCCTGTACCACACGAGTCCTAGAAATACCAACAGGAACGTACAGGAGACCTTCCCGGTACAGGAGTCCATCCTGTATGGTGAATAGGTTGTAGTCTGGACGGGAACTGGAGGAAGAGGAACTTGCAACGTCAGGATGAATGTGTGAGAACACATTCTTTCCCAAGTCGTCTGTAGGCAACTGCGAACGAACGTCCTGTAGGAGTGTTGAATTTGCTGGAGCCTGATGAACCTGCAGTGCCGCAAGCCGGAAACGATCAGGACCCAACAACACTTGCCTTTGACCGTCAAATGCAGGATCGCCCGGGCTTGGTGCAAGGTAAGAGCGCCTAGACAATGCGTCCGCCTTGCCATTCCGAAAGCCGGGCCTGTAGACGATGACGAAGTCAAAACGTGATAGGAACTCTGCCCACCTAGCCTGTCGCCGACTGAGGACCCGAGCCGTTTGAAAGTACTCCAGGTTCTTGTGATCCGTAAGAACTTGTACAGGATGTGCAGCACCTTCCAGGAAATGCCGCCATTCCTCAAACGAATCCACAATGGCCTTGAGTTCCTTGTCATGAATCTCGTAGTTGATCTCCGCCGACAGGAACTTACGAGAGTGAAAGGCTACAGGATGAAGCAACTTGTCCTCTCCAACTTGCGATAGGACGGATCCTACTGCAAAATCCGAGGCATCTGCTTCAATGAAGAAAGGATGAGAAGGGTCAGGATGTGCTAAAATCGGAGCTGTCGTGAAAACGTCCTTGAGTGTTGTGAACGCGTGTTCCGCCTTGTCGGACCAAGAGAAAAGTCCTGTGCGCTTGGTGAGTTCTGTGAGTGGAAGTACACGCTTGGAGAAGTCCTGTATGAACCGCCTGTAGAAGTTTGCAAAGCCAAGGAAACATTGTACATCTCGTACCGACTTGGGCCTCTCCCACTCCACGATGGTCTTCACCTTGTGCATGTCCATGGAAACGCCAGCAGGAGAGACGATGTAGCCCAAGAACTCCACCGAATCCCTATCGAAAAAACACTTCTCCAACTTCGCGTACAGGCCATGCTCGCGAAGCCGCTCTAAAACTAGTCGTACATGCTTGTCATGTGCCGCCTGGTCCTTGGAGAAAATCAAGATGTCGTCGAGGTAGATCACCACAAACTGGTCCAAGAAGTCACGGAAAATGTCGTTCACCATGTGTTGGAATACAGCTGGGGCATTGGTAAGGCCGAAAGGCATTACCGTGTACTCAAAATGTCCATACCTTGTACGAAAGGCAGTCTTCCACTCATCGCCGGGACGAATCCGTACAAGGTTGTAGGCTCCTCGTAAGTCGATCTTCGTGAACACCTTTGCCCCTCGCAGCCGATCGAGAAGTTCCGGGATCAATGGCAACGGATACCGATTCCGAATGGTGACTTGATTCAAACCCCTGTAGTCCACCACCAAACGTAAACTCCCATCCTTCTTCTTGACAAAGAAGATAGGAGCTCCTGCAGGGGACTTTGAGTGACGAATGAAGCCGGATCCTAAGTTGTCCTCGATGTATTGACGAAGAACCTCCAACTCTGTGGGTGACAATGCATAGATCGGTCCGAATGGTGGAGTCTTTCCTTCCGCAAGATCAATAGGACAGTCGTAGGACCTGTGAACAGGAAGAACTGCAGCCTTGTGCTTGTCAAAAACGTCCTTAAAGTCGTGGTACTTGGATGGTAGGGAAGAAGGAGGAGAAGGAGAAGGAGAAGGAGAAAAAACAGGGGAGTCGGATACAGGAAAGGTAGGAGAGGACGTAGGAGTTACTTGAAAAGCAAAAAGGTGGAAGGGGGCAGGATCAGTGGCGAGTTCATGCATGGTAGTGGTAAGAACTCGGAGAGGAGAAGGAGGGAGCTGTGACTGAAAAAGAGGAAGGATCTTGGGGGATGGAACAGAGGCAGGGTAACAGAAAGAAGCAGGATTGGAAAAAACCTGTGTGGTTGTTGATGAGTGTACAGGATTGGAAGAATCCTGTACAGGACACCGTGAGTGTACAGGATTGGAAGAATCCTGTACAGGAGTCCGTGGTTGCGCAAGAGTGGAAGAAGCCTGCGAATGTGCTGACGAATCAACAGGAGGTGGATCCTGTTGAGGAGGAACCTTCGACACTGATACAGGATTGGAAGAACCCTGTACAGGACACCGCAAACTTACAGGAATGGGGAGAGCCTGCGGATGTGCTGAGGAACTGCCATGAGGTGAATCCTGTCGAGGAGGAGTCTTCAACACTGGTACAGGAACAGGTACGGTCAATCCTGTAGCTTGTACTGCCTCAGATACTAAGGATGTATCCTGCACGCAGGAAGGTACAGGATTGATCCTAGAAGTTGGAGAGGAAAACGTGAGTGTCCTAGACCTCCAGTCGATCTGCGGATTTGCAACAACGAACCATGGCATGCCCAAAATGATGGGAGTCGACCGAGTCTTGATCAAGTTGAAGGAAATTGAACAGTTGAATGTGCCATACCTGCAGGAGAGAGGTTCGGTAGCATGGGTAACTGCACCGGAAGCAATTAGACGCCCATCGGCCACCTCTACAGGAACTGCACGCTTCAACTTCACCACCGAAATGCCATGTTGAGTTGCAAACGTGTCATCCATGAAGCATGCATTTGCACCAGTGTCTAACAAGGCAAACTCCATGAGCTCTCGATTATTAAGATGAATGTGTACAGGAAACTTAAGTGACGGGATGGTATGAGCAGCACCAATGGAGCCTGCACCTACGTCCAACTTCGCGGCTCCTAGACGAAGTGGACATTGGAGTTTTCCGACTGAACTTCGGCTTCGACTTCACGCGTCTTGAAGTTCCTGGCTTTAATAGGACAATCTGCCACCTTGTGTCCTGCTCCACCACAATACAAGCACAGGTTCTCACTGCGACGACGTTGCTTCTCGGCAGCGGAAAGAGAGCCACGCTTGGATTTCTCAACCTCCATAGGAACTACTCCAGAAGGTGGTGCAGGAACATGTACCACAGCTGTAGGATTGGTTTGCAGGAACTGTTGACGGGATCTTTCCTGACGACGCTCGAACAAACGGTTGTCGCAACGAACAGCTTGTTGCATGATCTCCGCTAATGTTTGGGCATCCGGTAACGTAAGGAGAAGGTCCTTCACGTCGTCCCTCAACCCAAAACGGAAGTGTTCGATCAATGCAGTCTCGTCCCATGGAATGTTCGTGCAAAGTTGCTGAAATTCGGATGCATAGACGGAAGCTGGTCGGGATCCTTGAGTGAGCTTCCGTAACTTCGTGCATGCAGAACGGTACTTATCAGGATCTCCAAAACAGGCTTCAAAGGCAGCCACGAAACCTTCAAAGTCTTCCATCAGTGGATCGTCACGCTCCAGCAAGGGGGCAACCCAAGCCCGTGGAGATCCACTTAGTAAGGATGCCAAAAGACCCACCTTTTGAGCATCAGTCGAGTAGCGCCGTGGTTGCATACGGATCAAGAGTCGGATCTGATTCAGGAAACCTTGGAAATCGGCACGATTACCACTGAACTTCTCTGGCATGCTAACCTTCGGCTCCGAAGAAAAGTTTGATGAAGAGGAAACCACCGATGCCTGGGAGAGAGCCTGCGCAGCAGCCTTGGAGGATGCATCAGCAGCTGCATGTGCCGCAGTGGTGGAACCTTGCAGGTCGGTGACCACTTGGCGCAAAGTGGCCAGCTCATGAAGTAGCATTTGGTGCTCGTGTTGAAAATGCTCAAAATCAGCCATGATCTAGGAAAGAAAAAAGGAGGAAAATGAAGGAAAGGAATCAAGAAAAAGGTAGCTGGAAAACGGAGAACTATGAAGCAGTTACTATCAAACTGTCAAGCCACGATCCAGGAAACAGGAAGAGAGCAGGATTCCAAGGACATGAAGGCTTGACTCAGGAACAGGACCGAGAGCAGGACAGGAACCAGGAATAGGAACAGGACGGATCTAGGAGTAGGACAGGATTAGGATAGGATCCGGGAGCAAGACAGGAAAGCACAGGATAGGATCCGGGAGCAAAACAGGAAACAGGACAGGATCCCGGAGCAGCAGGACAGGATCAGGAACAGACAGGAAATAGGAGCGAGACAGGAACAACAGGACAAGACAAGATTGATCGTAGTAAGACTGGTGTTGATAGTAACTGATTGTACAACAATTAGGTCGGAGCTTTTATGCTCACAACTCCAAGAGCTAATCTAGGCATGCATGCAAAAGTGGTTGCATGCATGCAAAAGTGATTGCATGCATGCAGAGGCTAAGATGAGTCCACATGTCCCTTATCCTCTAGGCATATCCTGTGGCATATCCTGTAGGAATATCCTGCAACCGAATCCTGTGTCCGGAATCCTGGTAGGAGTATCCTGTAGGAAAATCCTGCAACCCATATCCTGTATCCGGAATCCTGTAGGAAAGTCCTGCAACCCATGTCCTGTATCCGGAATCCTGTATTCTGTATCGGGTCGTGACAACCTTGTGAGTTAGAATGTGTGATTGCAAGTGTTGTTTCTAGTTTAGCATGGATGAGGCAACCGAAGGAAGGTCTTAAGCACTAGACTCGTGAAACACAAACTCAGGCAATGCCTTCTAGATTCACAAATGGGCTATTGCATAGAAGGAGTTGGTTAACTTCTTAGACATGATGTACCAAGTCATAGGGGCATGATTCGCCAATGATAAGAATTGGGCAACCCTTAGGGTGTGACATACGCCTGTAGTTAAGGTGCACAAATGGGTTGTGTGTCATTTTATATAGAGTTGATGATATTAAGAATAAGATTCATTTGATATGAATAAACATGTTTTAACGTGCCTTTGTTTATCACAAGTTTCATATTCATAAAGAAAGTGCTCTTTTAAAGATGATAAAAATAAATAAATTTTACCTTTAGTGATTCCACGACAAGTGAGAGACATAGATTTCTTTAAAAAGTAAATGTTGTTTTCAAGATCCTTTAAAGAAATTAACTTATGTGATGTTCTTTAGCCATGTTGAATTTACTTAGGCACCATCCAATTCATAATTTAAATGAGAACATTATATTTAAGTTTGATTTATGAGAGAAGGTTGTTATAATTTTTAACATGGCTTGACTTTTTACTTTGGAAATTGATTATTGTCACTTATTGTATTATATTGATGAGTCTTAGATATGATAAGAAATAAGCCCACTTAATGAATTTGGATATTTGGCGATGGTTTGATCATGTGTCATTAGGTATTTACAAAAAAATTTGAATTTTTTAGAAATTCTCTCCTGATTTTAACGTCCCAATTAGGTTTTTAGTTAGTTCATATGACTTTAACATGTTAAATAGGATTAAAAATACTAACCCCACCAAAGTAGGGTTTAGGGGTAGGAGTTAAGTTAGATTAATTACTGGCATTTTGTGCTAGCCCACTTACACAAATAAGAAAAGAAGGAGGGTTAGGGAGGGGCTTTATCATATAAATAAGGTAAAGTGTATATAGTTCCTAAGTTTAAAAAAGAGTTCATTATTCTTGATCAGTAAACTTGTGTCATCAAGGCCCATGTTGCATCCTCTTTACATAACATTATGTAACATAAATTGACAGTGAGATTTACCATAATTTTTTATATATACAAGCATACTAAAAAATGTATTAATACTTACTTGTTTGAGTATTTTCACTATAAACAAACTGTCTTGGAGGATTATCTTTACACCATCTTAAAACAGTTCTAATTATAAAATTAATAGATTTGGCATACATAATAAAGATTTGATTGACCATTGCATGTATAAATGTAAATAGGAATATGTGGTAAAATCTGCATATATATATATATATAGCGGTATTATGTATATGTATGCAGCCAACCATATTTTACATTATAAAAAAAAAGAACTACTCTTGTAATAAGAACGATGTGAACCCCTTAGTCAAGTTGGACTTTGCTCATAATGGATTATTAAACGTCAAAAAATGGCAATAAATGACCGACCGTAACAGATAACTGTGACACGTCAGGTCCACGAAGAGAAAAATCAGCTTAATTGAAATTATATAAAAATACATGTAAACATCAACCTAGTTTTGTTTTATTCAAGAACGACAAAGGTGTATGTACTTTAGAGTACAGCTGATATGGCGCCGCCAGACAAGGGTTTTCGTCAATTATCTGTGCCTACTATCGTAAATCTGAGGCCACGTAGCTAAGTACCGTATATACTGATATTTTCGTGAAGCGGTGACATGGAAAATCACTTTTCAAATCTTTGTTGATCAAAGTTTATGCATACATGTATAATTGTGCTAGATCTTGAATTGCAAGCACAATAATACAACCTCTCTTCTACTTGCAAGCCTGGAGGATTGCCTTCTATGTCCCTGGGCTCATGCACGTCTGCATGGGTCTTATAGTTCTTTTCCTTGGCCCTGATGGAAACTATGCAGATCTCAAAGAGCAAGGCCACAAGTAGGCATCTGCACATGTTTTTGCAGCAGTTAGGCATTTTCAAATGGAGCCACTCATGGCAACTAAGAACTATAGAACATGGCTATTTGCGTTTGTCTGTACGGCTACGGTTTCTTATTCACCACATAACCCAGTATTTCTATGAAGATCCTGTTATGCTTGTTGCACCATTGAGTTTTCAAAGAGGGTTTGCTACAACTTTACATTCCCTTCGTCTGGAAACTGTAGGAATCGATGTAGTATTCCTGAGTATTTCTAAACATTTGGCATAGTTCCTTTCATATCTAGGTCCTTGGGAACGAGAAAGTCTCATTTGAGCTGAGTTAACACTCTCCCAATGTAGTTAACTGAGAGTGGATTCACATTTGTGAGTGTCTCCTGCACGCTCTCGTTATTTCTTGCGTATTTTCCCCAGTCGTGGGCCTTACCTTGTAAAGATTCAATAGAGATGGTGTAAGGCTGGAAAGAAGCTAGCTCTGAAGTTCTCTGAAAACCTCCTTCGGAAGTTGACGCCGCAGCCGTCAAAGCCAAATGGGGCACGGCGAAATTCGAGCGCAGGTCAACGAGCTTGACCTAGATTTCCGAATATTCTTGAATATTCTGTTGTTCCGTACGATTTCCGTCTAGATATCCTCGAATATTCTGTACGGAAATTTTTCGTACTGCCAAGTGTACACACAATTGGACCTTCCAAAATTTTCAAGAATATTCTAGAATATTCTAGTGCGGCGGCTGCATACAAAATATGGTAGTATATTTTTGTTGTATTTAAAGAAATATATGTTAAATTACTTAAAAATATGCTAAACATAAAATTACCATTAAAATTTATATTGAAAATTATAAGTTTGAAATAACAAATATAAAACCGAAGCTGTTTGAAAACAAACCAAACACACTAAATAGATGGTGGAGGATGGAGGTTCTTTGGTAGCATCAATAAAGAACTTAGTTCACGGGGTGCAAGTGTACGACGTTGCAAATGCTTGACAACTCGAGGATCAGCTCCCAGTACACGCTTGTAAACAAAATACATATGTTTGCAAGGCACCCACTAACGACCATTACAGAACTCCGAGCATGAACAAGATGGTGCGCTACAAATGACAACCCAAGCAGATGTATGGTCGTTGTCACATACTCTGAAGCGAATGCATGTTGGAGGATCAACCACGTCAACTTCTGCGACATATGCTCCCAACGTCAAACATGCTTCAAAACTTACCTGTTGTTTCTTAGACATCCCTAAAGGTGTTCTTGTTGCACGACCACTTGCAGGAACAGGAGGTCCACGAAATTGTGCAGGGGGTGTTGAAAATCCAGTGACTCCAACAGGAACTGAAGGAACATGAGGTGTTGAAAAACCTGGCACTCCTGCATGAGCTGAAGGAAGCCCAGCTAGCATAAAACCTGATCTTGCCAGATCATTGATCTCCATTGCTATCAGCTTCGTGCCCACTTGAACTTTCCAAACCGAGGTAGAAGCTGGCGGAGAAACAATAGTTGGTCTTGGATGTCTGTTGCAAAGCATGTTTGTTGAACAAAAATACATCATTTGTGAGCGAAAGCATTCTTCACCAGTTTCTTTGTCATTGTATCTGATCCTTCCAGAAAAACAAGGAGCAGCCACTCAATTACCACTAGGACTGATCTTTTTGTCACAAGCACTCCACTGACCTCCTGAAGAGGGAAAGCCTGCCAGACATTTCACAGAACTTCTTTCACCACATCTTCTAATCGCCCATTGTCCAGGTGTAACATCTTGTTCTTCAACCAGAACATATTCTTCATGTTCTTCTGCAAGTTGAAAATCCAATCGTCGCTTCCGTCTACACTGTGTTGGAATAACCTGTTCACTATAGAAGATGTCGGTCGGTGGGATCGTTCAGCCTGACCCCATATTTCTTTGCACAGTGCGATGTTCAACATTCATGCAGCCACAAAAGCAGTATCCTGCATGCTTGATGGAGCAACATCTTCAACTAAGTCGATGATAACCTTTGCTGTAGGTGTTGTTGAGTTAGCATTTGACATTCTTCTCTCGAACCTTGCTGAGAGCTCCTTTGAAGTCGGCCCGGAACCACTATACCTTCCATCTCTAAAAGCCTTCACAAGAGCACATTGTCGCACTGATTCAGTCAGGTCGTGGATTGTAGCTTGGTACAATGAAATGTATTTTGAATCTCTAGCCCTCCTCCATCTTCCGTGAACAGACTCCGACTGGTTTGTCATGGGCACAACCTTTGCAGCATTCTCCGGCATGCTTTCAAGAACAACATTTGAAATATGATTCTTCTGTCTTTCCCACCATGAAAACCACGTCTGCATAACTCCAACATCCTTCACATTTCATTCCAAAAGCGGAAAAGATTATTTTCAATTTCTTCACGATCAGTTTTGATGTGGCTGTTGGCCATGATCTCAAAAGTTGAAGATGTTGTTGTTGATGTTCAAGAGGGACCCACTTCCTTGTCACAAGTTGTATGGCTTGTTCATAGTGAAAGATACAGCTTCGTTCACGTCCAGGAATTTCTTGGCCATTAAAGAACACATTCCTAATTGCTTGCCAGATCGCTCCTGCTTCATCGGACATAAACCCAGCGAACTGCACATTGTAGATTCCCTTCTCGGAACAGACATCCAACATAGCACGAAAAAACTTCTCCACAGCTCCAGCCGTTTGTCTCTTCATGTCACCATAAGCAATGGTGGATAATCGGCGCACACTATAAAATAATCAAAGAGTTAAGCAAACAACAAAAGATAACATCTTACTTTGGGTCGTAAACATGCAATGCCAGAGTGATCCACTTATCAACAACACGGTGTGTGTGATCAAGTAGAACCCAACTCTTCTGCAAAGGGCCAAGAGGAGGTTGGCACATCCTTACATAATCGATTCCAGAACCTGGCCCTGAAACCGTCATCTTAAAAACTAATGCCTGGTCGTCTGAACCACGGAAATTCATCCAGGATAGTGAATCACGTGGATGAATGGGATAGACAACCTTCGTTTCAGCTCCAATAATTCATCAATATTCTCTAGCATTTCAGCAGCAGTTCTCTTTGCGGACGCTACCCATTGACGAACTCTGCATCAAAGGTATTATCAAAGAATGCTCAGCACAAAGTAAAACTCTAATTGTACCTTCGATTGTTTGATAATGGTTGCAAATGATCCATGAGCTTATCCCAACTTCCAGGCTCAGAATTATCTAATAGGAAACCAAAGATAGCATCTTTACATGCTGCCATTTCGATGACTCTTGGACTAGCTCTGGGAGTTCTTTCTGTTGCATTCTGGACCGCCATATGCATTTCTTCTTTGTTCGATGCAGAAACACCATCACCCACTGGATGTGAATGTTTTCCGGTGGATAAACAATCTAGTCTTGGTTATGTCGTCTGGGAAAACGCAAAACGCTGTGCACAGCATGACAAACTTCAAGGCACAATGGATTTTCTTTACAGAAAAAACATGTCAATCCTTTTGCCAGTTTGTCGATTGAAGGTGGGGAAACAATACATCCTTTCCATTTAGTGCAGTTCGGAAATCCTGCCTTAGAAGCAGGGCAGTCCGGGTTGATACAGCAAAGGCTCCCAACACATTTGCTCCTGGACACCCTCGCTTGAAAATTCCAGTTGCTGGTCGTTCTTGCTGTCCAGGTATGTCCATCCTCTTTCCGATTCATTCCTTTGTATTTGTATTCGGAAGGAGGGAGCTCAAAAATGACATCCCCATCATACGCAACAGGCAATTCATTTGTATGAATGATCGTGGAACCCTCGATAAGAATTCTTCCCTTTTTGCAGGTATTAGAAGTGAAAAGGTTCTTCAACGTTGAGTATTCAGAGTCAAAAGCAACGACAAGCTTAAACAATGGTCTTTCATCCGGTAACAAAACATATCCTGGATTATCCTTCCCTCCAGCATCTTGGTCCTCGTTTATTTCGATCTCTAAAGCAGATTGCCCATGAAGAAGTTTAAAAAGACGAACACTTTGCCAATCAAAAATGCCAAAGAACGTTCTAACTGATTAGTAAGAATGATTCCAACACCATCTATCACAGGAACATCGTGATCCAAATTGCCGTAAACAATCCTGGCCATTTTGCAAGCAGTTACCACAAAGTGACAGAAAAACAACAGCATTACTTAATCATCTTTTGGTAAATATCGGATATTACCATTTCAAAAATTCACAATCATGACTCAACGTGGGCGAATATTTAATTCAAGGAAACGTATAGATCTTAGATGCTAATATAGTATAGCACTTCACGTAGAGATAGAGCAATCTTTATTGTCTTTTAAATAAATGTGTGTCTAATCTACATTCATCTGACATATTTATTTATGACTTGTTTATATTCTGTTAATTTATTTATTATAATTATATAGTTATTTGATCCAGTATTTATCAAATGTAGATGTTGATTAATACTTGCTCTGCTACCAATTGTCAATTATAAATACATATTTTTACACGAATATTTATTTAATTATATAATAATATGTTTTTTTAACATACAAATTTTTACTTAAATATGTGTTTGTATTTGTATCCTTTTTATATAGTATGTTATTTATCATAAGTTATTATATATACTGTTGTATGGTTTAATTAAACACAGTTTTATAGTTAAGGGTCAAAGGGTTAAGTGTTAGATTTTAGGGTAAAGGTTCAGGACTACCCATTCTTCTTCTCCATTCTCCATTGTTGAGAGAGGGCACTTTTGTTCTTTTTTTTGCGGCGACAAGAGGCTAGTGTGAGCGTCACGGCGACATGGCTACAGGTAAAATCTTATATATGTGTATAGTAATTTCTGTGAATGTATGTGCAAATTCAGTAGGATTTCTTTGTATTCACAAACGCACGCGCGTGTGCACACACACACACACCTCCGACGCATGAGTTATTGCCGATTTCGGCAAACACACACACACACACACACACATTTCCTGCCAATTCGGGCAGGAAATCCGTGTGTGTGTGTGTGTGTGTGTGTTGTTTGCGCACACACATAAATAACATTTTACACACGTATGATTATACAACATTAGACTTGTATACATGTGTGTGTGTATATATAAATATATATATTTAAATACATACTTAAAAAGACTATATATATATATATATATATATATGTATGTATGTATGTATAAGTATATGAATTTAAGACTTGTATATATGAGATGATGCTTTTTCGTCTGTATATACATGTGAAGAGATATGAATATACCCATATTCTCTCACACAGACACATCACAAAACACAAACAACATTGCACACACACACACATAATCAACATTACACACATACACAAGGAACATTATATAGTGAGCACACACACAAACAACATTACACGTATAAATATGTGTGTGTGTGCGTGTGTGTCTATATATATTGATAGGTATACATATATAGTAAATGTGTGTCCATAAATTAAAACAACTCACACACACACACTTATCAGTTGTTGTAATTGCAGAATGAGACAAAGGCAGAGTAAGAGACTACGAGATAAATACAAGACTTTGACACTTCAAGAACATATCGTCCAAGAAGCTCTTGCAGATATGGCTCCAAAACCTCGTGGCAAGAAAGGAGGCCGAGGCGCCAAGCAACAACTGCAACACAAAGAGATGATGCCGACGAACAATGAACCTGTGGATAGTTCGCAAGTCATTGATGAACATACTGTGGTGAGTGAATGGATGCCTAGAAATAGGGAGATTGCAGGAAGCTCTGCAGAACACGGTAATGCAGAGGAAGTACCGGATATTGATCTTGGTAGTAAAATGTTCAATAAGAAGAGGAAACTGGATGCTCCTGAGGATGTTGCCGAATCATATGCAATTCCGGAGCGGCTGACACTTGAGGCTCCATCCAAGCTTCTTCGGGATCTTGTTATTCGGTATGACACAGATATTGACACATCGCTACAAGGACGAGACCACTACGTTCCAGTTGAGCTTGGTGAGCCTCCGCGTATCCCGGTTCACAGGTTGCTCCCACACCAACGTTTGAGGAATGTCACTAAGGACGGCGTGAAAGACCTTGTTGGATGGATTAGAGCTGAAGGATTTTACCAGGAGACGTCAGTGTTCACCTTATCTTTCGGACCACAGCTGAGTGCAGACGAACGCCGAAGTTGGAATGAGTCAGAAGCACAGGTCGATAGAGAGTTTGAAGCGGATTTGCATAAGCCAGCATTTTCTGCATGGTATCGATTTCTGAAAGATGCAAAGTTTCTGGTGTGGGATGGGAATCATCGTCGGGTTGCTTTGAACACTTTGCTTGCTGAAGAGCCAGGTTTGAAATGGACTTTGCGTGTACGTGCAACACTCATAGCATCCACAGTGCAAGAGGAGAAGAGACTAATCGCTGCTTGCAATCGGTTGAATGAGTAAGTGACTTGTTTGTTTCATTATTTAAATACTAAATAAATGTTGTTTTGTTTTGCAGAGCAACTGCTCGTGTGGTTCCTACAACAATCATTCACACCTTGCAGTTCTTACGGAATTGTTGTGTGAAGTCTGCAGATCTTTCTACCGATCATGTTCTTCGCGGGATGCCGGAGGAAGATAGAAAAGCTGTGGAAGTGTGGAGATCGAACAGAAAAGAAGACGTTTGGTACGAGTATCCAAAGACGACATTGGTGAAGATTTTTTGGGAGGTAATCTTTTCTTCTTCTTTTGACTGTTTTTTGATTTTCGGTTTCTTTTGCAGAATCAACTGAAGCGACAAATCGCTACAAAACTTGCGAACAGAAAACCAAACCAGACAGAATCTCAGATCCTCTCCAGCGTTTACAAGACATTCACAGTTCGGATGAACAAATTCCTCACCATTGCTGATCCGGCGGTCGGTGAAGATTGGTTCAAGGCGATCACAGATATCACTATCAAACCATCAACGAAGCAAATAACTCTGGAGAAGCTTCAAATGCTCGCGAAGTCCCAGCTTCCTTCCAACGTCAAGGTTGATATCCTTGGAAAGCTTGTGCACATTCAAGAACGTGGCGTTCTTGAGAAGCTGGTGAACATGACGGAGAAAGACAAGAAGGAAGGTGTCACCGGCTGGCCTGACAAGGACTTCATCAAGTTTTTGCACATCTTTACTTACTGGTTCCAGGTAATTTAATATTTATATTTTTCATTTTTATTCGTTTTATCGTGCCAGGTCGCGGAGGCAGCTAAAGAGCTTTTGGTCGAGCATGTAGAGGAGTTCATGACATGGTATATGAAGATGCACAATGAAATTAAGTTGGATATGTACCAGAACATGCTCGAGAACAAGGAGTTCGGTGCGACAATTCCACCTCCTCGACTATTTGAGCTGGAAAAATCTGCAAAAAGAATGGCATTCAGGCAAGTTTTTTTTTTGTTTCTTTACAGATTTTTATCTATTTTTACAGGTTTTTAAAATGGAAGAACGATGCACTCCCTGAAGATTTCAAAGAGTGGATGGATGTTACCAAGGATTCTAGCATGTGGAGCCGGTTGTTACGTGATATCAGTGATTACGAAGTGGAACACTGTCCTTTCTGGCTGGATTTCCTTCCTGGTGACTGTCCCGAATGGGAGATGGCCAGCTATAAGATACACAAGGATGATCGGCGAGAGCTATTATGGAAGAACGACAATGCTGCAAGGAAGCTCCATGTGAAGATGGATATCAGGTATGCTAGATCGGCGAGCAAGGTCAGCAAGGGACAAGCTTCTTCTTCAGCCCCATCCTTCATCTCGGCTGGATTGGAAGAAGATGATATGTTGAGGATGGTGATGCCTGAGAAGGGAAATGGAAGCTGGGAAATCATTCATGCAGATTCAGAGAACCTTGCAGTCCAGTACTTCAAAGCCGGAAGGCCTTTTCCGTCAGGATTGAAGGAGCTTGAGGATTGGATCGTGAGTCACAAGTCAAGTTGGACTATTCATGTGTTTGGTGCGAAGCCTCCACCAAAATGCATCCAGGGAGCTGTTGATCTCGTTGTCATCGACCCGCCTACCGGATGCGTTGCTGAGGCAGGCGGGATGGTGGATCAATACACGAAGTTCTCGGATGCTTTGCTGAAGAACTTGGTGAACCTTGCTTTCGGGATATTAGACAGAGCTGGCCATGTGGTAGTGTTTGTGCTACCGGATGATGTTCTAGCTTTGAAGAACACTGCAGAAACTTGCAAGCTAAAGTTTCTGCAGATGAGTTATGTGCACACGACAAAGTCATGGGGATACCGTTTCTCTAGAAAGGTAATTCTTCTTTTTGAGAATGTCATTTTTTAATGTTTATTTTTTCAGGAAAGCATCATTGCCATGTGTATTTTTGGTTCCCCCTACTCTAAGGTTGCCAAGAACAAGGAGATCTTGGACACTCGCTACACTCTTCTTTTTGATGAGCCAGAAGATTTCCAGCTCCCATGGTATAATGTTGTTTGTTATTTCTCATGTTCTAATATTGTAACTTTCAGGATTTCAATTGGCCCGAAATCTCCCAAGTTGTTTGCGATGCTAGTGGAGAAGCTCACAAAGCCTGGTGGAACTGTTGTGGATCTAACAGTGGGAACCGGTGCTAGTATTCTTGCAGCTTTTCACACAGGGAGACATGGTTATGGAATCGACATCAACAAGGATCTGGTTTTAGCAGCCAGAGATGTCTTCAGGAAGGTCATTCCAAGTGTTACAGCAGCTGAAGGTGGTGGGGATGATCAAGTTGTTTCCATGATTACTCCTTTTGATGAGTGGAAGAGGGCCATGGAAACAGAAGCACAGGATTTGCCTTTGGCTAGCGACAACGATGGAGACCAGGATCCGCCTTCTCGAAACGACAAGGATGTTGTTACGGAGAAGTCCGTGGAGCACAACGACGAGTCATCAGATGAGTCAGCAGAAGAGAGATCATACGAGTCATCAGATGATGAGTGAGATTTGTTTTATCATTTCTTTGGTTTTAAACTTTAATATGTTTTCAGTATTGTTCTACCAGACTACGCTAATCAGATGGCAAAGAAAATGGTTGAAGAGTTCGAAGTTTACGACAGACAGATTTTGGAGAAACGTTCACGACACCGTAACAATGCATTCATTAACGACGAGGCACTGGCTGGTGGAAACGAGTCTTCATGATTGAGTTATGTTTTTATTGTAATTTTTATTTAGTTTGATGCGGTATTTATATAAAAATATAATTATAGTTATAAATATAAATATTAAAAAAATAAAAACATAAATATAAATATAAATATATAAATATATATGTCAGATTAACCCCCAAATTTGTGAAACTTTGACACATTACCGTGCCGCCATGATTGCCCGCCCGCCGCACCAGAATATTCTTTATATGAAAACGAATATTCTGTACGGAATGGAATATTCCGGTATGACGGAAATCCGTACGCTCGGCAAACTGCGCTCGAGGAAATGTCAAACCCAGTGACGCCAATGTCCATAAAAAACTTTGTATCTTATCTTCAATCCGGTTGTCACTCCCACGAGGTGCACGCAGGGCATAATAAAATACGTTAGCCCAGGAGTTTATAAGCCAGATCTGAAGAAAGCATGCCCTGGGATAGAGTTTGGTTTTGAGAAGCTATTCAAGAGATGTCGTTCGATAGAATGCTCTTCTCTTTTTGTGTTCTAGTTTTGGCTCTTGCTGTTTGTGCTCGAGACCTTGATAACCAGGGTAAGATTTAGAATCTGCCATCTTCCTCCATTCGCTTTTGTAGTTTGTCTGATGTTTCTTTGATCTGCAGTGGTCTTTGTGAACAAGGGATCTAAGATGGACGAAGTGACTCAGGTGATTCCACGTACAGGTAAGTCTACAAAACCATTATCAAATTTGCATTATATCTGGCTCTCGTTTTGCTACCTTCCAGGTTTAAGTGACACCTATTGCTGCCTCAAGAATGGATTTGGGTGCGTTCAGGAATGTGATAGCAGCATCAAGTACTATTGCTGTCTGAAGGATGGGTTCGGCAGTTGCCAGCAGCTGTGTGATGAAACTAAGAGCCACTTTTGTTGCTTAAAGAATGGGTTTGGCAGCTGCTTGCAACTATGCGAGAACGGCCACGAATACTACTGCTGCAAGAAGAACGGACTTGGTAGTTGTGTCGGTATGTGTCCTAAGACTTCCCTGATACAGGAAGTCGTTTGAAGCAAAATATCCACGATCTGTTGTGTGGTAATGCCGTAATGGCTTCAAATAAAATGGACTGTGATAGTGTGTGTCCTCAATGTGGCTTAAAACAAAAATCACATCTAAAGGAATGGCATGGAGGAAAACAAATCAACATATTTGTTTTATGAAAATTCAAGCGCGTTTGTTGTGTTCTTGGATTTGGTTCTCGGCGCTGCATCTTGCCCCTTTGTGCCGATCGAACTACATTCCATGACACTTTTTGGGTCAGTACTGGCATTTTGGTGCAATGAGAAGGCCCCGACCAGCTATTGCTGGCTTCTTGGAGATTCCATGGATGGCTCTTCGGGTCCTCGTGAATACGGGTCTTGGGAATGATGGCCTAACAGCCCCTCGTCTAAATTGTTGAGCAGTTCCTCAGTTAAACCGACCATGAGTTATCAAGGGGCTTAACTTCAAGGAAAGCCAGAATCTTCAGCAACCCATAAGACAAAGCTAATCATGTATTGTTGAGGATTCTGGCATGTAAGACCAGTTAACGCCGACTTCGAATTCCTCCACTTCCAACGCATTTGCTGGCCTGTATCATAGGTCATGAAAGCTGCTACATTTCTCCCATGACTTCGACTTAAAAGTCAAAAATCCGCAAACTCTTATCCTCCATGATAACCCCTGCATAAACCCTCCCGGTGCGCTACATTCCAGCTTGCCCGTGGCTCTGCAAGTCTTGCATTTGGGTCCCGATGTCACTTCCTGGTGTACTCGGATCGCTCCAGCCATCCCATCCTCCACAGCTTGCGATTCTTTTGACACATTTCTAGTCAGATCGGGAGGCAAAGAACATCGATGCGAGGAAGCAACCTTGAGATCACCCAGACTCGGATGTTATTATCACAAGTAGCGCTCAGCTGGATGAAGTTCCCTTCGTACCTCTCCTTGGCTCACGCTTCGTAGTGTCTCCAGCCGAATGTCCTCTCCATCGCTGTCCATTTGGAACCTGGAAAATTTCCACGGATTCAAATCTCTCCCAGATGATCTGCCGAACGATCACTCACCCACAATTCTGTTCACATCCACGGGATTCTTCCTATGATATCCGCCAGTGTCCACTTCCTTAGCGCCTGCCGAGACCAACGAAACAGGCATCGATCAAGGGGTTTGTGCAGGAATTCTTCATCGCCTACCTTTGCAGGTTCGAGTCGACCAGGGCTTTTTTAAAGATGCAAAATCTGCATTTTAAATGCAAAAGTTGCACTTTTAAATATTAGCAAAAGTTAATTTTTATGATTATATTAAAACTGAGTAGTCAGAAAATAATCCGGTCCGGAGCTCGTGAATTTTAAAATGTGAAAGTATTTATTGAACACGTGCATGCAAGCAGTTTTTAAAATAAAACATGAGATCTTTTCTATTCACCCAGATCCTTCTTGAACATCTAAATCAAGAACGTGAGGATCTCCTAGTGGTGCTTTGCCACTGCCTAAATCAGGCAGACCCGCTAATTCACAAACTCTCCTCGTCCTTTTCTTGGGCCGTCGCTGGGTCACTAAACCAATGTCTACGTCTATATTAATATCATTTCTTTCCTCTTGGATCTCACTTGTTCGTGCACTTGGTTGAACTTGTTCAAGCTGCTGGCCCATAGCACATGACCCAAAGATATTGCGGGGTTGGAGAGCAAGTTCTGGGCCACCTTCTGAATGGAATGTGAACGGGACAGGCACTGGAGACACCGACACATCTAAAAACATAGACTCACTAGCTGTAGGTGCTTCTTGTGGTGCCATTGGTGGGGTAAAGGCTGCGGAGCTCGGGTCTAAATTTTTTAATGCCCTCTCAACGTCTGGATGCTTGTCCGGGTCCTCATCTTCATCATAGGACCTGAAATGCAAATGCATCAAATGCACAAGCAATGTTGAAAATACAATACTCACATTAATTGTGCCTCATGGTTATTGTCACCCTCGTCTTCGTCTAATGAGTCGTCTGCATCAACATCTGCATACGACCTTCCTATTGTTGCTGGTGCTTCATCACTTGTAGTAGTATCAATACTTCTATGGCTTGAACTTGAACTTGTTGGCTGGGTGATGTCAAATTCAGCTCCTGTCCACATTCCCAATGCCCCTGACTTTGCATGCCTGCGACTGTGTGCCTTGCTCCATAGACGGTGATTTTGGTAAATGTTTACTAAATTCGTCGTCCGTTCGAGAGTTAGGCTGCAGTTTGCTATAGTCAAGACTCTATGCCGTGAATAAACTAAAAAAATTCCAAAAAGTAAACTTACTTGTTCCGTTTAATGGTCAACACATTGCCGTATGAGCTGAAGTTTCTTTCTGCTGCAGAATTTGAAACGGTTAAGCCAAGTATAGAGCAAGCAAACCTCCATAGTAGTGGTAGTTCACAATCGAGTATTGAATATGAAGCCCAAAGCTTATATGGAGCATCTTCTACGATGTTGGGTGGATCAAAGAACCTCGCTACACTGCCTGTGCAACTAAAGGGGCCATCTGCTTCCTTGAACACGAAATATTCCTGGTTACATTGGAATGCATCCGAGCTGTTTGGATAAAAACGTTGCATTGCTTGACTCAATGCCCGGTTGGCATCTAGATCTCCTCTCCATGAGTCCTGTATCTAGGATTTAGACACCAAGCTGCCCCAAACAAGTCGCATGTGTTTAGGTATTTTTGTTGACGTTGCCTTAGCAAAGCTAGAAGCACCTGCTTCTCTTGTGAACTAAAACCAAAAACTCCTGCTGTCATCACCTTTATATACTTCCAAGCCTGCCACACAAATCCCATCGTTGGTGCAGACCTATCAAAGAACTTGATAGCCTTCACAACTGGGCACATCAGCTGCAATACCCTATCCACTCCTTGCCAGAACTCAACATTATCAAGGTTCTCTATAGCTTTCTTTGCGCCAACTTTTGCATCTTGAGGTTGTTTGCGTAGCCAATTAGCAAACTCTGGAGAACTAAAAACATCTAGCAAAGTGCCCTTCTCATCCAGCATTCGCTTCAACATGTAATAATAAGTTCCAAATCTGAAAAAAAAAAAAAAAAAAAAAAAAAAAAACAAAACAAAATTAGTGCTAAAATCGAAGTAAGTTGAAATAACCACCCACCTTGTAGTTACTGGTTTGATAAGTTCCCTCCCATTTCGCAGCACCTTATGTTTTCGATAAAATTCCAGAACATTACCGTGTTACGAACCAATTGAACTATTGTTTCCCTTGGTCAATATACCGCTTGATGAACTTTTGTTTACCCAGGAATTCAGAACTAAATTGAGTGCGTGACACTGGCACGGTACGCTCCATATGTCCACAAAAGTCTCCTCCATCTTTCGCCCAACTGCCTTCATGTTGCTTGCGTTATCCATAATGACAGCAACAATAGCACGTTTTCTTCGAATTTCGCAAATATTGTTCACGTCTCTGTTGTTCCTCTAATGAGGCATCTTGCTCAAATGTGTCACCACCCTCTGGCATGAGTACTCTACTGGTTACACGGGCTTGCACGGTTTGCACCACAGCATACAACTTGTCAAAGATTTTATGAGCTGCGTACACATAATCAAAAGTTAGGAATGATTCATATAGATCACAAAATAGAATACCTGAAGATTCTGGGCATTCAAATGACCCAATAGAAGAACTCCTCATGGTGAGTGGCATCAACAATCATAATGTTCCCCAAGTGCGATCTATTAACCGTTTTCCAACCGTCAGTGACGAGACAAAGCGGTCGAGGATGATGAGAGTTTGCAGCCGCTTGAAGTTTTCTATCCACGATCTGCCTATGCTCCTCTGCGATTTCATCCAGCAGTTTCTCCACGTAAGGCATCCATTGTTGGCAAAGGATACATAGAGGCTGCATGAGCGGTCTCAAATAGAGCTTGAGTAAATGGCATGGCAGTGCAATACACATGCATTGCTATTTCTTATGCCACTTTTAGTTCCTCGGGGGAGTAAGCATACAGAGCATGAGTATTGTAACTGTTGTTTCTTGCAGTTGGCATTGGACGAGCTGGTGGTGATGATACATCTCTTGCAAGGATCTCCAGTTCCCTCCCATCTGCTAGTTCCAAGCTCCCAGGCTGAAATACTGCTATAGAACTTAGACCATAATGCGACAACTCATATTCCCGTTTCACTTGAAATAGTTTTTGTGCAGCGGCTTTTGCTCTTGGATCCTCGAGGTGATTAATCCACTCCCACGCTTCGAAATCATTAGTGTCAGGGATGTCCACACAACGGGGCTTGGAACCATGTGTGGAGGCCGAAGTAGCATGGTGAGAACCTGAGGAGGATGCTGAATTCAGTCCTGAACCTACTTGGCTGCCTTAGCAAAGACATTCCCGCATGACGATTGTTTCGATACTGCTCAAGAGATTCAACAAATTTCTGAAAGCGAAGAGTACCCCTACATGCAAACTCCTTTGGTTCTGACTGCTGGATTGCCTTATATCGTTTTGACCAATCCACGACAACGATCAAGTGGATCTGTGGTGAATCCCAAAATGTGCTCCTTGATACCCTTTGGTTTTGCGTACTTGAAGTTGATAATGCCAGAACATATAGAACACCGCACTATTTTCTCCCACAAATCCGAATTCCCTGCATAGACTTGAGGATCTGTATAAATCTGCCCAGTGCGTAGAAGTCCTTCTGGACAGCAATAGAGAAATTTCCAGATTGAATCACGTGGTCGACCTCGACTTTGCTGCTCTTCTCCTGTTGTTTCAGTTGGCGGCTCAAGACTACTGCTACTAGTTGGACAGTGACTCCTTGACCTAGGCGATTGATCTTGCCGATTGCTCCTAGTAGGGCTGCTCTTCAGTTGCTCCTGGCTGGTCGGATGGGACCACTACATCCTCCACTACTACTTCTTCTACTTCTAGTACCTCTGTGGCTGAAAACCCTGGAGCCAAGCTCAAATGGCCACGCCCCCGCCCACGATCTACAACTCCACGGTGGCACCCACGATCTTACCGCAACTCCACAGCCACGACCACGACCACGGCCACGGCCACGACCACGGCCACGGCCACTACCACTACCACTACCACGATCCATCGCAAACTCCACAACCACGACTGCCACACCACAAACTCGTGCAACTCCATGACCATGCTCGCTCCCCCCGTGTCCGCACCCTGCTACTCCTGACATAGAGAAAAGAGTAGAGATTATAGAATGAAAAGTAGAATATGAGAGGGAAGAAAAATAGGCCAGTAGATTACCATCAAGTTATACACTGCGTTGGTCGAAGATTTCAATTAAAACTCAGGTGTTCTTCTCGTTCATCAAGGTTTAGAATATTCGAAGAATTATTTTTTCCGATGTACAGACCTCGGAATATGCCGTTTTTCAAATACTTAGATAAACTTAGGCTCAATTAGCATTAAATCATATATAGTCAAACTTCATTCAAGATGCCAAAAATGTTATTTTAAAAAAGCCCTGGGTTCGACAAGGCAGCTCTGGCAGAAACGGGTACAGATCATGCTTCAGGGGCTGCTGTTGCTCGCTGGGATATTTAAACCACCATCCTCCATATCTAAAAGGTTTGATGCATCCCAGTTTTAGGATGAGCTGCCAAAATCCGAATCAGGCGAGGCTAGACATTCTCTGGAGGAAGCAGAGGTACCCCTCGAAGCCTTCTTGTATGGAAATTTTAAAACATCTGTTTGCAGTGGATTACATTCTTGGATGCCGAAGGGCTGAGAAAACGAGTATTTTAGGGTGGAATAAAAACTTCTCTCCCGACCTACGGTTAGTTATCTCCATACACCTTGTCTCCCTCGACATACCTCTTGAAAATATGATGCATGTCTTTCATTGTAGGTGTGGAAATTCTTGCTGGACTTCTACACTTATGAGGAGCGGGAAGCTATTATTAATAGTAAAACGCAAGGGTACCGCATATTATGGGACATTTGTCTTTCAATTTTGTTCAATGCATTTATTATACACTTTCCAAAACGTTTCAGCGATCTGGAGGAACGAAGAAGCCGCATTGAAAAGGACGTGGTATGTCCCCTCTTGTTGCTTCAAGTTCAGCTGATGATGGATGTTAATACAGGTTCGAACAAACAGGACAACGGAGTTCTATTGTGGGGATGACGAGAACCCCAATGTGGTTTTGCTCCGAGACATTCTCATCACATACTCATTCTACAATTTTGACCTGGGTTATTGCCAGGTAGGTATATCAAAATTGCGAATCACATGTTTCATTTCCAGGGAATGAGCGATCTTTTGTCACCAGTTTTGTATGTGATGAAAAACGAAGACGAGGCCTTTTCGTGTTTTTACATCTCTCATGGAACAACTAGGATGAGAACGTATGCAATTTCACACGCTTCTCAAGTTCATTAATGAGCTTAGCGGCCGCATCAACCTTGACCGGACGCTTCGGGATGCAGAAGTGCTCTGTAGATTCGGTTTAGCACATCATCCAGCATAGACGACGGGACTTTCATGGTCACATATTCTAGAAGGCGGCTTTTGAACATTTCGACGATGGAGTAGTCTGCGTGGACTGACTTGGTATGTGGTGTTATATCTAGTACCCAAACAGGTTTCAGACTATGCATTCCTGCTGAAGAACAAGGATGACAAGTCCTATGGCTCCTAGTTTTAGCGTTAGTTTCTCGACCCTGCCTTATAAATGCGGAAGTAGCAAGTTCCTTTTTCAGTTACGACCACTTCTCTAGTCTGAAGGTAGACAAGCTCTTATCCAGCGGAGATGCCAGCATAACCAACGGAGAGGTGTGGCTCACAGGCGACCCTTTCTCCAGCTATGGAAGGATAATGAGGCAGCAGAAGGTCCAGTTTTGCGAGGCAGCAACGGGGCAGGTAGCTTCAGAATTCAGCTTTGTCATCACCAGGAAGAACGACTCCTTTGCCAACGCGGACGGTTTCGCCTTCGTCATAGCTGCCAGTGCGGCAGTGAGAGTTATGGTCGCTGGCTCTGGTTGATCCAGATACGAACGGATTGTCGAGCAACAAGCTGGTAGCGGTCGAGTTTTGATACTTTCCAGAACACTCCTGGGAATGGTCAGGACATCGGCAATAACCACGTTGGTGTGGATGTCAACATCAAGCTCAAGCTCCCTCTATTCGTTCCAGATCTCACTTGGCTCGGGCAGCGCCATGTCCGCCAGGATCCAATACGATGGCCACCGCCAGGAGCTCAAGGTTTTTGTGGTTGACTTTGCGACTCCATGAGCACAGCATCAATTTGTGCGACTACATCGACAGCTTCTCGTATGTGGGATTCTCCGGAGGTTCTGGAACGGCCCACAGGATCAAGTCATGGAAGTTCTCAGTTCTCAGTTTTAGGGTTTAGTTTACATGTCCCAATGTACAATCCTCGCACAATATGTAATCCCTGGGTCGGGGAATGTTCCAAAAGACATCTTTGTCGTTCAGAACAGACTGTCTTCTCGTGACCGCTGGCCACTAGTCGATGTCCAACGCCGAAACGCCCACCATTTTGGACTTGCACAACGCCGCTCGCGGACAAGTTTGCATGATGTTTTACAAGCTAGGCCAATGGAAACATGCCAGTAACTTAAATGTATGGACAGGTTAGGAGAGGTCGTTGGTGTAAGCTCTTGTATCCAAGGAAGTAGACTTCTCGTAACTGTGTGGAATATTGAAGAATAATATGTTCATATCCATGTCATTTATTCCCATATATATTAAAAAAAGAAGTTGGGCCTTACCCTATAACATTTCTAATGTAAATGCATCATCGATAAATTTTTGATATAACTTCGGTGTTGAGATAACAAGAACAAAGAATTGATAATTAGGAAATATAAATGAGACATGGCACACGTATTAAATTAATTTTCCTTATGGGTATTGTAGTCCTTAAATTTTTTCTCACATAGGAATTATTATAATTTTCTCAACAAATCTAGTGTCGTAATTATAATGTCCTTTAGAACAAATTAAATCAATTTAAAATTTTAACACAATATGTTATAAAACACTAAAATAAAAAATAAATATGATTTTGAATAAGTTTAGACCAATTTTAAATCTACTATTTAGAATAGTTCCAATTTATTTGAAACATAAAAAGCATAAATGTTATTTCTTTAAGAAGAAACCTTAAATAATTTATTTTTTTTTCCTTCACATATACTGCAAATGTTTGGGCAAATGAAATTAATAATTATACTGCTTAGGTAAATGAAATTGAGAATTGCTTCAGATTCACCCATTGATGTGCCTTTCCATAAGATCATTTTTTCTAATATATATTATATATATATTGTATTTTTTTTTCTCATTTGACATAAATATCAAACCTAGTTGAAAAATTATGAATTCATCATCAAGTAAATCTTTATACATGTTATTTATATGATTAACTTACATATATGCATCTAATCTAATATAAATTTGTATAAATTGTTGTTGGAAATACCCTTCCTTTCTATTAATACTCAGATCAGCAATTTTTTAGTAATATATTGTATGCAGCTATCATCCTTGGATATATACGTGGCACTTTGTCTTATTGCTGATGGACTATTCCCTTGCACACAATCAGACACGTACACCAATGAGTTGAAAAGCATAGTTTAAAATCAACTTAATCCAGAATCAATCAATATATACTGAAACACTAGTTAATAAAGATTCACCGTGTAAATTTGTTAAGAAATTTAAAAAGTTCATAATCTCTCTCTATGTATAATTTTAAATTTTAATAAAAATTCATCGCAAACCTCAGGAGATTCGTTACGAATAATAAATCTAAGTTAATTTTGTAATTATTTAATAACAAGTTGCTCAATAACTATGCGTTTATCAAACATGTACAGGGTTAAACTATAGACTGTAGCCTATTGTTTCATTTGTATATATTTGGTCGTTTATAAGGAAAAGAAGAAGCGTCTTAAATTATATAAATGCCCTTAAATTTGGTTTACTCCCTGTCTAACGTTCTTTATCAAGTGAATTATATATATATATATATATATAGACGACCGCTTCAGCCCATAACCAAAAGGTACCTGCTCTTGTTTCTGACAGCGATCGTAGCGTCAAGCACGTTCTTCTCCGGCATGTATATCAACACCAAAGGAGATCGGAACATAACCACAAGGATAATATGCTAAAATTTGATAAGGATATTTATGCAAATTTATAATTTATTAGAGGGTAAACTTTAAAATTTTGAGATATATATATCATGATTCAGGTTATATATATAATTTTCCTTTATTTAATAATGAATATTAACACATGTTTCAATTTGTATTATTATTCTTTATCTATTTATCTTATATATATATATCAAGCAATTGACATATTTCGTGCAGGTTCTGAAGTGTATGATTATAGAGGTTAAAGTTAAAGGGTTTTAAAGGTTTAAAAAAAATGTTGGAATGTCATTGATTTAAGAAATGTTCCATTGACTTATCGGGTTGGTACACAGCTAGAACAGACCAAATTATTGTAAATTTAAAATATATATATATATATATATATATATAAGTATAAGTATATTAAAATAGATAGTGCTTGTGTATATCCGCATGTATGGGATATAATATTTTATGTAAATATATTTGATACATACGATTGTTCATATAAAGCAAGTGTGTCATTAGAGTGGGTAGATCTCTGTACGGTGATCGTGGTGAATGTGCCCATTTATGCTGGCAGGTCATATGGGGCGTACAGCTTCTCAAGGCCCATCTACCGACACTGCATATGAAAGATGTTGATCACCTTCTCGAACCGCTCCTCCCCCGTCTGACCGTGATTCAAGTCCTTGTGAAAGTCCTCGTTGATATGACAAGCATTTTAAGGAAGATCTATCCAAGTTGCCTAAACCGGTTTTGAATACATGTATCATCGTGTGTGTGCAGTGCACTCGTGTATATCTACTATTAGCATTCGTATGTGTGTGTGCGGTGAAGTACTGAAACAGATAGTAGACATTCCTATTTATATATATGTATCTGTAGCTAAACATTAGGAAAAAATCTCCTCTCTTTCTCTCTTGTATTTGTACGTGCACCGATGTATGCTACACAATGGTGGGCTGCCAAAAGCTAAAGCATTAGCGAAAAATCTCTTTTCTTTATCTAGCATGTGCTGGACTTAAACTACAAATGTCCCTTGAAAAGCTATATAAGCGCAATATAACACATATACACACATGATATATGAGGTTACCACATTCATGTTCCATTTATGATACGTTGGCACAGCGGTTAATTATATGCATATAACCCGGTAAATCTTTAGTAGGTGTACCTGATTAAGTGGACCTATACTTCCATTTATGTCCATTGATGTTATATGGTGTTACATTTACTTCCATTTACGTTATATGGTGTACATTTGTAACAGATGTTTTTATGGCACGTTATTTATATTAAAGGTTTTGCATAGATGAATATGCAGCTATATAGATGTAATGTGTATATAGAGATGTATTGCTGACGTATTAAGAACTTTTGCAGGACTACGCCTCGTCAACAGTTGAAGCAGACCACACCGAAGACGATCATAAATTCGACAGATGCAAAATGCTGGAGAAAGAACAAGAGGAATGGGAATCACACCAGCCGTCGATTCGTACACAGCCATCTCCCAGTCCCAGTGCTGCGGAACAAATGTCACCAAAGTGAACAAAGAAGAAGTGGCAAAAGAAGACTGCCGTTACTCCTGTTGCCTCCTCACGGGACACTGCTGAACTTTGAAGTACAATTATTACAACTATGGTATATAGTTCTTATATACAATTTGATTTATGCTCACGTATATAATTGTTTACTATATGGGAATGATATACTATTTGTCCCATGTTAATGTGCCAAGTTTTATACACTAGTCTTAATTTGTACCCATTATAAATCTATACATATATATCTATACACATGTGCATTTCCATATGTATTTTATAAAGTTTTTTATCACATTAATGGTGTAACTCGGAGATTTATACATTTAAATGTATGGTGTGTGTGCACCTGTTGCATGTTTGTTTTATCGTAATGTGTTCAAAAATAACACTTTTATGTACATTATTATATATATTAATATTGATGTGTTAAAAGAAGCACCCTCAAACAAATATGGGTCTCTTTGTAATCTTAGGGGCACTTCACATTGCCCATTAACTACCCTTAAAATGCCTTTTAAACTAAAATCGCTTCACACTAGTCCTTAGTAAAATTTAATGGAACTAATTTAAACATGTAATTTAATGAAAATTTATTTACACCGGGCATTCCTTAAATTAGTCTAAATGGGACTTTAAAATTTTAGTTATTTTTTTACCATTAAATTAAATGTGTCAAATTGTATGTTTAATCGCATTAGTTTAGGGCGGAGTAGAGATTTAGAATTGCTCAAGCATTTTGCTGCAGGAGGAGTGTGTGTAGCACCAAAGTAAGCTTTTGCCTTCTTATTAACAACAAAAACTATCGGTGATCGAAGCTTTTCATCTACCTTGTGAAAATGCCCGACATAAGAATGGTATGTATTGCTCTTTTCAAGCTTCTTTCTTAATTTCGTTACTCAATTTTAATGCTGAGAAAAGCTAATAGTGAGAAGAATGATAGAGATCGACAACCTAATTGGTCTAACGATGAGACAATGATGCTGCTAGAAGCCAAATGCGTTGAATTTGAAGAAGCTACTGCAATCACAGATCAGAGGGAGAAGATGATATCTTCATCCGAAAAATGGGAAGCCATTTCGATGAAGTTGGCAAAATCTGGGGTCCTTCGTCCAGGAAGATTGTGTGCAGCTCGTTGGGAAGTCATTCTTCAATTGTACAAGTGTATCCGGGACTATGATAAAAGCACGGGCTGTGCCAAATACTTTAGTTTCGATGAAGCACAAAGGCAAGCCCTTATTTATGTGAAATTGCCAGCGAAACTCACGAAGGACATGTTTGGACTAATGAAGGATATTTTAGCGTCGAAGCCAAATATAGCTCCAGTAAATGTGAAGGATACGAGTGTAAGAGAGAGAGAAGTGGTAAAGAATGAGAGAGCGTAAGAGAAAGTTGAAGTACTAATTATGAGAATGAAAAAGAAGCAACTGAGAATGACATGACAGTTGCAGGTGACAGGGAACAAGGTTTCACAGGTCGATTAAAGCGGAAAAGAAAGGTTGTTGGAGTTGTTGAAATCCTAAAGGAAGGACAAGAAAAGCAGGAGAAGCTGTTGACCAAGCAGGAAAAGTTGTTGATGGAGCGGCACATTGAACAAATGGACTTTGAACGTGCTCGACATAATGATTTTGTAGCCTTTGAGCAACAATGACTCGCAAATGAGAGGGAAATGATGGCAGCTATGAGTTCAAACATGACAAATTTGATTGCAACTTTCATGCAACAACAACAAAACCCTAATACTAAATTAAGAATCCATTTGTGTTTGTTCTAATCCTTTTGTTTCTTCAGGTGCTAGTAACTCACGAGGAGAATGACAAAGCTTGTCAAATTGGCATTACTTGAAAGTATAGTAAGTGTAGATGGAGCCTCATCATGAAGTGCTAGATTCACCAGTGTCGTACATTGAGGATGAACATGGGAAATTTATGAAAAAAACATTAATTCTACAAGTTCATAAATTATTAACTACTGGACGATTACTTCTCGTGTCTCCTCTCCATTCCCTTCAGCTAGTAAAGCAATACCAACATCTTCTCATCGTGAAATCCAACCCAAGTGCTGCAATTTCTTCTTCCATATTAATATCACCGATGTTAATCAAAAAATTGTGTAGGTAGCAACATGCAAGGATCACGTTTGGTGCAACATCGGTTGCATTCTTAATTTTTGTCTTAGGATTTGAAATTTGCCTGTAAAACAAAGCTTATTTAACAAAAAAGAAAAGGGAAAAACATTACCTTTGAGTAAACCAAAGGCACACTTGACTACTTGTCTAGCCTTTGACAATTCTGCATTATAGTACCGTCTTGTTGCATTGAGGTTTGTCGTTCTTTGAAACGTTGTCATAATCCATGTAGAGCAAGGGTAACCACCATCTCCAAGAGGTAAGGCCGCAATAAAATAGTAGGTAGCTATAGCGCTGGACCTTGCATAACTTCACCCTGGCTAATCGTTGTTGAAAACCAGAATTTCGCCATACTCGTCCATCATGTACAATTCATGGCCAACCACAACAAATATCCAAGAACTGTTTCCTACTGTTTACAATCGCTTGAAGAACTAGACTGTACTGGTGATGTTTATAATATGCTTCAGGATCTTTATTTGGCTGCATAATTTCAATTTGGGTGCAGTCGATACATCCAGCAACATTTGGAAGCTGTGTCAATGGCCCAAACCTTCAATAACTACTGCAGATCTTCTTCACTTGTTGGAAATTTGATGAACCTTCCAAGCATATCAATTATTGCATAGCAAGTCTCATGCACAATGCTTGTTGTTGTACTTTCGCCAATGCCAAATAGCTCAGTGAGTGTTAAGTACTTAGAACCGTTCTAAGCTTGAAAGTGTGGTAGCTATGCGAACCCGAACTGGTATAGCTCTTCTGTAGTTTGTGTCTTTGCTTCATGGTTGCATTTTGTAGAATGTGAACAAGCCTGTTGAATGTAGATTTCCTCAAACCAAAGTTTTGCTTCCACCTATGATCATCGAAAACTTGTTCAACGAAGCGGTTAAACCAAGTTGTTGATCTTGGTTTTACCCACCATAATCGATCAGGAGCAATCTTACTAGATCCAAATGCCACTAAAAGATCCTGCTGAATCTGTAGTTTAATTGTATGTTTTCAGCTTCCTCATCTTCCTCTAATTGCAACCTCCGCCTCTTCCTCTTATTTTCAAAGACTCCTCCAATTAGCTCGTCTCATTGCTGCTTCAGATCTAAATTTCATCACACGTTGGTACCAAAAAAGCACTACGAATAAAAGTAGGAGTTGGAACGACTGCATTCTGGACATCACTAAAATTCTCAGAGGAACTACCAACAATAAAAAATCTCTCCACATACCTGCACAAAGCTTGAAGAACTACCGTTTCTCTTGGAGGTCTGCAACACTTTTCCGAATTCTTTCCCCTTAAGCCTACAAAACAATAAGTGAGCCCAATAACAAGGTGAGCACGCAATGCTCTGCCTTAGGGTTTTAACAACACAAAGATAGCATAATTAATTTAAGCTAAAACTAACGGAAGCTAGTGTGAAGATGCACCATAGTTAATTAGTGCTAAAATGTCGGTGTGAAGAAAATTCCATTAAAATAAAATTTTTCAGCTTAAAATCGTTAAAGTGGCCTTTAGTTTAGCCAATGTGAAGGCAAGAAATTTTAAAAGCAACATTTTAGTTTTTAAGGCATTTTAAATTAACTAATATATAATGGCCGGTGTGAAGTACCCTTTTGATATATTTAAGGTATATTCTATAAAATTCTTACAATGCAACTCATTTGCATACATCAAATAATTTTACATTACGAATTACGAGTCATTTTGAACGGTTCTGATTTATTATACATTAATAAATATTAATATATTTTAATCTTGTGAATTGTATTTCGGATACAATGTCGATTATTATATTTCATATTCTATAGTTATTCATTAATTAATATATATTATTGATATATTTATGTACACTTTTTATTATATTAAATATGAATATTATATAGTATTAGTATATATTAGAAAATACATTATTTAATTTTTAAAATTAAATCTAAAATTTTATAAGTGAATCTTTATGTAAAATTTATAAACTTATATTTTTAATTTGAAATTTATCATAAATCAGTAATAAATTTAAATTTGTTGTTATATATAATTTATTTTAACTATTGTATAATTTATGCTTTTATTTGTTTGTTAATTCCACTCTTATATATATATATATATATATATATATATAATATATATATATATATAGTAAATAAGTTATAATAATATATCTTAAGAAACCATAATTATAAAATATCTAGATTATTTAAAATATATAAATATTTTTTTCAAACCTTATTAAAATATTAATCTATTAAATTAATGCAAAGCAACTTAAAATTCAACTTAAAAACATTCTGGCCCTCGTGTTAAAAATTACACACCACATATAAATATTAGAATATTTTGTATTTTAATCATGGTTATACATTTCATGAATATTATAACATATTATTTGATTAGAGTAATGAAATAAGCTCTATATATGTATATAAGTATATTGAGTTGACAAATTTACGTAAAGACATGTGGATTGTGAATTCCATTGTCCACGAGAAATTTTCAAATCCCAACAGGAAATTATTTAAAACATGTATACGTGCGTATACTTGCATGTGGCTGTGAAGAGCATTCAGTAGCAAGCCACTAGTACATTCTTAACATTAATAATATATTATATATATATATATATATATATATATATATATATATATTGTGTCACTCTCTTTCTTAAAATCTTAATGTCATTTAGATTAATATTTATAAAATTTAAAACTAAATTTTATAATGTATAGGGAATCTATATATTCTATAGCTTATTTTAATTATGGTTCTTTTAAGAGATAACTTATATATTTTAAAATTTAATAAACAAAAGAGTAAATAAAGACAAATGTAAGGTAAATAACTAGCAGTAATATTTCATCAATTGACTTTTAAATTTATAAATTTAAATATGGAATTTGTAATATGCTGATAAAATAATGTAATATTTAAATATATTGTATAATATTTAAATTAAAATATATTTAAAAGTGTACACAATATGAATTGTGTGCTTATGCATGTATAATGTATTATATAAAATATAAAATATAAAATATAAAATATAAAAGTAAAGTTTAAAATATATATTTTATAAATAAAATAATAATATTTTTAAATTTAAAATTGTATAGTATATTTGCTAGTGAGAAGGAGACATAATTGACCCTAATATATGTATACACACAAAAGGGTTGACTTGAGTAATATAACATTTAAACATACATTTAATTGACAATTTTATATTAACATTTTAGAATAATTTAAAAGGATTCAAATTAATTTTTTCTTAATTTCATCATTTATGTGATTTTATATATATTTTGTGCATGTTTATACAAACGTGAGTACCGGGGTGTGTACACACACGAACAACACACGTTTTTAAGAACGAGGACTTTACATTTGACTGGGATTCTAGAGAGCTTGGAAGTCTTTAGTTGACTGCATAACCGCCAAGTTGAATATGCAAATATTAGAATCTAACTGAGTGTTATTAATTACAGTTAATTAAATATGATTAATTTTGTAATAATTTTATTAGATAAATAAAAAATGGTAAAACCCTAAAACCCACCATACTCACAACAGGTATGAGCTTCTTCTGTTCTCCTGGGTTTAGAGAGTAGAGAGAGAGAGATTATATGTCTGGGGCTTACACACAGACTAACGGACAAAAGAGGTAGAGTAATTGTTTATTATTATAACATTATTTGTAACGTCTATCCTATTACTGCAGTCATTTGAAGTTTCACATCTCACGTGGCTTGCATTGCGTATGACTTTTACAAAAGTCATACATTGGCTTTTCGAGTGCATTTTATATTCCCGTGATTTTCGAGAATCGTTTACCAAGGGATATAATATATTTATCTATAGATATTGATATATATATTATATATATATATATATATATATATATTATATATATATATATATATTTATGCTTATAATAATATTAAAAGGATTTTAATATTGTTGTTATATCTTTTGAAGATATTTGAGCAGGCCACGGTAATGGAAAGTAGCATCGTTTTCCCCGGTTTTATTCTTCATCCAGATGGTTCTTTGTTCGACAGCCACTCCAACAATTCGGCAAATCCCGACTTCATTGACGGAGTAGCTTCTAAGGATGTCACAATTGACAAGGAGCTCAACTTATGGGCCAGAGTGTATATTCCCAAGTAGTTCTCTTTGTTTCCTCCTTATCTTATATAATTTATATATGCGCAGATGCAAAACTTCTACCTGTTGTATATTACCATGGAGGTGGCTTCGTGTTATTTAGTGCAGACTTCCCAGACTTGCACAAACTGGCAAGGAACCTCTGCAAGAAACTAAGTGCCGTAATCGTGTCGGTCAACTATCGGCTGGCGGGAGCATAGGCTTCCGGCAGCCTATGAAGACGGACTTGCAGCTGTTAAGTGGCTACAAGACGGGGCTTCTGAGTTAGGAGCGGACTTATCGAGAGTGTTTCTCATGGGTGACAGTGCTGGTGGTAACCTTGCACACATCGTTGCTCTATATGTATGTATTTTTTTTATGTATTCTTAAGTAATGTTTGTTTATCCAGGCGAAGAAAATGAACTTCCAACTCGCTGGTCAGATTCACATCCAACCATTCTTCGGTGGGGTTTCACACACAAGCTCCGACTATAACGTCGGAGGCTTCCTCACTAAGGAGATGGCCGATATCTTCTGGAGTTTGTCACTACCGGAGAATGCAGACAGGGACCATGGCTTCTGTAACGTGTCGGATCAGTTGGGTAAGTCTCCTTCGGGGTTGAATATACCCAGAACCCTTGTGGTTGTCGGAGGGAAGGATCACTTGTTGGACAGGCAGATCGAATATGTTGAAGTGCTTAGAGAGCTCGGGATAGATGTTGAGCTTGTCAAGTATGAGAACGTGGACCATGCTTTTTATTTTGATTCAAAGTGTGAGGAGACTGTTAAGCTTCTAGATGACATATCTGCCTTTGTCAATAAGTGAATTGTCAAACCTTTGAAATTTGTGCCACCTACTGGATATATACATGTGTTCTGCACATGCACTTACTTTCTTTCACTGTGCCAAGTGTGGGCGATTTGATTAAATACATTCACAAGTTTGCATATGTGTGGATGCTGCATGACAACAACTAACAACTTTGTGCTTGATTGTGTTTGAGAGAGAGGGAGAAAGATACGATCAATGGCATATGTGAGAGTGTTTCTACCATATTAACAAAGTCATAAAAACAACTGTTGTTAATAGTAATTATCAATAATTAACTAGGTTTATGACAATCCAAATGCAAGTGTCAATCTTACATTGGCCATTTGAGGTGCTATGCAAGCTTTTCAACGTCTTTGTAATGTTTTGATATATTCTACTTATCGACGTGTCAAGATTCTTAAAGCAGCATTAAATATACTCATACAGGCTACACATAGGTGTGTGTGTGTGTGAACCATGCAACTCTTTGTGTTATTCTTTGCATAAATCAGCATTATAGTTTAAAACTGCCTGTACAGGTATGATACGCAGTTTAAAACGACTTGTATGTGTATATGTATATGTGTGTTCTGTTAATGCTGAAACATTGAACATTGTACAACGGTGGAAGCGTAAACTAATTTCATTCAATCCACTTACAATTAAATAAGAAACAATTTCACACGTCTACTGTTTGTGCTTTGTGCGTGCGCGCGTGTGTACGTTACCAGATGTGTTATTAGTATATTCTATATTAAAGTTTGATAAGGATATTTATGTAAATTTAAATTTATTAGAAGGTAAAATTCTTTTATTTTTGAGAATATATATGTTCAGTTTTATATATAATAAAATAATAGATATTAACACATGTTTAAATTTTTATTCTCTCTCTCTCTCTCTCTCTCTATATATATATATATATATAAGATATAGATAGATATTACTAGTGTTTACTCATCAAGCAATTAGCATATTCTCGTGCACAAAACACAGGTTTTTTTTCAGATATAAGGTTAAAGTTAGATAACAAATTGATATTTAAGAAGGGTTTTAAAGGTTACAGAAATGCTGGAATGTCATTGATTTAAGAAATGTGCCATTGACTTAAAAAAATGTGATTGAATTTGGGTTCTTACACAGCTACAACAGACCAAAATTATTGTAGATTTAAATGTAAGTATATTAAAATAGATGGTGCTTGTGTATGTACGCATGTATGGAATATAATATCTTATGTAAATTATATTTTAAACATTATAATACATATGATTGTTCAAATAACGCAATTGTGCCATTAGAGTCAGCGACAGGCAGACTTAAATTAATTCATCAGAAAAGAAATTGTTTAAGAAAAGTTAACAGCTTTATGCAAACTCAAAATTAAATATTAAATATTTTATTTGTATATTTTGATTTAGTATAAGTAATTAAGTTAAATCACTCAAGGGATTTGTGAATCCTTAGTCAAAGAGAGAGCGAAGATATAAAAAAATAAAATTATTATTATTTTTTAATTATTGTATATCATATTAAGGATTTAAATGGCGAATACATATTTAACTTATTCCATTATTTAAGTAAACACCACAGCAATGTGTTAAATAAAATTATTCTATGTATTACAAGGTATGTAGGTATATAAGTTCCTTAGATATACTTTAATGTTTTTTATGACTCATTTTGTAAATAAATTGAATCTGAAAATCGTATAATTAAAATATACTGCATCTTACTTATTATATATATTATTATTTTTAGAATAATTTAATGTTAAAAGATAGTATATTTATAATTTTTCATTTTAGACAAGTTGAAATTAAATTCACTAATTAAGTTATATCCTAAAAATTACTGTATCATTAATATTTAAGCAAAAATGGAATGTCACTCGATATTAACATTTTTTGAATAAAGTTTATTTATTTCCAATAAAGTATATCATTGAGATATATTAATATTATCTACCACAAATTAAGTTTCCCACTTTGTCTAAAGCAAAAATTAAACGACTAAAGTATTTGTTGATACAATTCTTTCTTTTAAAACAATAGTTTGAACTAGTGGTTTAATACATTAATAAAATGCTTTAGTTTTTCTCAACGTTCCTATTTAAAACATCGCAATGACGTTTCTAAAACGTCATCACTAAAATTTTATTATCATAATAGAAAATTCCTTAATAAATTGTTTTTGCTCCTTGTGCAGTGTAAAATGGAAGATAGTGTGGAGACACTTGGTCTCACTATTTATGCCAATGGCTTGTATATTCGACATCAGTCCCAAGTGCTCCAGCAAATTCAAATTATGTTAAGGGGTTGCCTCTAAAGATTTCTCAGTTGATAAGGAGCTTAACTTATGGGTAAGAGTGTACAACCCCAAGACAGGTATGTATAGAAATTAACGACATACCCGTATAACTGTATCCCTGTGTGTATGTGTGCTTAAAAGACATATAATATGTTGTTTATCAGCGCTTACAATAATTATGTAGTAGATAGTACCAAAATATTTGTTTAAACTTTTATTACGCATGGAAGAAGAGGAATTCGTATTTTGTCAAATTTCATTGTTTATTAAATTAGTTAATCTGAACCGTTGGATCTGATCAATCTTGACTTTACTTTTTTAATTTGCGTTATTGTATGAACTAGAATTATCAGAGCATTAATGTCAAAAACTCAATTTAAGGCACTATTAAATATTATAGCTAAGAGGAATGTGTCAATCAGGAGAGGGAGACAAGCTTCTACCAGTTATTGTCTACTACCATGGGGGCGGGTTCATTGCATGTAGTGCAGACTATCCAGAATACGACATTTTCTTAAGGAAGTTATGTGGGAAGGCAGACGCCGTTGTTGTGTCGGTTAACTATCGGCTGGCACCGGAGCACCCGCTTCCGGCAGCTTATGAAGACGGACTGGCAGCTCTGGAGTGGCTCAATTCTGTGGCTGCCGAGCTACATGCGGACATGTCCAGGGTATTTGTCATGGGGGACAGTGCCGGCGGGAACCTTGCACACCACGTCTCTGTAAAAGTTTCTGAGGAGACAGACTCGGAAGTGAGACTCTCAGGTATAAACAAGAAATTGTTTTGCAATATTAGTGGAATAAAAAACTATGTAATGATTATGTATATATATCAGGTCAGATCCTTCTCCAGCCATTCTTTGGCGGGGTTTCACACACAGCTTCGGAATTGAAACCAACTGGTGCAGAAATTCTTAAAATATGCAATGCAGCATGGAAGGTCGCTCTTCCAAAAGATGCGAATAGAGACCACGGTTACAGTAACGTACCAGCAAAGTTACAGGAATGTGGTGACGGTTTTTACCGAGGACTCTTGTGATTGTTGGAGGGGAAGATCCACTGCTGGACAGGCAGATTGAGTACGTGGGGGTTCTCCGTGAGCTTGGAAAGGAGGTCGAGCTTGTAAGATATGAGAACGCAAACCATGGTTTCTATGTTTTTGATGTTAAGGATGAGGAGACCATTGATCTTGTGGACAAGGTATCTGCGTTTATACATTGATCAAGCACAGAAAAACAAAGATATATATGTGTGTGTGTGTGTGTTGCGAGTTAATAAGAATCCTGAACATTTTAAGACTTGAACATACATTGGTGCTTTCATATTCTTTGGTGCAACTAGTATATTCAGGTGCCTTTCCTTTCGGTTCTGGAGTGAAGCGGTCTTTACTGCTATATATATATAGGTATTCAGACTAAGGCACTTGATGGTTCAACACCGAAAGACGTTAGCAGGAGTAAACCAAATATAAGGCATTATGTATTTTAAGATGCTTCTTCTTTTCCTTAAAACAGTCTATGGTTTAACCCTGGATATCAGATAATCAGATTTACATGTTTGATAAACACATAGTTATATTATTAATATTGAGCAACTTGAATCATTATTAAATTTAAAATTCGAATTACATTTTAACTTAGACTTACTATTCGTAACGAATCTCATGAGGTTTGCGATGAATTTTAAATTAAAATTAGCATCATATATATAGAGAGAGAACTTTTTAAATGTTTTAACAAACTTTAAGAATTTAAGTTCACGGTGAATCTTTACTAACTAGTGGCTTTAAGTTGATTTTAAGCATCGAATGTACATTTGACTATTATTAATCAGTAGTTGAAATATTGACCGTTAATTAACTCATTGACTATAGTTGACTTTCTTAAGTCAGATGTTAAATATGATTCTTCTACTATGCTTTTAAAGTCATCGGTGCACTTGTCTTATTGTGTGCTGCAAGACAAACATGTATCCAAGTGCCACGTATACATCCGCTGTCAATACTATGCTCTTACTTACGATGGAACGATTCCGTTTTTGAAAACATAATTAATTAATAAAATTAAAAATTAAGAAAAAAAATGTATTTTAAAAAGAATCATATATACCCATGAAATGCATTAACCCTGAAGGTTCTTTTAATTTATAAAATCATGCGATGCGTATAAAATCATTAAATAATTAATCTAATTAACTATGATTAGAAGATCAAGCTTAATAGTATAATGTATAGTCAAATCAAGCTTAATAATATATTGTATGCCAAATTTATATCAAATTAGATGCATATATGTAACTCAATTCCATAAATTAATCACACTTACATAGCATTGGAATTAGCATCTTCATGAGTCAGTCAATGATGAACTTATAATCTTGAACCTCCTCATGACCTCAAATATTGCTTTTTTTTTCCCTTCACATATACTGCAAATGTTTGGGCATTTGAAATTGAGAATTATAATGTTTAGGCATATGAAATTGAGAAATCTTTACGAGTTTTAAGAAGTAATTTTGACCATGTTCCTTGTGTTAACTAGTTTTGACTCAGTGATCCACTCCTTTGGAACTATTGTTATCCATCATCCCTTCATTCAAATTATGATTATGTACTCGAAATTTGCAAGCTCTCTTTTTCACTAAGCATAAGAGATAAGATAATTTTTATTTTTCTAATCTTACAGAAGACTTAGCTACAGATATGCCAAGGATCATCGATGATGCCAGCCACAAACGTTTTGTTCTTTAACTTCCCACATTCATAGCAAAAGGTAGCCCCGCACCTGACAAATACACATTATCAACCAAATAAAAACTAATATGGATACACATACCTGCAAACCACATGATCACATCCATCTATCACTTCGACCATATTTTCACAGTCTGGACATTTCCTCCACCATGATATTGGCCAACTCCACAACTTGTTCGTCAACATTTGTTTGTGTATACTTAAAGAGCCTTGAACAGCTTGTGCACTGAACTTCTGCAACTCCGGAAGCTAATTCGCGTGAGTCCATCAACCCCAGGCAGCCATCATATGTGCAATACACTCTATTTGCCACAGGGACTCCAGATTCCTTGATGCGATTCTCCATAATATTCATACTGCTGCAGCACAGAAGTTCCTTGCACTCCTTCAAAACGAGAGATTGACTGCATCCAAACCATGGACAAGGAACGTGTTTCTTCCTAAACTTACTTGAAGTTCTGCATGCTGTGATGCACAGTCTCGACAGAGACTGTGTTTGCAGTTTTCTAGCTTAAATTGATCTTGCTTTCGCTTCTTGTCCAAACATACTATGCATCTGAAGGTCACGAACGACCTCAACCAATAGCAGAGCCAAAACATTTTTCTTTCGTCCCAGCAATTAATTTAACAGGAGAGAATTAGAAATTCAAGCTCTTTCTCTTTACTATACACTCACACGGATAAACACCTAAGAAGATAGAATAAGTTTAATTCTTATTGGATGTGAAGTAGATGCCTGTACACATGTTTAATGGTTCTGTTCCGCTGAGGGATCATGTATATAGATAAAACCTTACAATATACACCTGCATATTATGGAATGTTGCAGAGTATACATGATGACACGCATGGGACCCAAGAAACCAAGTGTTATCTAAGTAAGAATTTCTACACAAGACTGAAGGTCTATTGGGGAGATGTTTATTAGGTTTATATAGAAAATCCATGCTTAGAGTTGGGAGTGGTATTAGTTTTAATGTTCATGACAATACTTTTAACATTCTTTCAGGCCTGCTTAAGAAGTCAAAGCTTACCGCCAACCAATATTAACTTTGACTTAAAAGACAGTTGAAAGGAAGATTTTTTAGTCATGTAGTTAACTAGAACAAAAACTACTAATATTATATATTATATATGTTCATAGCATCGATAACATTTTATTTATATATAATGCATACATATAGACTCTTAGGTTGATATACATGAACATATCTACAGTTGCTAAGCTTAACCATACTTTTACACTCTACATGCTGCTTCCACCTCATGAAGCTGGTTAATTCACAGCATGTTCATTGGTATTAGATTGTCTATACATGAACAACCTTAAGCGGCTTGTCCATTTAAATAATAATTAATGATAATATAATCTAACGTCCGTGAATGAATGGTATTAGGCTTTAAAACTTTTCAGGACAATTAATGAGAATTATTAACAGCACTTTTTCTAAATCACTTTGATATATTCAATAAACACACCTAACTATATACACACTCTGAAGTGAACATGACAATATGTACACACACACACACGCACATATGCTGTTCTTGTATTTTCATAAACCACAATTTTGACAAGAACCATGGATCACGCCAAGGATCAGCTTTGATGTCTTTATCTTCCCACATTTATAACAAAGGGCAGTTCCACACCTGATAAATACACATGGTCAATCACATATAAGTAAATATATTACTAATGTAATGGTCACCCCAGTTTTCTGTGCTTATAACACATATATGGCTTATATAAATATGAATATTTACATACACATACCTGCAGACCACATGTTCACATCTATCGCTGAGTTCAATCATGCTTTTACACTCTGGGCACTCCCTCCATTGCTTGAATTTGGCCAGCTGCACAACTTGTTCATCAGGATCTATTTGCGCATTCCTGAAGAACCTAGAACAGATTGTGCATTGAACCAATGAGGCTCCCAACTCTAATTCCGTGAGTCCATCAACCCCAACAGTCGACATACGTGCATTAGACTCTATTGGCCACAGGGATTTCTCACTCTTTAATGCGATTCTGTAGGATATTCATACTTTTTTCACACAAAGTTCCTCACACTCCTTGTAAAGGAGAGATTTTCCACATCCAACCCATGGACAAGGAACGTGGATTCTTCCTAGTCTTACTTGAACTTCTGCATGTTGAGATGCGCAGTCCCGGCAGATCCTGTGATTGCAGCTACCCAGTTCATATTCTTCTATCTTCGACTTCTTTTCCATGCATATGATGCATTTAAATGTCATCAACAAGCTGAACAAGTAGCAGCAGCAAGACATTTCCCCTTTATTCCTATAATTACGATCGGTGGAACCCTTGCCACGGCCGTTGGAACTACCTTGCCTTCCTCCATTGTAGACTTGCACACAGGACACTCCTTACTGGCAGATCTGGATACTAACCAGCGATACAAACACGGCCAACATAACAAGTGTCCTAGACAAAGGGTTATATATATGTTAAACGTATTGGGATCCGATGATTCATGTTCAATTCAGAGGTGAACCGTGGGATCTATACACGCATAACACATAACAGAGACGGCATACATGTCATATATGAGAACATGAATCTGTTCCTATACAACAGGGTACATCTTGAATTCTTTGTGGCAGTTTTGCAGCTTGGTAATAAAGTACACACACGTCTACATAAGTGTATAGTTACTGATACTTAAGTCGTGGTTAGGACTATGTGATGACTGGCAAATAGAATAGGATGAGTCCTACTCAGTTGCAAGGACTCCCCTCGACAAATGAATACAATGTTAGCATTCTAATCAACATTGCATACATAATCTCTAACGAGTACGCAATGTTAAAACATGGCTTATACTGCACCCCTAGAAACTTGTTGAAACAGACAAGAAAGGAAAAATAGGGTTCACAATTGTGTAAGTTCGTGGAATGACCATAATCCTATGTATGAGAGCTAGCGAGATGGATGCTTGTGACTGGGGACACGATGGGTTTTATATCCTTGGCCTCAGCGAGGTTGAGTGCGTGTAATGCATGATGGGTTTTAAAGCCCTCTAAGGTTATTCTGGGAGACTATACGAGTGCAGGACTGTACATGGAATATGCAGAGGGACACCTAGTTGGGTTATTAAGACAAGGTTATAAAGAACGAATCCGTTACAGTTGGATTGCATACAAATAATTGCATTTATAACTACAATATTCAACCGAAAAGTTCGGGATACCTTACTGGTGCACCATTATAATTGTAAGTACGTCTAAAATGTGTTAACTCACCTTTTAATGAGAACGATTATACTAACAATATTACCAAAATGAAATCTTTTTGTTTTAATCAGAAACAAATGTCAAATTAGACTTATCCACCTATTTCAGGTATAGTCTTATTAGACTTATCCACCTATTTCAGGTATAGTCTTATTCACGATCGAGACTTAGTTTACTTTGACTGACTGTGAGACGTAACGTATGTAGCTTTCTTTGTAACAGTACTTCAAATCAGTATTTCAAATCAGATTAAATCTGTAGTCAAAAAATGCTACAGAAATGTTTAATTACTAATTTAATTATTAATTTATTAATTATTAATTTAATTTAATTACTGATCCGTGGCATTTTTTTACTACAGCATATATCACTGCTTAAAATTGACATGCTCGATTTGAAATTCCTGGTGGTATCTGATGAATATAATATAATTTTGTGTTTCAATCTTGAACTTTCCATTGCTAAAACTTTATACACTATTGTATGTATATGTATACAACAAATACATATCAATACACATGTGTAGGAAGTGTGGGTGGGTGGGTTAGTACCTCAATTTACACATGTTTATTACTAAGTTTAATCATATTGAATTAAGTATTGTATATATAATTGAATTATTGTATATATTGAATTTTGAACAAAAATTTAGAATAATTTTTGTTCTAAATTGTTCATATATATATTATTTTAAATTTTTTAACATTTTCAACACTTTATGTGTAAAACGTCTCATCATTATTATATTTTCCCATCAATGTATAAAAAATACTAAGAAAGATTATACTCGAAATAAAAAAGAAAGATTATATTCAAAGTTATTATCGCTAACCACTGATACACTTGTTTAATATTAAATATGATTCAACTCTAGAATATTCTACAAATTAAAATTAAGCAAGAATTAACATCATAAATTATATATAAGATATAATATATTAAGGACATTTTAAATTAAATTTTTATCACATGAACTTTTAAATAGACGACTACGATGTGGTACGTTAGTGTCTTTATGTTATCCCAAGTGGTTTATGATGTTTTTAGTGTTCATTCCAACACATATTGAACATATGAATGATATATATGAAAAGAAATGATAATGCATGCGTGCACATGTGCATGTAATATAAACTATGTTAAAGTATAAACTAAGGTATCTACATAAAGTTTGCTTATTAATTTTTATAAATTGTTTTAGGACTAACAATAATATAAAAGGCACGTATGATGGTTATTGATACAGTATGTAAGTATGCTTGCTCACACGTCTCAAGCTTATATGTACCCTACCATTTTTAATGGGCCAAAGTCGACTTTCAAAATGTCTTGAACAAGACCTGTTAAATATTATAAATTAAATTTTTACTTAAGATAAATAAGTACCTAGATATTCAATCACATAGACGTTAGGTTGTTTGTATTGTGCTCTAAGCTTTAAATTAAGACATTACAATGCTATCCATATTTTTATTATCTTGTCAATTCTATAGATTCTAAAATGCTTTTATTTGGTCCATATTGCTTGAAAACTAAGGCCTATATAAGATATAACATAAGATAATAATAGCATATCAATTTAATGAGGTACGTGTTTTTAATAAGCATAACTGATATCTCTTAATATAAGGTTGTTACAGCTTCAATATCTAATTAAACACTATCACGAATCAAATGCATGGTCGGAAAAAGTGGCATTTGTTGTTCTAACTCATGTGGAAAGGGTTCGGTTCCATGATTTCTTCTAAATTATATTCATCGTGGAGAATTTTAATAAGGTCTCATTAACTATATACATAACAGAGATTAATTATAAATTTAAGTCATGTATTACATCAAGTTTTCTACTTGTTTACATTAATAATCTATAATCTGTAGTATATTCACTGTTGAAATTAACAAAATATAACTCTTGTAAATCATTAATAAAATAATATGAATATATATTCACTTATATACTATACATATATAAATAAATAGTTAAGATTTGCAACGACACATAAGCATCTTGACAAACTCGTAGAGTCTGGAATGCAGTATTTGGATGTCAGGTTCATACATGGGGACTTGCCAGTAACTAGCAGCTCCATCCCAACCATGGTAGTCTATGATGACATGAAAGTGGGCCAACCAATGATGCACATCAACATCGTGAAAGCATTAGGGTGGACACGCAGATTGGAGCAATGTGCAAACGATGAAGGCAACACTATTACTGACGAGGAAGAAGCACCCATGGCTGAAACTTGAGCCTGTAACTCCAACTTGTTGTGCAGACAAATTTGTTAGGGTCTCGTTGTGTTGGCCGGGCATAGCAGACAAAAAGCTGCACTCGATATAGTCTCCCAGAATAACCTTACAGGATCCAACACGCACTCAACCTCGTAACCCTCCAAGGTTTTGTGGTGATAACACATGAGCTCTTTCATGTAGCTTCCCCCAGTCACAAGCATCCATCTCATTTATTAAAAGCCACACTATTAAAATTGTTTAAGCCAAATAACCCGACCCAGTATATTAGTTTATATTCATTCTTTTTACCTGTATAGGCAAGTGAAATCTATTTACAATATCGTCTCAGACTCAAGTTTGATTCTCGTTAGGCCTCATTAGGGATGGATGCTCCCTCCTTGGCAACAAGGACATTGCCTCGTTCTAGTTGTGACTTTAAGTTCAATCGAGTGGCCTCGAGTCTGATCTTCTCATTGGTGCCTCAGAAGGGATGCTCTATCCACGGCACCAATGATGGTGCATCCCAAATCATAATAATATTAGCATACTTAAGGTGCGTGCACTGTAATATCTTGCTAAAACTACGTTTTGAAATTTTAGTACCTTCTTAGGAGACACTATATACATAAAATATAGTATAGATAGACAGATGAGAGAGTCAACGTTGCACTTTGTGTATGATATAGCATAACATAAAAAGCTCCCTGAGAACAGAACCCGTCGTGGTATTTTACCACGGTGGTGGGTTTCTTGCTTACTATGCTTAACGTGCCAGCAAAGCAGGAGGGATGACTTGCCTTGAACCCTTGTGATTGCTGGAGGGGAGGACATATTGCATAATAGACAGAGCTTGTGGTTTATGAGAATGCCAGTCATGCTTTCTATGGGGATTTCGAGTGCGAGGACAACATTAACATATATGTTGGACCCTAGAATGAACTAAATCCAGCGTTGCAAAAGCTTTTCAACCCAAAAATTCAATGTAATATACATATGCTCCGTTTACACACACACACACACTTTGTTTTGTGTTATTAAACATAGAATATATATGTAGATAGAAATAAGTTATTCGAAACTCTAATATGAATACTATATGAGATCAAAATATATTAATAATAATTTAATTTTAAAGTAAGTACACAAATTTACAAACATATAGATAAATATATGTATATGACACTTTTAACGAACAGTTTAATAGGATTAATATATTTTAATATTTATTTGAGAATTATTTGTGAAATTTAAGACTGACCCATGTTATTACCGTATAGCATTATTATATTGCATTCTATTATTATTATTAATATATTTTAATTTTCATAATTATAATTTATTTAATCCATCACTTCATCGTATTTATATATATTCTTCATCGCCACATCAGCTTTTTACTGTAGCACCCGTATGATCTGAAGTGAATTCCAGTTATAATTTTGTAATAGGTTTGATTACTATATTTTTCTGAAAAAGATAATAGAAATATATTATTATTATTATTTTCGCAGTCACACTTTCCAAATTCGTGTGATGACCAACTGCTATATCAATGTATATGCATGATGTCAACCTTAGGAGTGTAGATGTCTTATTTGAAGTAGTTATAGTTATAAACGTTATATATGTTTCTAGAAACTGAAGTTATGAAATTGACATTCATATGGACGTCGATGTAAATTTTTTCAATGAATTTACAAGTTTTACTTAAAGATACAGAAATATATAATATATGGACATCACTTTCAGCACATGTGTGCAATCATGTAATTTTGAAAACCCACTACACAACCAAAAAGTTGAATTTTCAGGAAAAGCAT